>JAIUCV010000001.1:36212396-36812396 GCA_026724425.1 Erythrophleum ivorense
GAATTTAAATGAAGTCATGTGACTTAGATTGAGTGAGAAATTGGAGCCAAGATCATGGATTATATGAGTTGCTTTTATTATGCCCTTGTATGGAACCATAAGTGATACAATATCAGTAGGCAAGCCCATTGGAGCACAACAAGTTCGAGAAGCCCTCATCCATCAAGAAATCAAAATCATTCACAAGCGCATGATTCATGTTCAAATGGCTCATAAAGGGATGGCCCATGCTCAAGAGGCCCAAATTGTATTAGTATATGTCCAAAAATTTTAAAAAGCTCAAGATAATATCTACGTTGGACGTCGGCCTAAGTTTAGAGCCCAAGATCCATATTTGATCAATTAAAAACATGCTGAATTGGACTTTGGACATGAGATCTCCTTAAAGATGCAAAAGTGGAAGTCCAAGTGGAAGCCCAATGTCCTAAGAAGGTCCATGGAGTAACTAGAGTTAATATCTAACATGTTGAAGGCCCAACGTAGTTATACACATACAAGAGGAGTGCCAATGCCCAATTGGAGTCTAATTGCAAGAGATTAAGAATCATGTGTGAACCATGTGATTTTTTAATGAAGCATGGGCATCCCATGTGATTATTTAAAGGAGTTGATTAGTTTTGACTAGGATTCTTTATGAATTTTGTTTTTTATTATTTTATTATTTTTTTGGATTTAGTTAAAGAGCTTATCTTGGAGATTAAGTTAAAAATCATTTAAAATATTTCTAATCATATTTTAGAGTTTAACTTTTATTAGGATTTTAGTCTATTAGAAACTTTGCCTATAAAAGGCTCCTTATTGTACTCTATTTGGAAGATCATGAATGAATTTGAGTATTATTCAATACTTTGTGAGGGTTTTGCTTCTTTGTGTTCTCTAAGAGTTCACATGACTTATCAAAGGATTAGTCTTCCTTTGTGGCATCTTGAGGCTAGGGTTCTAAGAGACAAGTTCTCTTAGAGTCTTTCCTTTGACTAACATTCTTGTTTTCTAGCCGGTCCCTGGCAAAGTTTCGAATTGTTGAAGGTTCTTTAGGGCATGTTCCTAGTGGGTTTTGCATTAATAAGCATGGCATAAACTAGAAATAACTTATGTAAAGTTTATATAAGGCTAAATATGATTATGTTGATGTGTTTGTGTCTTATTTAATATCTCTAGGCCAAGCAAACCAAGCCTCCTCAAAGTGTGTGTGTGAGGCCAAACTAAGGAAATAAGGAATCAAGGAAGAGATTGTGTTTCTTGAACCAAGGTAGCTCTCCATCCTTTCTTGTATACATTTCTTGGTTGTTTAATTGTCATTGAATGTTTGTATGTGTGTTTGAATCATGAGACATGCCTATAGCTATTGGTTGATGCTATAGTACCATTGTACTTCTTAAATTGCTTTTGAATTATGAAATTGCTCTTTATAGGTGAGGTTGTGTCAAAAGTCCCTTAGAATGGGTGAGGTGAAGCCAAAAATCTCTAAGAATGGGTGAGACAAAGCCAAAAGTCTTAAGAGTGAGTGAGGCTAAGTCAAAAGTCCTTAGAAAATGGGTGAAGCTAATCCAAAAGTCTCAAATAATAGGGTGAGGCCAAACCAAAAGTCCCTAGTACTTAACCTTGGTTTTGACATGTTTATATGGTATTGAAAACATGATTTGTTTGATTCTTGAAAGTGTTTGATGCATACTTGTGTTACTTCATATGATAATATGCCATATATTCCTCCTTGAAAGGGTAAATGAGCTATTGGGATTTTTTGAATCTCATTTTCTCCTATTTTCCATCTATTCTTGTCTAGGTGAAACCCAAGGAAGCAAAAATGGAGGCCAAGGAGTGCGATTTGCATTACTTTGACAATATGATAGTTTTGATGTAATTTGATGTCAAAGTATGTATATATAAGTTCTATATGGGATGTAAACCCTTGAGCATATGTAAAAGCATGTAAATATGTTGTATGAACCAAATTTGGAGCCAAATGAATGAGAATGTATAATTTTAACATTTTAGAGCCTTACCATGCATGTGTATATGAACAAGTAGAATGATGAATTTGATCTCCATGATGATTTGGACTTATTGTGATGCTTCTATATGCTATGTATAAACTTTTGAACATGCTCAAATGGTCATAGATCATGTAGAAAGCCATTTGTTACCATTTAATGCTATTTTGACTCCATTTTTTACCATAATTATATGCCATATATGTTTACCTGAAAAAGGGAAAGAGCTATTGGGATTCTTTAAATTTCACTCTATCATACCACATATATTCCATTATCATACTCTTCTATTCAAGGCTATATATTTATTTTCCCTATGAACTTACAAGAAAAGTATGAAAATAATGCACTTTTGTTACACAACGTCAGGGTTAAAATTTCATTTTGCATCATATAGGCCCTGTGGATGTTCCAACATCATTCTCCACTCATTTATCACTTATACAAGTCACAAACAATCTAAAATATTAAGCAATCCACGGATTTCAAGCTTAGAACCATGGATTTTTCTTCATTCACCTTGGATAGCATATGCCAGATTTCAGGGGCAAGTTTGGAAATTCATAATTAAATGTAGAAAGATCTAAATCTGCCATGCTATAGCTTCCTAGAAAGCTCTGAGTGCTAAATTTACATTAAAAATAATTTCAAGTCATGAACACAGCATCTGGATCACTTTGACATCAAAAAAGGCACAAAGGTCCAACTGGCTACTGATATTGATACAAGTTTTTGATATGAACTTCAAAAATGTCCAATTAATTCCACAAACATCCAATCCATACAAATGATACCAATCTGGAAAGATATGGATGTCAGAGAGAGAGGACAAATCATTCCAGACCATTTCGGGTTCGTTCAGACCACAAAAGCCAATCAAACAGTGACACAGGTCTGACTGGATGCCTAGTACTGGATAACAACTTTAAAAATTTATATCTCCCCTTCCAGACATCCAAATAGGGTGATTCCAATTGGTACAAGTCACTAGGAATGTCTAGTTTTTGTCTATAAACATCATTTGCCCCATGATTGACACAAAACAAATTTCGGACCATAACTACAGTAGCAGTGACCAAATCAGAAAAATTTTTTAATTTAAAAAATTCATCAAATATTTTGTAGACCTCTAAATAATACCACCTTAGCTTCCCAAAAAGATCTCAATAAACTCTAGATGCATGCCAAATTTTAGACTAAGAAGAGCTCATTTGGACAAAAAGTGATATAACTCACCAAAATGGCCATTATTGCTCAATGTAAGATGTCCACTTTGTCCAAATGGCCTCTCTAATGGTTTGGCTTCTCTTGGACAAGTTTAAAAGCACAAATATGACTTGTAGACACTGCCTAAGTAGTCCCAAACCTCATGCCTCTTAATTTGGCCATTCCACATCCAAGAGTGCACAAATATGTGAAGTCATCAAAGGGTCCAAATTTACATTTCCATTGATTTCATACCACACGTGGTCTATACAAGATTCATACATCATATTACAATTGTTCATGATCTTACATTACAGAAATAATATGTACAAAGCCACTTTGACATTCAACTACAATTTAGACTACATAATAGGCAAACTAATCCCTTTCAATATTCTTGACTTGCATTTCCTTGCCTTTGAGTACCACCTAGACATTTCAAGAATGAGAGGGAAAGAGGAGTGAGATTCCAAGAATGTTAATAGCTCACACACCCATTCACACATACATTCAAAGCATACATACATCAAAATCACAAGTGTACAAACATCAAATGTGTAATGCCACATTTCTATGCCACATTTATACATCAAACCATTCTCATGCTCTAAGGACTTTTGATTTTGCTCACCCCATTCTTAGGACTTTTAGATTTGTCTCACCCTTGACCTTGAGACTTTTGACTTAGCCTCACCCATCCAAGGGACTTTTAGCCTAGTCTTACCCATGTCTTAAGACTTTTGGCACATCCTTACCCATATTAAGAGACTTTTGGCATCACCTCACCCTTATGAGCCAATCTCATAACCAAACCATTTAAGAATACACATTGGTACAAATGCAACATTAAGACATCAAGTGGCATGTTATCAAATCACAAGAGGACATGCAAACACACAATGACATACATATGCACACAAGAATGTATGAAGAATAAGATGGATAGCTACCTTGACTTGATGCAAGCCTTTCTTGATCCTTTTCCTTCCCCTTTTTGGTCCCACAAACACAGCAAACACTCCTAAGTGGATTGGAGTTCTCTTGGCCTAAGCATCATAAATAGCACACAATTACACTCTTGAGGCAAGCCAAGACACTATACTTTTTCTAAGAAAAGACATAAATGATTCCATAGTTCACATAATGGCTCCATTGGTGGCCTATTGAAGCAACCCATGTAATTTAAGTTCTACACTCCATTCTCTTTTCATTTCTAGGCTTCTTGACCCCATTCAAGGTCATTGAAGCCATCACACAATCATTTGGACAATTGGAAAACTAAGTTGCTTCCTAAGACACAATTATGGACACCATTTCTCCATCTTCCATTCTATGGCTCCTAAACTTTTCCCAATGGTTCTTCCCATCTTCTAGCATCATATGGAGTGCCAAATCAAGACTAGAACAAATTAAAACACTCCCTAGCCTATCCAAGAAGCCTTGGCCGAACCTAGCCCCAAGGAAGAGGTTCTTAGAGTCCTTGATTTTTCCTTAATGGGAGAGCCACTTGGGGAGGTTTCTAAGAGTTTTAGGAGGTCAATGGAACACTTACATATGCAAGAAAACTTATATATTAAATCAGTTTTTAAGTTGCATTTAAGAACTCTATACTTTTGCTTCATGCATTTCATTAATTTTTCTTGAAATCTCTTAGCATATTCCAAGTTCTCATAGCCTAATTCAACAAATTCTCAATGGTTCTTGAACAAAAACCCCTCCCCCTCTCTTGGGTTTATATAGGGTTGAGACATGGAGGAAGAAGCTAAGAAAGAAGAAACATCATCTTGCAAGAAATTTACCTTAAATCAAGTTCTCTCCAAAGGGTTCTTCATTTGCTTAAATCTCCTCCTTGAATTCTTACACTTCCCCCTTTGAATTCAGCCCAAAGCAAAACCATATAAGCACCCCAAATCATGGAAAGAGAGAGCAAAGAGAGAGGAATAAGGTTTGAAGAAGGAGAAGTATAAAAATTCTTAGAAATTCTTACCCTTTTTCCTTGGTTTTTCTCCTCCTTTCCTCCTTCTATTTGTGTGCCTAAAGGAGCTACTCTATTTTTGAAATTTGGGCAGAAGAAATGTCGGTCTAAGTGGGAGGAGAAGGTGTGTGAGCTTTAAAGAAGAATAAAGAAGCTTCTTTTTAAAATTATTTCCCATTTTGCCCTTTTGTAATGGCATTTCTGGTTTGGCTTCGTTTTAGCTCCTTTTTTAGAACTATCTTTTTCACTATAAAATTTAGGTTCCCAATTTAGTAAAATGCCTTTGGAATCACTTAAATCAGACCTAGAACCTTCTTGAACAAATCCGTCAAAGTTCGAGCTTACTGCAATTGAAAAAAGTACACTGGAGGGGCTTTACTAGTCCTGGGGCTTCCCATGGTTTTTGAGGCCTTTGAGAACCTTGGGCAACTTAAAATTTTTGTTTAAAAAGCCCTCCTATGTATTTTCCAAAATTTTACTTATTTACGAAAATGTCACTAGTCTTTCGGTAAATTTTTTGAATCACTCTGGCCCTGGTTTCTGGGCAACTCAAGACTTTAAATCCTCATTTTTTATTATTTAAAATTTTATCCAAATTTTATTTGGCCTTGAATCACTCATCTCAGCGGACTTGCTTTTAAACCGACTTATTTCGATGTTTTTACAACATACCGAATGTTACATTTTCCACCTCTCTTAAAATAAATTTCGTCTTCCAAATTTAAATATGTACCTCAGGGAAATAGCTTTGGATATTTCCATCTCATTTCATCCTCCAATTCCTAGGTTGCCTGCTCAGACGTCGGGCCCTTCCAAACCACTTTTACCAGAGAGATGCTCTTGTTTCTCAGTTGTTTCAACTTGACATCCGCAATCCTCTTTGGCCTCATTACATAGGAAAGATTTTCTTACAATTGAATATGATCATATTCTATGACATGTGAGGGGTCTGGTAAGTGCTTTTTCAATTAGGAGACGTGAAAAACATTATGGATATGGGCTAAGTTAGGAGGCAAGGCTATCCGGTAGGCCATGGGTCCAATTTTCTCAAGGATTTCAAATGGACCAATATACCTAGGACTGAGCTTCCTCACCCTTATAGACTGACTTACCCCAGTTGTAACACCATAATTTCTAGCTCACTTTACAACACTCACATGCTTCACATTCATAATTTCCATGAAAGGGCAAGAAAGGGGAATTAAAATAATGCATTTTCTTGTGTTGTGTCATGTATGAAAGTATTCTTTGAGCTTCTCTCTTCAAATCCAAATGTTCCCCTCAATTTCTCCTTTAAAACATATCCATATACTTTATTATAATCATAGGAAATGAAGGAGAATGAAGGAGAAAAGGTTTGGAAGATAAAGAGCATGAAAAACTACTAAATTTCCATACCTTAAGCCTTTGATTTCTCCTCCTCTTTGCCTTCCTCTTGTGTGCCACTCTCCCTAGGTTTTTCCTCTAGTTTTGGGCAAAACTTGGTCGTGCAACATGAGGGGAGAAGAAGGGTGTATCATATATATAGGTGGGAGGAAGTTACATTTTTCAAAAATTCTAATTTTGCCCTTCGATTTTGACATTTTTGTTTCTACTTCATTTTAGCTCCTTTTTGAGAGCTGTCTTTTCCATTATGAAATTTAGGTTCACAATTTATTAAAATACCTTTGGAATCACTCAAATCGGAGCTAAAACCTTCTCGAATGAATTCATCAAAGTTCGAGTCAATCGACGTTAGAAAACGTCCACCAGAAGAGTTTTAACGGTCCTGGGGCTTTCCATGGTTTTCAGGGCCTCTGAGAACCCTGAAGAACTCAAAATTTTTATTTAAAAAGCCCTCCTATGTGAATTTTAAAAATTACTCAAAATTATGAAAATATCATCATGTTTTGTAACTTTTTTGTAAGAAATTGTTTCTTCATTCTAACTCCATTTTTCTTTCCTTCTAAGCTTGAGATTTTCATTTTTATGAGTCTAGAATGCTTCCTAAATTTTTTGGAAACTTAACTACATCATTTCGGGGGACTTCGTTTTGTATCCGATGAATTTTGTTCATTTATGGAGAAACTGTACGTTACGTTTCTCACATTTTTTCTGATTTTTGGAGAACTGGATATTACACCAGTCACTGGAGACACTCAGATGAATACGTGGTCTCTAATTTAAGACTCTAAGGGCCTCCTTCTCTCATTGGCATAACCTTTTTGCCTACTCTGGGCCATAAGAAGTTTCTTTCTAATCATCTTTATTTGCTGGGTGGTCTGGTGAACTATCTCAGGCCCTATCGGACTCCTCTCACCTAGCTTGTAACATCCGGTTCTTTGAAAACCAGAGAAAACGTGAGAAACATAACGTATGGTTTCTCTGTAAATAAATAAAATTCATTGAATACAAAAGGAAGCCCCCCGAAATTAGATAGTTAAGGTCCCAAAAAATTTAGAAAGCATTCTAGACTCCTAAAAATGAGAATCACAGGCTCAGACAGAAAGAAAAATGGAGCTAAAATGAAGAAACAATTTCTTACAAAAAGGTTACGAAACGTAATGGCATTTTCATAATTTTTAGCAAATTTTGGAATTCACACAGGAGGGCTTTTTAAATGAAAGTTTTGAGTTCTTTAGGGTTCTCAGAGGCCTTGAAAATCATGGAAAGCCCTGAGACAGCTAAAACCCTTCCGGTGGACGTTTTCTAATGTTAGTGTACCTGAACTTTGATGGATTTGTTCAAAAAAGGTTTAGCTCCGATTTGAGTGATTTCAAAGGCATTTTACAAAATTGGGAACCTAAATTTCATAATGGAAAAGACGGTTCTCAAAAAGAAGCTAAAACAAATGAGAAACAAAATTGCCAAGAATGAAAGGGTAAAATGGGAATTTTTGAAAAGTGTAACCTCCTCCCACCTATATATATGATGCACCCTTCTTCTCCCTTCATTTTGCATGACCAAGTTCTGCCCAAAACTAGAGGAAAACCCTAGGGAGAGTGGCGCATAAGAGGGAGGCAAAGAGAAGGAGAAATCAAAGGCTTAAGGTATGAAAATTTAGTAGTTTTTCATGCTCTTTCTCTTCCAAACCTCTTCTCCTTCATTTTTCTTTATTTCCTATGATTATAATGAAGTATATGGATCTGTTTTAAAGGAGAAATTGAGGAAAAATTTTGGATTTGAAGAGAGGAGCTCAAAGAACACAAGATTCAAGTGAGAAAAAGCAAGAAAACAAAGTAAATCTTGCATCCCTTGGTAGCTACTGTTGGGAATTTAAGTAGAGGCACACAGCAGAAACGTTTAAAAAAATTTTATTCCAATTCCCACCAAGGATCCGTCAAAGTCGCTTAAATTGAATAGGTTCAGAGAATTACCTTTTCTATTGTTTGAGTTTGTTATTTTCTTCCGTTTGGATCACAGGAACTGACCGCAAATCAGCTCCCTCTACTGGTATCCACACGAACGGAGTTCAGCAACTCAAACGGTGTGCTAGCAGCTGTCCGTACAATTTTCCGTACAGCCCCATACGATGTCCGTACGACGTTCGCACACTTTCACACAGTGTCCGTACGGTGTCACTCTCTAAGGATTTTGGAGTATCCGTATAATCCGTACGATTCTCTCTCTCTAAGGATTTTGGAGGCAACTCTATTCTTAGCTTCTGATATGGAAACCCCTATTTATAGAGTTTCAGATATATTTAATTAATCAAAATTAATTAAATATATCTATTAGTTTAAATTCATATCTATCTTATAGTTTAAATTTAAACTAACAATATCTAGAGCTTAATTTAAATTATCTGATTAGTTTAAATTTAAATCTATCTGATAGAATCAAATTTAAATTATCTGATTAGTTTAAATTTAAATCTATCTGATAGAATTAAATTTAAATTATCTGATTAGTTTAAATTTGAATCTATCTGATATAATTAAATTTAAATTATCTGATTAGTTTAAATTTAAATCTATCTGATAGAATCAAATTTAAATTATCTAATTAGTTTAAATTTAAATCTATCTGATAGAATTAAATTTAAATTATCTGATTAGTTTAAATTTAAATCTATCTAATAGAATCAAATTTAACTTAATTCATATACATATATATATAATATCAAATATAATATACATATATATATATATAATATATTTCACATTTAATTATTTATATATATATATATAAATAATTCCTCCATCCTAGATATTCATTGAATTTAGACAAATTTATGATTCAATGAATGTGGACATTTTAGCCCGAGTTGGTCCGTTCTTGTGTGTGACCCTGCAGGCCCATATGATGTTGGCAGTGGGTCAACTGCACTGTTTGACCCGCAAATCACAAGCGGCCTCTAGCAAGACATTGTGACTACCCAAATCATATGGAATCGGTGATCCGATGTAACCTATTTTATAACCCTATCATATCCCTTTTGTCACATGATATCTAGATCGAGTATGAGGCATGGAAATGTCATCCTCAACTTGCTCGATCATAACTTTCTCGATCTTCGAGAAGATTGATATAAGATGGAACCCTTTCCATCTGAGCATGGCCATGCATTTCTCAATCACACTTATCGAAGGGCCCAGAGATATCTCTCTATTAATTAAAGGGACAAATTCCATCTTGACCACTCATCATCCTCTACATGAATTCCATTATACCTGATCACAGTCTTTATAATCACCCGATCAAAGGTGACATTAGACTATGCCAAAGTATAGTGTCCTTCATGTAGGAATCTATGGTGATCTCAGGTCCAAGGGATCAATGACATGGTTATATATGAGATAAACTTATGACCTAATCCATGTAATTTATCTCATGATGGGTCTATCCAACGTTCTGTTCTCTAACACACGCCTATGATTTTGATTCATATCATCATACATGATTAACACTTAATTAATCAAAATCATACTAATCTTAATTCATCGTTGTTCCCACAAGGATGATTGATTAGGGATATTTTGGATAATTCAAAAAATGATTTATCCATGGATATTATTATATATAAACATGCAAATAATATAATAATGTAATAAAAAGAAAACTCTTATTTCGTAATAAAAACAATGTTCGCAATACAATGATTGGCCTAGGGCACAATCTCCGACAGCTACTCCTCCCCCTTGTTCTCCATATTTCACCCTATGTATGTAGATGCTAAAGGGCTAGAATTTTAAGGGGAACCAAGGGTGAATTCCATGAATTTAAGGGAGGAGAGTAAGAACATGCAAAGAAATTCAAGAAAAAGCCATGGAATTTCAAGGTGCAAAACCTAAGGTTTCAAGTGTACCTTATAAAATCTAATTTTGTATGATGATTCCTAGGCCTAAATAAGAGTTTAAATGAGCTCCCAAGATCCTTCCTTGAGAAAACAAGGCAAACTCCAAAAGCCCCATTTCTTCCATAGCCTCGACCTAAAGGAGTTTGTGTAGCTAGGGAGAGTTTTAAATTTTTCTAAGCCCATTTTTGAGTCATATATGATGAATGAATATGAAGGGAAGCCTTGGGAGAAATTTAGAAACCATAGAAAGTGAGTTAGTGCTTTATGTTCCATAATGAGACCTAAAGAAGCAATATGTAGTTAGGCTCTTAGTTTTGATTGTGTGATGACTCTAAGAGGCTTAAAAGGAGTCAAGAATCATATTTGAAAGGAAAGAATGGAGCCTAGAATTTAATTGAGGGGTGTTACTTCATTAGGTATAATTATGGAACTATAATGAGGTTATAAGCTAACCTAGTGTCTAAGCAAATTGTATGGCTTTAGAATTAAGTTCATGAATCTAATTGGCTTTCATAAATTGTGTTTAGGCCAAGAGAAAACTTCCCCACACTTTTGTGTGTGTGTGGTCAAAAAGGGGAGCTTGGATTCAAAGGAAAAAGTGTGTAATTGTGTATAAGGTAGCTCTCTCCACTTTCTCTCATGCATAGATTTATGCTTAGCTTGTCTTGAATGTATGTATGTGTATTTTTAAGCCATGAAAAGTGTTCTAGCATGACTTTAATTCCATGGTGCCATGATGTTACAATATGCTCTTATATGATATTTTTGATGTGTGCTTGTGTTTGCTTAAGTGTGGTGAGGCCAAGAACACTTAGCCATGGTGAGAATGAGCCAAGAACCCTTAAGATTAGTTGAGACAAAGCAAAGAGTCTTCCAAAAGCAAGATGGGCTCCCAAGAGTATAGTTGAGTCCAAGAATCTCTTAAAGAATGGGTGAGACAAGTCCAGTATCCACAAGAAATTAGGTGTGACTAATCCACTTACTTGGCAAGCCTTTGTATGCTATGTATGACATTCTCAAATGATGAAATGCTTCTTGAATATTTGCACATGTCAACACGACCATACATGCATTTATGAGACTTGTTTGCATCCATTATGTATGATTGAATGGGAGATGAGCTATTGGGATTCTTTGAATCTCATTTCCTCCTCTCAATGATCTAACATGCTAGGTGGACTAAGTGGACAAGGTAATGGAAGCTAACCATCTTGAAGATAAGAGATTGACACCAATATGTATGGTTTTTGCTCTTTGAAGCCATAATGATGCCTAATGATGTAAATTATTGTCGTAAATGGTCTATGGCCTTTGGAACATATGTAATTATGATAATATGTTATGTTTAAATAGGAGAATGTATTATGTGACCACTAGTATGTAAATTGAGTATGTATGGGCAATGTACCTTCTTGAATTAGTTTCTAGAATTATACATGAGGGTTGGGACCATTTGGGCAGCTCACACAAGTCCTAATTATGCTTTTGGACTTGCCCAAGAGGTGCCAAATCCCAAGGAAAGCTATTTGGACATTTTGGTATCTCATATGGAGTCAAAACTGACCATAATAGAACCCTATGTCACTTTTTATCCAAATGAGCTCTTTTTGATATGATATTTTGCATGCAATTAGAGATTGTTGAGAGATTTTTAGGAAACTAAAGAACAGAATTTTCATAGGTCTAGAGAATATTTTATGAATTTTCAAAGTTGAGAAATTTTCTAGTTTTGGTCATGTCACTGTTCATACTGGTATGAAAATGAAATTTATAACACAAGGCTAAAATGATGCCCAATTTTCACGAAATTTAATACAAAAAAACTAGACATTCCCAGAGACTTGGGCCAACTTGAAGCACCTCATTTGTTTGTCTAGAGAGGGAGATATGATTTTTTTTAAAAATCTGTCCAGTATCAGGAACTCCAGCCAACCTCTGTTACTATTTGATTAAATTTTGAGGTCTAGGCATGCTTGAACTAGTCTAGAGTTATTTTTCCTCTCTAGATAACATCTACAAATTTATAGATTGGTGTCCGTTACATGGATTGGATTTTTGTGAAATTAATTGGACATTTTCAAAGTTTGTTGCTGAAATCTGTGACCGCACCAGTGGATAGCTTGACCTCTGGATAATTTTGCATATCAAATGTCCTGTGTGTTGGATGTTATGGTCTAGAAATATTTTTAGTATTAAGTAGATGTCTGTAGCTTCCCATAATGACCAAGAATATATTATTTCAATTTTTTTAGAATTAGTTATGATTTTCCAAAGTTGTGATAGAAAAGTGGAAAAATCTGGCCGAAAATATGTATGTATATTTCCTGCTTCCCTTCGGGTTCCTTGAGAAGTTGGTAACATTTGATGATGCAAATGAGTTGTATTAATGTAATTAAATATGAGAATGTGATGTATGAGCTTACATGATCCACATGACACTAAATGAAATTTTCATATGCGACGCAACGCGAAAAAATGTATTATTTTAATGGATTTTTCTCACTGCCTTCATGGGATGTATCATATGAGCATGCAAATTTGTATGAAATGAGTTAGAAATATAAGGTATTACATAGTTCAACCCAACACAATAGAGATCTATACTTTCTTCCATACAGAGCCTCATAAGGGGCCGTCTGGATACTAGAATGATAATTGTTATTGTATGCAAACTCTGCTAAAGGCATATACGCATCCCAGTTTCCCTTCATCTCTAACACACATGTTCTCAACATGTCCTCTAGGGTCTGGATGGTCCTCTCAGCCTGACCATCTATCTGGGGGTGGTAAGCAATGTTAAAATGTAACCTGGTCCTTAAGGCATGCCGTAACGACCTCCAAAAGTTTGATGTGAACTTGGGGTCTTTATCAGATACTATGCTACTAGGTACACCATGAAGTAGCACTACCTCTTTTATATATATCTGGGCTAATTTGTCTAATGTGTAGGTAGCCCTAATACCTAAAAAGTGTGTGAACTTCGTCAATCTATTTACAATTACCCAGATAGTATCATGTCTAGAGGATATTCTGGGTAACCCCATAATAAAATCTATAGCTTTACTGTCCCATTTCCACTTCAGGATATCTAGGGGTTGCAACAACCCAGCTAGTCTCTGATACTCTATCTTAACCTTCTAGCACACTAAATACCTCGCCATATAATTCATGACATTATTCTTCATTCCTGACCACCAGAAGATTCTTTTTAAATCTTGATACATCTTGGTGGCACCTAAGTGGATAATATATTTGCTCTTGTATGCCTCTTCTAGAATTTTCCCTCTCAACTCATTATTACTGGATAGCAAATTTAAAAATTTATATCGCCCTCTCTAGACATCCAAATAGGGTGATTCTAGTTGGCAAAAGTCACTGGGAAGGTCTAGTTTTTATCTATAAAATTTCATAGCAATTGGACATCATTTGCCCCATGATTGACATAGAAAAAATTTCAGACCATAGCTACAATAGCAGTGACCAAATTAGAAAAATTTCTCAACTTTAAAAATTCATCAAATATTTTGTAGACATCCAAATAATATCCACTTTAGCTTCCCAAAAATATCTCAACAAGCTCTAGATGCTTGCCAAATTTTAGACCGAGGAGAGTTCATTTGGACAAAAAGTGGTATAACTCATCAAAATGGCCATTATTGCTCCAAGTAAGATGTCCACTTTGTCCAAATGGCTTCTTCAATGGTTTGGCTTCTTGTGGGCAAGTTTAAAAGCACAAATATGACTTGTAGACACTGCCCAAGTAGTCCCAAGCCTTAAACCTCTCAATTTGGCCATTCCACATCTAAGAGTACACAAATATGTCAAGCCATCAAGGGGTCCAAATTTACATTTCCATTAATTTTCATACCACACATGGTCTATACAAGATTCATATATCATATTACAATTGTTCATGGTTTTACATTATGAAAATAATATGTACAAAGCCACTTTGATATTCAACAACAATTTAGACTACATAATAGGCAAAGTAAAGCCTTTCAATGTTTTTGACTTCATTTCCTTGTCTTTGAGCAACACCTAGACATTTCAAGTGTGAGAAGGAAAGGGGAGTGAGATTCTAGGAATGTCAATAGCTCACACACCCATTCACACATACATTCAAAGCATACATACATCAAAATCACAAGTGTGCAAACATAAAGTGTGTAATGCCATATTTCCATGTCACATTTACACATCAAACCATTCTCATGTTCTAGAGACTTTTAGTTTTGCCTCACCCTTGGCCTTGGGACTTTTGACTTAGCCTTACCCATTCAAGGGACTTTTGGCCTAGTCTCACCCATGCTTTGAGATTTTTGGCACATCTTCACCTATTTTAAGGGACTTTTGGCATCACCTCACCCTTATAAGCCAATCTCACAAACCATTTAAGAATACACATTAGTACCAATGCAACATCAAGACATCAAGTGGCATGTTATCAAATCACAAGAGTACATGTAAAGACAAAATGACATACATATGCACACAAGAATGTATAAAGAATAGGGTGGATAGCTACCTTGACTTGATGCAAGCCTTTCTTGATCCTTTTCCTTCCCCTTTTTGGTCTGACAAACACATCTAGGGGCATTAGAGTTCTCTTGGCCTAAGCATCATAAATAGTACACAATTACACTCTTAAAGCAAGCCAAGACACTACACTTTTTCTAAAAAAAGACATAAATGATTCCATGGTTCACATAATGGCTCCATTGGTGGCTATTGAAGCAACCCTTGTAATTTAAGTTCTACACTCCATTCTCTTTCATTTCTAGGCTTCTTGACAACATTCAAGGTCCTTGAAGCCATTACACAATCATTTGCACAATTGGAAAACCAAGTTACTTCCTAAGACACCTGTAATACCTTATTTCATAATACTTTTCCTACTACGATTATCTCATATAAAACTTAGAGGAGTGAATGGAAACCTGAACTAATTAAAATTTTTTCTTTAAAAAACTTCCTCATACAATTTCACTATTCATTTGGTCATTTCCAATTTATTATCTAACTTTGAAAATATATAATTAATTATAGAAAAATCATATAAGGTTAGTTCAGGGCTCTACTTTAAGCTCTTCAAGCCCTTTACAAGGGGAAAATACTTCCTCAGCAGAATGCGTATAAATTCATATCAAAGTGTCCCTACAAAAATTGGACAATTTTACCCTTCACTTGACATATTATTATTATTATTATTTTGCTTTTGTATAAGCAGATGCATTTTTGCATTTTAGGCTCACTAGTCATATTTTATTTACTCAAGGGTTGATTATATTCATGACTTTCCATTCCATACCTGAGTACCTTATAGTGTCATAACATAACTCATACATGCAGTAATCTAAAATATTTAATTACATAACAAAATGTGGTGCATAAAAGTAAAGTCCTCGATTTATGTCTCCACATTCTTTGGTCTTTCTTTGCTTGAACTCGGACTTAGCATGGGTTATATTTGGGGTGAGATTATGAAATCTTAGTAGTAGTAAACCAATCTCATTCACAAGCAAGCATGTAAGTACATAACATAATGCCAGTCAAGATGCCACATATTGCATAACAATACAAGGAATTTCATACAAGGCCAAGCACAATCTAAGCATACATGTCTCATCTTATAGCATAAATGACAACTTGATATAGAATAACACTCATCATTATACAAACATACAAGCTTAGGGAAAGAGAGAGGAAAACTACTACCTTAGCAAACTTTGCTCATCAATCCTTAGGACTCGGTTTACTTGCTTTTGGAGTTCCCAAAACAACATCAAACCCTATAATCATAATGATAATTCATTACAATCAACTTATAAATCTTAGCTTCTAAAGTAGGATGACCCTTTTAAACTTAATGGGACCATTGGAATTGGAAAAATTAAACTCCTTCACTTCCCATTCACTATGGCCGAATAGTATGCATTTCTTGGCCAAAATTTAGGAATTTTATTCCATGAGTTTTGGGGGCTTTCCCATAGGTATTCCTAGCTAAAAACACCCTTTTGAATCCATTGGAATAGATAAAATCATGAAATTCCAGCCCCAACATCATGTTTTGATCATCACATAATCTAGCTCCATTTTAGGCTCAAAAGTGCATTTCTTTGGTTCTAAAAATTCCATAGCCTTTTCCTTTATGTTTTAGGACTTGAAATTTGGTATACATGACTTTAAGACATCAAGAAAATATCATAAAAATTTTGGGAAAATTTAGACAGCATCTCCCCATGATTTCTATTTTCCCAAAATTACAATCTTTGTATTTTTCAAAGTCCTAGCACATAACAACAATAACTAAGCTCATATGGCCTTCATGTTCAATATATAAACTTCATTTCAAGGCCTTCATATTCAACATATAAACTCCATTCTAATGATTCATATGCTGTCCAAAAATGACTCATAGCTAGGGTTTAACAAAACTAGCTTAAAGCATGTAATTTTCAAGTATAAGATGGAGAAAACTTACTCTTTAAGCTTAATCCTTGCTTCCTTTGCTTTTCTCACACTAAAATCCTTTCTTTTCCCACTTAGAGCAACATTTCACCTTAAAGAAAAGATGAATATGCAGCTACCCTTTGGAGGAAATGGTTGGAGGATGGAGAAGATGAAGAAATTTGGTGAAGAATGGTGGTAGTTTTGCTTGATTTTACTTTTTCTTCCGCTTTTTCTCCCTCTCTCTCTCTCTTATGTTTTTCTTTCTTTCTCCCTTGTGTGTGGCATGAAAATGGTGGAATAGAGGTGAAGGAGATGAATCTAATGAAGCTAAATGGTCATACTAAATTTGGACCCTTGGATCAACTTTTTAAGATCAAATCTTAACCTTCTATTCCTTTTTTCTTTTGATTTTCTAATTTCATAACTAAATATTTTCTTCCAAAAATTCTTGGCCACACACTTAGAAGCATTTTCTTAGCCCATAAGTTATGAATAGTAACCATGGTTAATTTTTTAACTCAACTATAGTTAACTTTTAACTCAACCATAGTTAGTTTCTAACTTAACTATGGTTAATTCTTTACAATGACTAGAATCCTTTTCTTCTTTCCCTTTTATTTTATATTTATCTTTGGGTTTCATCTTCTCTAAAACCCTAATTATATCTTCTTTCTCTTTTGGGCCTTTAGAATCAGCTATTGGGCCTTACAGCAGTCTAACAATCGGTATCTAGGCCCGATTAAGGTTTTACGGTACAATACATACCTTTAGACCTTCTAAAATTTATGAATATTATTTCCTCCACTTTCTGGCCATACTGAACTTCAAGCATGGTTCAGGGGCCCTTAACCTCAATCCTCATAAATTTCAATGTCAATCGGACACCCGGATCTATAGGTGTAATTTTCACCATTCTGTATTATGATTGTGTTATAAAATTTTCATTTACTGCAATCTTGTCCCTAAAACTCCTTTAGGGTTTCTTAGCCCTTTAGCTGTTTTTATTTCTATGGTTGTTACAACTTCCTTTTTCTATTTTGCTCATGGCTACTGATCAGGATAACCAGATCTCGAACTGGATCCCACTTGGCCATCCGGATAACTTGGCATCATTGGACCCGTCTCATCAAACTAAGTTTAACCATAGGTCATGGATTTCTGAGATTCTTGTTTGATTTTTTGATATTCGTGCCTAAAGTCATAAATAGAGGGTGAAACTAGAGTTCTTTGAACTTTTAGGCAATTATACATCTTTCCCTGCTCATAATTTTTCTTTGCATTTTGGTCCCTAGCTCCTTCATACTTGACTTCAGAGGCCCCTCGGGCCCTTTTTCTAATTCCTTTTTTTTTCATCTATTTTAGCTCCAATTTTAGGGCACTTCTAGCCTTGACTCATCATTATTTGTGGTCTAGAATATTATTATAATTTTATTAGACCTTAATTTACTCTATTTAGAGGACTTTCTTTTGTATCCAATGAATTTCGTACATTGATGGAGAAATCATATGTTACGTTTCTCGCATTTCCTTACGTTTTCTTGGATTTCTAGAAAATAAGATGTTACAACACCATTATGGACACCATTTCTCCTTCTTCCATTGCATGGCTCCTAAATTTTTTCCAATGGTTCCTTCCACCTTCTAACATCATATGGAGTCCCAAACCAAGGCTAGAACAAATTAAAATACTCCTTAGCCTATCCAAGAAGCCTTGGCCAAACCTAGCCCCAAGGAAGAGGTTCTTGGAGTTGTTGATTTTTCCTTAATGGGAAAGCCACTTGGGGAGGTTCCTAAGAGTCTTAGGAGCTCAATGGAACACTTACATATGTAGGAAAACTTATACATTAAATTAGTTTTTAAGTTGCATTTAAGAACTCTATACTTTTGTTTCATGCATTTCATTGATTTTTCTTGGAATCTCTTGGCATATTCTAAGTTTCCATACCCTAATTCAACAAATTCTCAATAGTTCTCAAACAAAAACCCTCCCCCTCTCTTGGGTCTATATAGGGCTGAGACATAGAAGAAGCTAAGGAAGAAGAAGCGTCACTTTGCAAGAAATTTACCTTGAATCAAGTTCTCTCCAAGGCGTTCTTCCTTTGCTTAAATCTCCTCCTTGAATTCTTGCACTTCCTCTTTGTATTCAGCCCAAAACAGAACCATATGAGCACCCTAAATCATCGAAAGAGAGAGCAAAGAGAGAGGAATAAGGCTTGAAGAAGAAGTATAAAATTTCTTAGAAATTTTTACCCTTTTCCTTGGTTTTTCTCATTCTTTTCTCCTTCTATTTGTGTGCCTAAAGGAGCTGTTCTATTTTTGAAATTTAGGTAGAAGAAATGTTGGTCTAAGCAGGAGGAGAAGGTGTGTGAGCTTTAAAGAAGAATAAAGAAGCTTCTTTTTGAAATTGTTTCCCATTTTGCCCTTTCATAATGGTATTTCCAGTTTGGTTTCGTTTAAGCTCCTTTTTGAGAACTGTCTTTTCCATTATAAAATGTAGGTTCCTAATTTAATAAAATTCCTTTGGAATCACTCAAATTGGAGATAGAAACATCGCAAACAAATTTGTCAACGTTCGGGCTCACTACTATTGAAAAAAGTATATCAGAGGGGTTTTACTGGTCCCAAGGTTCCCATGGTTTTTGGGGCTTCTGATAACCCTAGGCAACTCAAAATTTTAGTTTAAAAAGCCCTCCTGTGTATTTTTCCAAAATTCCACTTATTTATGAAAATACCACTAGCCTTTTGGCAAATTTTTTAAATCACTCCGACCCCAGTTTCTGGACAACTCAAGGCTCAAATCTTCATTTTCTATTATTTAAAATTTTATTCAAATTTTAATTGGCCTTGAGTCACTTATCTTAGGGGACTTGCTTTTCAAACTGACTCATTTTAGTGTTTTTACAACCTATCGGATGTTACACACTCTCCCCATTTCCCATTTACTCTTGTCTAGGTGAAGCCCAAGAAGCAAAAATGGAGGCCAAAGAGTGTGATTTGCATTACTTTGACAATAGGATAGTTTTGATGTAATTTGATGTCAAAGTATGTATGTATAAGTTATGTATGAGATGTAAACCCTTTAGTATACGTGAAAGCATGTAAATATGTTGTATGAACCAAATTTGGAGCCAAATGAATGAGAATGCATGATTTTGACATTATAGAGCCTTGACATGCATATGTATATGAACAAGTGGAATGATGAATTTGAGCTCCATGATGATTTAGACTTGTTGTAATGCTTTTATATGCTATGTTTAAGCTATTAGATGTGCTCAAATGGTCATGATATGTTTAAAAGGCCATTTAGTACTAATTGATGTCAATTTGATCCCAATTTTTGCCATATTCTTGCCCTGAACCAAAACTAAACCATATAGATGAATTTTTGCATGAAATTTGACAGGCATATAGATATCATCTAGATTTTTTCACAAAGCTAAAGATCACTACTTTTTGAAGCTCTAAAAATTTATTATAATTTTTCAAAATTGGCCAAATTATGTAAAAACTGTCACTATTATTGTACATATGGTCAGTCTGGTTTTTGGTGCTTTTATGGGGTCAAACGAAATTCAATGCTTATGAAATTTTATAGTCATATATTTGGCATTATAAGCTTTCCATAGTCATTGAGAGCACTCAATTTGGAGCCCTGTAGAGTAAGATATGAATTTTTAAAATTTCTAGTTTGTTGTAGAATGTGACCCAGACCTGGCTACTGTTCCATTAGAATTTCGTGGCCTAAATGAAATTGTTTCGATCTGGGAATTTTCTATCATTTAGTTCATGTCATGAGCTTTCTAAAATGTCTTTATTTATGTGAAATTTGTGATAGAATTATAGAACTATGGAAAAAGGATGTTATAGTGCTTTGTTGTGATGTATGGTTTAAACTCGATATCTATATTTCTTTCTATGATGTTTCTGGTTGAGCAAGCATACTAGGGATGAATTATCATCAAGTTATGTCAATATAAAAATTGAGATGATACATTGTCAACACGGTTGAGAACCTTGTCGACAAGATCTTATATCCAGTGAAGAAAAAATTAAGACCTTGTCAACAACGTTTTTTAATAGTAAGTACAAGGTCTTTTAGCAAAGTAAGTTATAGCATATATTATATGATGGTGGTGACAATTAGCACCTAAAAATATGCTTGATTTAATTTAAGATCTCTAGAGTGTGAAAATTCATATTTGGCTTTAAAACTTAACTTAATTAAGTAAGGTAACTGGGGTTAATTTCATTCTTTGCATATGTACTATGTTAATTTGATAATTGCTGCATAATTTATGTTTTTGAAATGCTAAATGACTAGTTAACTATATGGATTATTATATTTGGACCCTGTCTGAATTCATGGTAGAACTGTGGTGCGATTGCCACCTATGCATTATGCTTCGATCAAGTACTAGGTTGTAATTAGACCTATGTATCTATTGAGCCCAAGTTGTGCTTAATAAGGAGTTGGCACCGTGGATGGGCCTTTTCCAGTGCTACTAGCCTTTAACATGTGTGTGCGATCACTAATATGGTATAGTAGCCACTAGTAGCAATGAGATCATTTATTGATATACTGGATGATTATGATGTTTATTGTATTAAATTGCACTTATGCTGATTGAATTGTACATATGTTTAGAATTATGCCATGGTTATTGAGATTCACATCTCACCCTATTTTATGGGCTAACTATTTCAAGTGAGGATTTCTTGGGTAAGGATAAAGGAAGGCAAGTGGATCAACATCCATGAGCTGAGACCATATATGGGAATGCTACACTTGGGTTAATTTGACTTAGGGTATATGCTAATTTTATGATTCATTTTGTATAGCACTATCATGTAATCATATTGCCAAGTGTAGATACTTTGGTGTTTTGTAAACCATGGTGTAGCCATTAGGAGGATAGACCTTGTAATAGTGAGTTGTGATGTATGTATCCACTTATGATTTGGTATGGAATCTTACTATTATGGAAACATGACTTGTCACTTGAAGTATACTTTTTGTATCATCTTGAATGATATTATTGAATTAGCGTTGTATGAAATTTCTATAAGAACACCTATTGGATGATGTTATCAATGGTTTATGCACTCTTTACTATCAAATTCATTAATGGCTAATATATGGTAGATAGATTGGTAGAAATTAACATCTAAGTCTTGAATTGGTTAGGATTGGTATGTTGAGTAATTTAGATAGTAAGATACCATCAAAACCTTACAAATTAAGGTATGATAACCTTATAATGCTACTAGAGGGAGAGTTGGAGCGTTAGTGACAAAAATTAGGGAGTTTAGGATCAGGAAAGGGTTGAGCTATGACCAAAACTACTTAAGTCATAGCCAGAGCTCTTTCAGAGGCTAGAAGCACTACGGCCCAAGGCAAGAATTTTTCCTAAGAAGGGTAATAGAACTAAACTTCGCTACGACACTGGTCCTTTTGTTATGGCACAATTCGAGGAAAATAGTTGGAGATTTCTAAGATAGCCTCTCACTGCAACCTTATATAGGTTAACCATGGTGAGACATGAAAAATTTTAAGAAGAGATGATATAGTAGCTCATCTCGCCACAATGAGAATTGTAAAAATTTGAATAGTGAGGGCCTTGGGTAGAGTTTTGCCACAACATGGAAGTTTTAAGTTAGGGCAAGAATTGCATAACTTAGGAAATAGCTCCAGCAGTGAACTAAGTCACAGTGTAAGTTCATAAACTTGGTTTTTAAGCTCCAATAACTAACTTAGCCTCGAAGAAGAGTGTCCAAGTCATGATCTAAGTCTCCAAAACTCTAATTTTGGTTAAAAATCTTAGATTTCACTACAGCAATGTTATATTATGACTTGGGGATAATGATAAAAGGGTTTTGTGAAAATAGAATTAGTGGTAGAATGAATCAAAGGTTTATTGATAACTTAAATCACTTGTAGACTTAAATTGCTATGTTCTTTAATTAATAATTCACAATGATAATAAAGTTCAAATTTCCTCACTTTTTCCTAATTTAGTTATTTACACTAACTTCAAACCTTGACTTACAATCAATAACCATGCAATTAAGCTTAAATCACGATAATTAGGAGTTAGGGTTATTACATTTGGTATCAAAGCAATGGTCCAAGAAACAAAATTAGAATTTGAGCTTTATGGTTAAAAACCTTGGCAATTATGGTGCATGCATGTTAGGGCTAGGAACATTATAGTCTAGTGATGCTTATTATATCTATGTATACTTACTATGGATGGAGTTGTGTTTGGATTACATTTAGATTGTAGCTTAATGGGGGATGCTACTAGTTGTGATTATGGCTTCACAAGGTGTTATGGTTGCGTATAGGAAAACTACTAAGATGTTAAGGGAGGTATAAGAGGCCATGGCTACAATGGCTAACTTAATAAGGGAGCAAGCTGAGGCCTATAAGGCTACGGTGAGGGCAATAACTGACCAGCTTCAAGAGCAAGCCGAGGCTCATGCAATCACTATTCAAGTGCTGCAGCAACTGCGTGAAACCATGAATAAGCAGAATCAAGAGGTGCCAGTTGGAAACTGGGTTGGTGTTGGTCAAAACATTGATGTAGGGCATCAAGGGGAAAGTGATGACATCTAAGTTGTGCTAGCCAAGTTTTGAAAGGTTGATCCTCTATTGTTTTTACGAGAATGGGACATACCAAGAAGGCTGATGCAACTGGAAAATTTTTTTGAAGTTATGACATGCACCATCAAGCAAAAAGTGAAGTTGGCTATTTATAAGCTGAACGGTAAGGTAGAGCATTAGTGGAAAAGTGCCTTAAGGTTGCTAATTTCAAAGGGGATACCCTTGGCTTAGGAGAGCTTTTAAACAACTTTTAAGGCTAAATACTTTCCACCTTTAGTGAGAGCTGATAAGGAAGCTGAGTTTAACTTCTTTGAATAAGGAGAGATGAATATGGATCAGTATGCAGTCAAATTTATCCAGCTATCCTATTTCTCTTCATACCTAAAACTGTTTGATGATGAACTATGGAAGGCTAACAAGTTTGAAAAAGGCCTTAATTCGAAGTTAAAGGATGAGATTGCGCCCCTCCAAATTTAAAATTTTGATGAATTAGAAGAAAAGTGTAAGGTGACTAAAAAGGCCTTGATGAAGAGTGAGGCTAAAAGGAAGAAGACTATAGAGAGCAAACATGACTAAGGCATGGAGCCCTTTAGGGGCAAAAACAAGAAAGGAAGTAGTAGTGGTAGTACCTCTTGCGATAGGAGACCACCCCCAAGGAATGTCCATCAAAGAAGGAATATGGGACCCTCAAAGAGCTTAGCTAATGTCCAATCAGCTTGTGGCAAGTGTGGAAAGAGTTAAAGGAATGGACTTTACCCTATGTGCAATAATTGTGGGAAGCTGGGACACAATGCACGAACTTGCATGGTGTCAAGGGAGTCAACCTCATCTGTCAAACCACCTGTACAAAGACAAAAGTGTTTGCACTTATGCAGCAAAAGGTTAGTAGGTCTTCTAGTCTGATTTGAGGTACTTTACTTGTCCATAATAATGTTGTAGATACATTGTTTGATTCAGACGCAACTTACTTATTCATCTCATATGATTTTGTTAAGCGTCTGGGTCTTAAAATGACCTTATTGCCATTTGAATTGTCTGTGTCTACCCCTACTGGATATTCTATGATTACATCTGACGTATGCCTAAATTGCATTATGCAATTGGATGGCTATTATACTAACCTTGACCTGATTTGCATCCCCTTATGTGACTTTGATGTAATCATTGCTATCGACTAATTGTCAACCAATAATGTGATACTTGATTGTAAACATAAGACTATTTCTTTACCTACTAATATACCTAAAATTTGTCACATGGCTAGGCTTACTTGTGCGTCTGCCACCCAGGCCGAGAGGTACCTTAGGTGTGGTTGCCAAGGGTTCTTATATTCTTTTCATTGCATGTTAAAGTAGAGGATGGGCTAGAAGATATACCTATAATTAGGGAGTTCCTTGAGGTTTTCCCTAAGAAGTTTAGAAAGCTACCTCTAGAGAGAGAGTTAGGGTTCTCTATTGATTTCATACACGATACAGGTTCAATCTCCAAGGCTCCATATAGAATAGTGTCTGCTGAGTTGGTTGAATTGAAGAGCCAACTAGAAAAATTGCTTGAGAAACTATTCATTAGGCTAAGTGTGTCTCCATACGAAGTATCGATGTTGTTTGTTGACAAAAAGGATGGTAACCTTAGGCTTTGCATTAACTATAAGCAATTGAACCAAGTAACCATAAAAAATAAATACCATTTGCCTAGGATTGATGACTTGCTTGATCAATTAGCTCGAACATCAATCTTTTTAAAGATTTATCTTAGGTCTAGATACCACTAACTTAAGGTGAGGGCTAAAGATGTACCTAAAACAACTTTTAAGACTCAGTACAACTATTATGAATTCCCAATCATACCTTCTGGGTTAACCAATGCCCATGCTATTTTCATGGACTATATGAATAGGACTTTTAAAGCTTACCTTGACTGATTTATGGTAGTATTCATTGATAACATCCTTATCTATTCTAAGAGTAGTGAAGAACATGAAGAGCATCTTAGGAAGTTCTTCAAACCTTGAGAGAGCATCAATTGTATGCTAAGTTGAGTAAGTGTGAGTTTTGTTTGTGAGAGGTGAAATTCCTAAATCATGTAATATTAAAGCAAGAGGTAGCAGTAGATCCTAGTAAGGTGAAAGCAGTGCTTAATTGGGAGAGACTTAAAACGGTGACCGAAACCCATAGCTTTCTAAGTCTAGCCAACTACTATAAGAGGTTCATTAAGGAATTTTCTCAATTAGCAATGCCTTTGACCAAATTGACTAGGAAGGACTAACCATTTGTGTAGGATACCAAGTGTAAAAATGCCTTTCAAGAACTTAAGGATAGGTTGACCATCGCACCCATGTTAGTGATACTCAACCTTAAGGAGACATTCATGGTCTATAGTGACACCTTTAAGAAGGGTTTAGGTTGTGTTTTGATACAACAAAGTAGAGTGATAGCCTATACTTTTAAGCAACTTAGACTCTATTAAAAGAATTATCCCATCCATGATCTAAAGCTAGTGGTTGTTGTTTTTGCCCTTAAGATTTGGAGGCACTATCTCTATAGTGTACAATTTGAGGTATAAAGTGACCACAAGAGTTTGAAGTATTTGTTTGACCAAAATGAGTTGAACATGAGGCAAAGAAGGTGGATAGAGTTTCTTAAGGATTACAACTTTTCCTTAAAGTATTATCCCAGGAAGGAGAATGTTTTCATCAATGCCTTAAGCAAGAAATCTATTCAAATGGCAATGATAATGCTTAGGGAGCAAAGATTGATTAAGGAGTTGAGAGATTTGTACCTATCCATTTCAGTACATCCTAGTAGCCTACTTTTGAGAGAGCTAAGGATAGAAAACGACTTTAGGAAAAGAATTAAAGGGGCCCAATAGTTAGATGAACATTTAGGAAGGATTAAAGAAAAATTATGGAGTGGAGAGGTAAAAAACTTTGACTTATCAGATGATGGCCTAGTGAGGTATCAAAGTAGAATATGCATACCTAAGGATGAAGAAGTGAGAAACATAGTATTGTCTAAAGTTCATAAGAGTAGGTACACCATCCATTCAGGCACCACTAAGATGTATAGAGACCTTAAGAAGAGCTTTTAGTGGCCTGGGATGAAGTTGGCCATAGCTGAGTTTGTGACTAGATGTCTAGTTTGTTAGAGAGTTAAGATTGAACACCAAAAACCTACAGGCTTGTTACACCCTTTGAAAATTTTGAAATGGAAGTGGGATAGTATATCCATAGATTTTGTGATAGGTTTGCCTAAGACATCCTCGAGTTATGACACCATTTAGGTAATTGTGGATAGATTAACGAAGTCTACCCACTTCCTACTTATTAGAGCCACTTAACCTTAAGATAAACTAGCTAAACTATCTATCTGTTGTAACATTCGATTTTCTGAAAATCCAAGAAAAAGTAAGGAAACGCGAGAAACGTAACATATGGTTTCTCCGTCAACATACAAAATTCACCGGATACAAAAGGAAATCCCTCAAATAGAGTAAATTAAGGTCTAATAAAATTAGAATAATATTCTAGACTGCAAATAATGATGAGTCAAGGCCAGAGGTGCCTTAAAATTGAGGCCAAAATAGATGAAAAAAGAAAAGATCAGAAAGAGGTCCCGAAGAGTCTCTGAAGTCAAGTATGAAGGAGTTAGGGACTAAAATGCAAAGAAACATTGTATGCTAGGTAAAATGTATAAGTTGCCTGAAAGTTTAGGGAACCCTAGTTTCACCCTCTATTCGTGGCTTTAAGCACGAATATCAAAAAATCAAGCAAGAATCTCATAAATCCGTGACCTACGGTTAAACTCAGTTTGATGAAACGAGTCCAATGATGCCAAGTTGTCTAAATTGCCAGGCGAGATCTGGTTATCCCAATCTGTAGCGATGAGCAAAATAGAAAAAGGAAGTTGCAACAACTATAGAAATAAAAATAGCTAAAGGGCTAAGAAACCCTAAAGGAGTTTCAGGGACAAAATTACAGTAAATAAAAATTTTATAGCACAATCATAATGCAAAACGGTGAAAATTACACCTATAGACTCGGGTGTCCGATTGACACTGAAATTTATGAGGATTGAGGTTAAGGGCCCCTAAACCATGTTTTGAAGCTTAGTATGGCCAAAAAGTAGAGGAAATAATATTCATAAATTTTAGAAGGTCTAAAGGTATGTATTGTACCGTAAAATCTTAATCGGGCCCAGATACCGATTGTTAGACTACTATAAGGCCCAATAGTTGATTCTAAAGACCCAAAAGAGAAGAGAAGATATAATTAGATTTTTAGAGAAGATGAAACCCAAAGATAAATATAAAATAAAAAGGAGAGAAGAAAAGGATTTTAGTCATTTTAAATAATTAACCATGGTTAAGTTAGAAACTAACTATGGTTGAGTTAAAAGTTGACTATGGTTACTATTCATAACTTAAGGGCTAAGAAAAGTTATCCAAGTGTGTGGCTAAGAATTTTTGGAAGAAGATATTTAGTTATGAAATTAGAAAATCAAAAGAAAAAAGAATGGAAGGTTAAGATTTGATCTTGAAAAGGTTAATCCAAGGATCCAAATTTAGTATGACCATTTAACTTCATCCAAATTCATCTCCTTCACCTCCATTCCACCATTTTCACACCACACACAAGGGAGGAGGAGAGAAAAATGTGAAGAGAGAGAGGGAGGGAGAAAAAGTGGAAGAAGAAGTGAAACCAAGCAAAACTACCACTATTCTTCACCAAATTTTTTCATCTTCTCCATCCTCCAACCATTTCCTCCAAAGGGCAGCTGCATATTCATCTTTTCTTTAAGTTGAAATGTTGCTCTAAGTGGGAAGAGAAAGGATTTTAGTGTGAGAAAAGCAAAGGAAGCAAGGATTAAGCTTAAAGAATAAGTTTTCTCCATCTTATATTTGCAAATCACATGCTTTAAGCTAGTTTTGTTAAACTCTAGCTATGAGTCATTTTTGGACAGCATATGAATCATTAGAAATGGAGTTTATATGTTGCATATGAAGGCCTTGAAATGAAGTTTATATGTTGAACATGAAGGCCATATGAGCTTAGTTATTGTTGTTATGTGCTGGGACTTTGAAAAATACAAAGATTATAATTTTTGGGAAAATAGAAATTATGGGGAGATGCTGTCCAAATTTTCCCAAAATTTTTATGGTGTCTTCTTGATGTCTTAAAGTCATGTATACCAAATTTCAAGTCCTAAAACATAAAGGAAAAGGCTATGGAATTTTTAGAATCAAAGAAACACACTTTTGAGCCTAAAACGGAGCTAGATTATGTGATGACCAAAACGTGATGTTGGGGCTGGAATTTGATGATGTTATCCATTCCAATGGATTCAAAAGGGTGTTTTTAGCTAGGAATACCCATAGGAAAGCCCCCAAAACTCATGGGATAAAATTCCTAAATTTTGGCCAAGAAATGCATACTATTTGGCCATAGTGAATGGGAAGGGAAGGAGTTGGATTTTTCCAATTCCAATGGTCCAATTAAGTTTAAAAGGGTCATCCTACTTTAGAAGTTAAGGTTTATATGTTGATTGTAATGAATTATCATTATGATTATAGGGTTTGATGTTGTTTTGGGAACTCCAAAAGCAAGTAAACCGAGTCCCAAGGATTAAGGAGCAAAGTTTGCTAAGGTAGTAGTTTTCCTTTCCCTTTCTTGAAGCTTATATGTTTGTATAATGGTAAGTGGTATTCTATATCAAGTTGTCATTTATGCAATAAGATGAGACATGTATGCTTAGATTGTGCTTGGCTTTGTATGAAATTCCTTGTATTGCTATGTGATATGTGGCATCTTGACTGGTATTATGTTATGTACTTACATGCTTGCTTGTGAATGAGATTAGTTTACTACTACTGAGATTTCATAATCTCACTCCAAATATAACCTATGCTAGGTTTGAGTTCAAGCAAAGAAAGAGCAAAGAATGTGGAGACATAAATCGAGGACCTTACCTTTATGCACTATATTTTGTTATGTAATTAAATATTTTAGATTACTGCATGTATGAGTTATGTTATGACACTGTAAGGTACTCAGGTATGGAATGAAAAGTCATGAATATAATTAACCTTTGAGTAAATAAAATATGACTGGTGAGCCTAAAATGCAAAAATGCATCTACTTATATAATGGCAAAATAATAATAATATGTCGAGTGAAGGGTAAAATTGTCTAGTTTTTGTAGGGACACTTTAATATGAATTTATACGCATTCCGCTGAGGAAGTATTTTCCCCTTGTAAAGGTCTTAGAGAGCTTGAAGTAGAGCCCTGAACCGACCTCATACGATTTTTTTATAATTAATTATGTATTTTCAAAGTTAGATAAGAAATTGGAAATGACCAAATGAATAGTGAAATTGTATGAGGAAGTTTTTAAAAGAAAAAATTTTAATTAGTTCAGGTTTCCATTGACTCCTCTAAGTTTTATATGAGATAATTGTAGTAGGAAAAGTGTTATAAAATAAGGTATTACATCTGTGAGATTGTGAGATTATATTATGTCCCTAACAGCATTATGCCAGATAGAGACCCCAGGTTCACATTAAAATTTTGGCGATCTCTATAAGAAGCTTTAGGCACTAGTCTTAACTTTAGTATTGCTTATCATCCTCAATCAAATGGACAGACTGAGAGAACCATTCAGACTCTTGAAGATATGCTTAGAGCTAGTGTGATAGAATTGAAGAGGAACTGGGATGTGTACTTGTTATAACAACCCTAATTCCTAATTACAGTGATTCGTCTTAATTAAGTGGTTACCTAAAATCTTTACAATTTATTAAATTAGGAAAAGTGAGAAAATTTGAACCTTGATATTATTAGAGTTATTAGCTAAACAACCAAAATCATTTGAGTCCACAAATGATTCTAATTATCAATTAAAACAGTTGATTCATGTTACCATTGATTCCAGACTCACCAAATCCTCTTATAAGTATTCCCAAGTCATTACATAATATTATCATAGTAAATCTCAAGGTTTCTAAGTCAAATATAGGAGTTTGGGAACCTTCGCCACAACTTAGACCTTCCTATCATAGCTAAATTGGTTACTAGAACCTTGAAACTAAAATTTTGCACCTTGTGCCACGGCTCAAGTTTTTTGTGCTACGGCAAAAGTACTTTCGAGAACTTACTATTCCCACCTTCGCAATTCTCGTCGCGATGAGCCTATATGGTGCTGCTATGGGAGAGCCTCCTGGAACTCTCCATCCAATTTATTCAAATTGCACCATAGCAAAAGTACCTGTTAACGGTTGTGTTGCGCAACCTCAAAATAAACTAGGTTAGAAAATATATAGTTAGTGGTGCAACCTAGATTGTCTCCCTAAAGAATGGAATTCAATGTTTAATGGGGTTTTCCAAGTATAAAAGGACTCTACAAATTACCTAATTAAAAGGGGGGTTTTACCTAAATTTAACTAACTAAAATTTAATTGACATAAAATTCCTAATCACTACCTAATTACATAAACTATGAGGTGAATGATAAACATGTGATTAGCTTTGGATTCATCCCTTGGTATCCACTATCCTTATCCTAATTCAATTGTCATTGATTTTATTCTAAGAATCCCTAATTGTGTCCATGGCAAATGATCTTGAATTACCATTCAAAATGCAAGAAACTAGCAATCCAATGTTGAATTGAAACTTCAATCCTACGTCAAATCATTAATTCTTGCCTTTAAGATCAATGAACACTTAATTTGGTTGCTTAAATGATTAATTAGCCTCTGAATTATTACCGTAGGATGTTTAATTAACCAATAAAACTCCAAGGAATCCTCAAATCAAACAATCAAGCACACAATTTCACTCATTCATCTCATTGAACACCTTGATGGCATACATGGGAAATTGGAGGAGAAATGAAAATTCAGCACTTAATTCAATCCAATAATCATTGAAATAATCTCCTAATCAATGTCTAACTAGCCATCAATTATAAACTACATAAATCTCAATCATTTACAAGTTTAACCAAGCAAATAAAATAACAAAAATTGATGTAGAAAGAGAAAATAAAAATAGGAAGCTTAGCCAAAATCCTTTGCTATTTTCTTTGAATTCAAGCTTCAACTAAAGACTTCCTCTTAGCTAGCCATAAGATGGAGATTTAATGCTTCATAGAGGTGGAAGAATGGTGGAGAATGGAGTGGAAATGGCTACTACATGGATGGAGTATGATGATGGATGATGGAATTGTGGATGATTTTGTGCGTTTTTTATCCAACCTCTTGCCTACTACACGAGCCTCATTAAAAATCATGTGCCTTGCCTCTTCTGTGTAAACTTGTGCATGCGTGTGAATTAGAATGGATGTTAGTCTTGATGAATAGCTTTGATGATGCGTTGATACTCCTCATTTTTAGCAATTGCCCCAGCCCTTTTTTTTTTATTTAAATGATCACATGCTGCTTTTATTCTTCATGTGCTCAGCTTTGTGTATATGTGCGGGCCCCCTTTAATTCTTAAATTATGATCACATCTCTTCTGCCTTCAGGTTTTCACGTGTTTCTTCCTCACATGCTCCTTTGGTTCTGCCCATGCTCTTCCACATGTATTTATGGCTGATGCATCCCTTCCATGTCAGCTTTGCATGGGTGTTTGAAGCCTTCATCACATAAATCTTCCTCATATTCTTCATATGCCTGGGGCTTCTCTATTTAGCGCATTCCATGTTCTCCAACTCATATTTCTCCTTTCAAGCTTCTTCATGAAAAACCCAAGCTCAAGTTTGCTTCTTCTCAAAAGCTTGAAATTGCCTCATACTCTGTTCTTCTATATGTTTCTTTTTCTCCCACGTTAACCTGTAGCTTTGTGTTGCAACTTGCTTCATCTCCTAGCTAAAACCATAGCTTCTTTTATTTCTTCCCACTTGACTACTTCCTCTTTGCTTTTGCCTCTCAAACCCATAACCTCTTTTCCACCAGCTCTCTATTTGCCCATGTGCTATGTGCATGTGTGAAGTGATATGCAGCAACATGAATGGACGTGGGAATAAAGTGAAAGTGCAGTGTGATTGGGATGTGTAGCCTCCCTTTCTTCTTACTAACTCTAACCTACATGTTACTTCATGTTTATATGGAGTGCAAGTGAATGTGTAACGTGAATGACCATGACTTCATGTGAGTGGTTGCATCAAGAGTGGGCTGACCATTGGTTTTATTCATGTGTGTGTGTGTTCTAGTGGTACCTTTAAGTGGAGCCATGCATGTGTATGTGGTTGAAGTAAGGAAGATGAGAGTGTGTTATTGTGTGCTATACAAGTATGCGAGCCCGTGGCATCTACTCGTGTTTTACATGGCTAGACCAAGCATGTTGTTGTGTAAGTTAATGAGTAAAGCTACAGGGGAGTGTGTAAGTGAATGAATAAGCCATGCATGTGAGCCCTTCCATGCCTACGTGTTTGTGTGATGAGAGCTATCTATGTGTGTGATAGGATGAATGTGAGTGGTTCATATGGAGAAGTTGCCTACGTAAAGGACCCATGAGTGATATGTGTTTGCAAACCAAGTGGGTGAGAGATGTGAGAATGAGAGGATGGAATACATGGCTTCCTTAGACTTGGCAAACTTCCACCTCTTCTCCAAACCAATCTCCTATTCAAATACTAAATCAAAAATTCTACAAGAATAATGGACAAAAATCACATAGGAATATTCACAAAATTATTTAAGATAAATTTAAGCATTAAAACCAATAATTTGCAAATTAATTTCTAAAATGTAGAAAATGGCCAATTAAAATCAAATTCCATTCAATTACATCCATTAAGCCATATTTAATTATTAAAGTGCCAAAATTAGGAGGATTCATGTATATAAAACTAGCATTCATCACCTGTGCCGCAGTGATGTTGGATTCTATTACCTTCCTTGGGTAAAATTTTCATCTTCCATCACAATGGGACATCTCGCACTGTGGTGCTTCTCTACTTTGACTACCTGTTGGCCAAGACTTAAGGTATTTTGGTTGTAGCTTAACTTCCTTCTACACCTAAACTCTCCTAATTTCATCCCAAACACTCTAACACTCCCTCTAATGGCCCCTTAAGGTCATTCTACCTTAATTTTTAAGGTTTTAAAAGTATCCAACCACCTAATTTGCTCAGTATATCAATCATCACCAATTCAAGACTTAGGTTTTTTTTTTACCCATCTATCCCCTATATATAAGCAAATTATAGACTTTGACACAAAGGATACCAAAAGCCACTACTATTATCATTCAAATGTAAATTCCAACGGAGGTTCCATACAATACTAGTCTAAGTCAACATTTGTAACATCCAGAAAAAGAAAAGATAAGAAATGAGAGAAAAATGAGAAAAGAGGAAGCTGGGAAATTTTCGAAGGCTGAAAATTTTCTAAGTCTTCTCGCCATAGCGAGAAATAGAGTCGCCATAGCGAGAATGCCTCCTCGCAATAGCTAAGATGTTCCTAGCTGTAGCGAGTGCGACATTCCATACGGAAACCAGGGAGTTGCTCGCCATAGCGGCGCTATAGCGAAGGCAGAGGTCTGGAACAGGCCGAGCTCGCCGTAGCGACGCCATAGAGAAGGCAGAGGTCTGGAACTTGCACGAGCTCGCCGTAGCGAGGATGATGACTCGCTATAGCGAGAGCGGTCCAGAAAAAGCGTAAAAAGAGAGATTTGACTTTTAAAAGAGTCTAAATTTTTCCTTTCTCTTAGAACCGACCTGAGCTTCGACCAAAGAGAGAGAAGAGAGCAGTGGAGAGAGAGAGAGAGGCCAAGAAGCAAGGAGATCAAGCAAAGAGGTGAGTAATTTGTAGATTTCCCTAGCTTTTCTCCTTAGCATGTTGTCTCCTCCTTTTGCTTTCTCTTTCTACGGTTTTAGAAGCTGAGTTAGGTTAGGTTCAGAAGAGGGAAGTAGGAAAACTACTCTAGAAGGAGGGTAGAACTCATTTATCCTCAATTCTTCTTCCTTGCTTTCTTCTTGGAGAGCTTGAGAGGGGAAGGAAAGTGAGTAGGGTTCTAGAGAGAGAATCCCTAGAATCTGTGAGGGTAGTGAGGGTTTAATTTGATGAAGAATTATTTAAGCTATGAGAGAATGACTTGATGCTCTTGTTATGCCTAGGCTCAAAGGAAGAAACTCCACTTTGTTGTGAGTGTGAAATCAAGAAGGGAGAGGAGAAATTGAAAGGGAAGGCTGTGTAATCTGAGAAGGTAGCTCTCTACTCTGTTCTTGTTGCATTCTTGGTTGTGTAATAGTCATTGTATGTTGTGTATGTGCTTGTATGATGAGATATGCTATTGATTTTGCCTTGATGCATCGGTACCAATATGCTTAGAATGTGATTTGTGGAAATTGCTCGGGTGAGGTGGTGCCGAGAGTCCCTTGAAACGGGTGAGGAGGAGCCAAAAGTCCCTAAACCAAGGGTGAGGCCGATCCAAAAGTCCTAAAGCTCGGGTGAGGCTAGACCAAAAGTCCCTAGAGCCTATTCTTGGCATTTGTTTGATATCTCATGGCATGTGTGGTGTTGTTATGACTTATATGCATGCTTGACTAGTATATGCCTTGATTGCATCATGAATGAGTATGAGCTATTGAGATTCTCCCGAATCTCACCCCCTTCCCCTCCCATCCTATTATCCAGGTGGTGTTCAAGGAGAGTCGAGCACACCTCATGGAGCCTAGAAGAGCATAGTTAGAAGAATGTGTAGTTTCTTTTGGTCATTTTGATGTATAAGGTGCCAAAATAAAGATGCACCTTTTATTTTTGAGTTGTAACTATATGATCATATGTAAATGTATGTACAAATGATGTATGGATAGTGTAAAGGGTTAAAGTAATGAGAATGTATAAAGTTGGCCATTTGAGGCTCACATGAATTGGTGCATTTGATTCCATAGCATAGTGAATTTGGAATGTATGATGATTTGGATTACTTAGATAATTCATATATGCTATGTTGGTACTTTAAAATCTGCCCAATAGGGGTTAGAGCATGTTGGAGGTCATTTAGACCCGTTTTGAACCCCATGTGGTGCTAAAATTGCCATTTGGGTGAGCTCCGTCAAAGTATGACCGGATGAGCTCTTCGTGGTATGAAATTTGGCATGCCTCTAGAGTCTATTGAGAGCTTCTTGGGAAGCTAGAGTGGGTAATATTCGGAGGTCTAGAGAATATTCGGTGAATTGTTGAAACTGGGAATTTGCAATGTTTTGGTCATGGTACTGTTCATTGAGTCCGAAAATGAAACCATGCCACTCGTAAACCAAATGATGTCCAAATGTCATGAAACTTTAGGAGCATAAACTAGATATCTACAGTGATCTATACCAACTGGAAGCACCTTAATTGGAGGTCTGTAGAGAGAGAAACGATTTACCGAAGTTCTGTATCAGCATCAGGGAAGTTTCTGACCTTCGTTACTGTTTTATCGGGTTTCGAGGTCTTAGAACTCCTGCACTGATCTGGAATTATTTTTCTCCTCTAGTTAACGTCAGTAGCTTTCCAAATTGGTATAGTTTGCTCTGATTGGATTTTTTTGGAATTAATTACGAATTTCCGAAGTTCATGACAGTAAACTGCGTCAGTAACAGGGGCAGCCGGATGTCTGTTCCCATTTCGATGTCATTGAGGGTCTAAACATGGATATTGAAGTTGGGAGTTATTTTTAGGGTGAAGTTAACATCCCAAGCTTTTCAGAGAGCTATGATTTGCTTGATTCCCATTTTTCTAGAATTAGTTGTGATTTTCCAAAGTTGGAGCCAGAAATATGATTTATGGGCCCGATTGAGAAATTGTATTTTTTGAGTTTTTGGCTTCTTACCCGTGGTTTATGAGTTGTTTGAGACTATGTACAAGTTGTATAAATGGTGTTTGAGTAGAGAAGGTGAATGATGGGTTCACGGGACCCACGGGGCAAATTACGACCGGTTAAACCCCGATTTTAAGTAGTAAAATACCACGGTTTCGGTCAGTTTTCTGGGAAATCATATGGAGTCAAGCCTAGAGGGAGGTTAATTGGAATGAAGTCAGTAAGGTGTTACAACATTTAAGGAAACACATGATTACATTCTCAAATGATAAATCATAACTTAAAGTTAATAAGGTTTCATATCAGATGTAAATGAGTACATACACCAGACTCCAAATTTGTATAAGGCTTAACTCCCTATTAGATACATCATAGATCACCAAAACACAAAACTCCTACACTTGACAATATGACTACATGATGATGTTGTACAAAAGAATAACAAAAATTAGCATCTATCCTAAGTTAGATAAACCCAAGTGCAACATTCCCTACACAGGGTCATAGCTCATAGATGATCATTCATTTGCTTCCCTTTTTCCTTACCTGAATAGCCTTCACCTGAAATATTTAGCCCATAAAATAGGGTGAGATGCAAATCTCAATAACTATAGGTAAATTCCATTCATATGCTTCAAATTAATCAACATATAAGCATTAAATTGGATAAGTATTAGAAACAACATAATATTAGCAAAATGCAATAGTTGAGCTACTAGTGATTACCATCCCATACTACTAATCACACACAATATGTTAAAGGCCAATAACACCAGGAGAGGCCCATCCACAACACCAACTCTCCAATTAGCACAACCTAGGCTCAGTGCATATAAGAGTCTGATAGCAACTTGGTGCCCAATTAAAGCACGATGCACAGGTGGTAGCCGCACCACAACTTCACTATTGACTCACAAGGTCCAATCACAACATATCAAATAGCCAACCATTCATTTAATACTTTAAAATTATACATGTGCAACAGATATAAGATTAAATTGAACATATGCAAGGAGTAAAAATTAACCCAGTAACTCACTTGGTTGACAATTCTTTGAGCTAACAACAATGCTACTTTAGCCTATGTATACAAAACCAAACCATTACTACTCCTACTCATCATTTATAGTAGCAAATCAAGTACTCAAAGAATTAAACTACCAAAGACTACCTAGAGGACACTTACCAAGCCCTCAAGGAGTCCCAAAGTTGGATTTAAGCTTCACCCACCTAGAAAACTCCAAGATATTACTCAATTTTCTAGGTAAATTCACACCAAATCAGTACCTATATTATAAATCAACTATGGGAGTCTCAAACTAGTAGTAAATGCATCAAAATGGGAAGAGGATACTTGCCTAACCACACCCCTAGCCTTAAGCTCCAAAATTCTGCCATGAAAACACCAAACAACAAGTTTTAGATTTGGATATGGGTGAAAATGCTTTAAATGAAAAATTAATCAGGTCAAATTAAGGAGAAAGAAGAGAGGATTATGTTATATATTAGTTACCTTAGCTGATTTTAGCTTTCGAGGTGGAAAATGATGGAAATATGCTGTTAACCCTAACCTCCCCTTTAGACCTCTGAAATTCCCTTACCTTTTATGTTTTTTCTGCAAAATGGGGAGGAGACTGAAGTGCATTTAGGGTTTAGATGGGTTTTAGTAGAGTTGTGGGCTGACCCAAGGCCCAAAATCCAAGTAGGGTTCTGGTTTTAGTTTGTTAGGCCAGGCTATATAGGTCCAATTAAATTGGGTCTGCACAAAAATCTAGATTGGGCCTCTAAGAAATAAAATTGGATCTCCTCAATGCTAAGATAAGGCTTTTACCTTTAACCCAAAGCATAATTAAATTGATCTTAAGGCCTAATTTAAATGTCTAAATTAACTATGGGCTCAAATTAAATCTATATCCTAATTAAATCTTAAGTTCACATTCATAATTTATTCTTCCATAAATTCTTGTTTCCATAGCGTCCTTAAATTTTTCTCATGATAATTCTTCTTAATTAGCCCAACTCCATGATTAACACCTTTAATTAATTTCAGGTGTTACACTTGTCTTTAGTCGAGTTTGCTTACAATAATAATTACCATGCTAGTATTGAAATGGCACCATTTAAGGCACTTTATAGGAGGAAGTGTAGATCACCCTTGTGTTGGGTAGAGCTTGGCGAGAGGAGTCTTTTAGGTCTGAACATAGTGGACCAAACCACTTGTCAAATTGAACTCATCAAGAAAACGTTATTGGCTGCCCAAAGTAGGCAGAAAAGTTATGCTAATTGATAAATGTCACTTTTACATATATTAATCCTCCTAATTTGGACATTTTTTTAAGGATTAAATATAGCTTAAGTGATTCAATTGAATAAGATTTGATTTTATTGACCATATTTACAATTTAGGAATTAATTTACAAAATTTTGGATTTTTAACGCACAAATCTTTTAAATAATTTTTCTAAATATTCCTACTTAGTTTTCTTTTCCATTCTTTTTGTGTAGGCTTTGGGCAATTTAAATTTAAAGGTTGGATGAGAATTTAGGAGATGATGGAGGTTTTAGAAAAAGGAAAGAGCTTATGCAAATTCATTCACATCCATTCCATGTAGTAGCTCACTTGTACATGGTTTCTTATTTTTCCACGTGATCACTCACACAAGCAGCACTCTTCTTCACATCACCCACTCACACTTTCAGCTTCATCCTATCATACACATGGACAGCTCTCATTACACAAACACGTAGGCATGGAAGGGCTCACATGCATGGCTTATTCATTCACTTACACACTGCCCTGTAGCTAGACTCATTAACCCACACAACAACATGCTTGGTCCAGTCACGTAAAACCTGAGTAGATGCCACGAGCACACACACTTGTATAGCACACTCATTTACATAGTCCACTCAAGGGTTTAGGGACCATTAATGACATAAGGGATTGACGTGGGAAGGGTTGAAGCAGGCCACAAGTTCCAGCAACTCCATTACACGTAAATCACATAACATGCACTTCACACACTTCCACATTGCTTCACTCATGAGCTGCTCCCACTTAACTCACACACCACGTCAAACTCTCAAGTGGGAAGAAATAAATGAAGCTGCAATTTAACACATATGGGGATCTGCATGAAGAGAACACATACTCGAGTAGAACATGTTTAAGAAGCCATGAATTCATGAGAGGAGACAGAACATGTTGGAGAGCTAAATGTGAACAAATGAAATAGGAAGCTACCACGGGCTGGGGAGAACTTTAACACAAACACACCAGGGACATGAACAGAAGCAAGAGAGTAACTACTACAAGTTTTTAAGAGAAGGAGAAGCCATCGGCAGAAACAAAAGAAGCAACACAAATGAATGAAGGTAGAGTAAAGCTGAGTATGAAGAAGAAGCTACGGTTTTAACGTGAAAGAGCAAAGGGGATCCATGAGGGAGGAAAAGAAGAAGCATGGGCTAAATAATGCATGAAAAGAACCATGTGAGCAGTGCAAGGAGATGTTACATAGCTCACTTTAGAACATGAATGACGTGAGAAGGTGAAGCTTGAGCTATGAGATAGTTAGCAAATTTTAAAAGCCACGTGATTTATAGTAAGAAAAATAGTTATGGGTTTTTCTTTTGATGAGAAGGCAACATAACACGTGACAAAAGGGATTAAATGAAGCATGAGGGTAGCACATGTTGAAGTTAACCAACATGGAATGAAAAGAAAAACCAAAAAAATGTAGTTGGGAGAAAAATACACACAGGCAGCTCCAGGACATCATTCATCTCATATGATTCACGTTACATTACACACGCATCATCCATGCATCCATTCGATCTCACCCACACATCTGCATTTCAATCATCCATATCCATTCATCCAAAGGCTAAGGAGTTAAGAAAGGAAAGCACGTGAATCATTAAAAAGAAAAAGAAGAGGAGCACATGAAAGGAGGCTGGGGGCAGTAGCTAAAAAGAGAATAGCCGCACAACATCCATATTCCATCGTCATTTTCTCACCACTCCATCCCTTTCATCCGTAGTTTCATTCCCTCCTATTTTCTCCATTCTTCCACCTCCATGAAGCATTAAATCTCCATCTTGTGGCTAGCTAAGAGGAGATCCTTGGTTGAAGCTTGAATTCAAAGAAAATAGCAAGGGATTTTAGCTAAGCTTCCTAGTTTTATTTTCTCTTTCTACATCAATTTTTGTTATTTTATTTGCTTGGTTAAGCTTGTAAATGATTGAGATTGATGTAGTTTATGATTGATGGCTGATTAGACATTGATTAGGAGATTATTTAAATGATTATGTGAGACAACCCAAGCCTTCTTCTTCCCATTCATTATCATGAACTCGATGTATATGGATGGTTGTGGCTTTATGCATGCGAACAAGCGAATTGGATGTGTGGTTCTGATTTGGACTCCACCAAGAATGCCTCCCTTTGTTGTATACATTGCTTCCACAAGAAAAGCCAGCTACCATTAATTCATCTTTATTTTAAATTCTTTTTCCATAAAAATCTGCACAAGAAAATAAAATAAAATGAAGCAAAATAAAACAAAACAAATATTAAGAAGGAAGAATTCACAAAGGAAATATTTCAATGAAATTTATGCATTAAAATTCAAAATTTTGTAAATAAAATTCCTTGAGTACCAAAATGGCTATTAAAATAAAATCTCATCTAATTAAAATCTAAAAGCCATATTTAATCATTAAAAACCCAAAATTAGGAGGATTCATGTATATAAAACTAGCATTCATCAAAGAGCTCTTAGAGAAGGGTTTTATTAGACTTAGTGTCTCGCTGTGGGGAGCTTCAGTCCTATTCGTAAAGAAGAAAGACAGGAGCCTTAGGCTATATATAGATTACCGGGAACCCAATAAGATCACCATTAAGAATAAGTACCCTCTTCCTTGCATAAATGACCTCCTAGATCAGTTAGTAGGAACGTCAGTATTTTCTAAGATAGACCTCAGGTCGGGATAGCATCAGCTTAGAATAAAGGCTGAGGATATTCCCAAAACAGCATTTAGAACTAGATACGGGCACTATGAGTTTTTAGTTATACCCTTTGGGTTAATGAATGCACCCACAGTATTCATGGATTACATGAACAGAGTCTTTAGGCCATACTTAGATAGATTTGTAGTTATCTTCATAGATGACATCCTCATCTACTTAAAAAGTAAAGAGGAACATGAACAGCACCTAAGATTAGCCTTGGAGACCTTGAGAGAAAGACAGTTGTATGCTAAACTTAGTAAATATGAGTTCTGGCTCACTGAAATTCCATTTCTAGGTCATGTGATCTCCCAGGCAAGGGTCGTAGTAGATCCCCATAAAGTAGAGGCAGTATTACAATGGGAGAGACCTAGGACAGTGACAGAGATAAAAAGCTTCCTAGGTTTAGTAGTTACTATAGGAGGTTCATTCAGGGCTTTTCTCAGATAGCAATGCCACTGACTCGGCTTATTAGAAAGAATGTACCATTTATGTGGAATGAGAAATGTGAAAGTAGATTTCAAGAGTTGAAGCACAAGTTAACCACAGCCCTAGTTTTAGTATTCCTTGACCCTAGAGAGATTTTCGTGGTCTATAGTGATGTTTTAAAGAAAGGGTTAGGATGCGCGCTTATGCAGAAAGGCCAAGTGGTAGCTTATGCTTCTAGACAGTTGAAATCCTATGAGGAAAACTATCCCACACACAACCTAAAGTTAACCGCAGTGGTGTTTGCTTTGAAAATATGGAAACACTACTTATACGGGGAAGCTATAAAAATTTACAGCGACCACAAGAGCCTTAAATATTTATTTGAATAGAAAGAGCTGAATATGAGACAGTGAAGATAGTTAGAATTTTTGAAAGACCATGATTTCACATTGAAATACCATCCCGGTAAGGCTAATGTGGTAACTGATGCCCTTAGTAGAAAATCCATGCACATGGCCTTATGATGATCCGAGAGTAGGAATTGATTGAGAGATTCAGAGATATGAGTCTCTCCTGCGAGGTGTATTCGAGAAAATTATTAATGAGTGAAGCCTGAATAAACAGTGACCTGAGGGATCAGATAAGAAAGGCCCAATAGAGTGATGACCATATAAATATAATTAAAGCCCAGATAGCCCAGGGTAGTATTCAAGAGTTCAATTTGTTTGAAGATGACATAGTAAGATATAGAGATAGGCTGTATGTGCCAAAAAATATAGAAATCAGAGAAAAAATATTAGATGAGGCACATAAAAGCAAGTATACCATTCATTTAGACAGTAATAAAATGTACCAAGATTTAAAGAAAATGTTCTAGTGGCCTGAAATGAAAATAGACATAGCAGAATATGTCTCCTGATATCTGGTATGCCAAAAAGTGAAAATAGAATATCAGAAGCCAGCTGGGTTACTTCAGCCCCTAGATATCCTAGAGTGGAAATGGGATAGTATAGCAATGGATTTTGTCATAGGTTTACCCAGGACATCATTAGGACATGATGTAACAACCAGCAAAAAAAAAGAGAAAAAAAGAAGAAGAAAAGAAAAAGCTAAAAAATTTTCAAAGTCCTGAAATTTTTTAAGTTTGCTAGCTATAGCGATAAATGGCCTAACTATAGCGAATGTATCTGTTCACTATAGCGAGAAATGGTCTGGCTATAGTGAGAGTGCCTTTTAGCTATAGCGAGAATGCTTCTAGCTATAGCGAGTGCGGGCATCCCATACAAAAATCAAGGGGTTCCTCGCCATAGCGCACGCCGTAGCGAAAACAGGGGTCTGGGATTGATACGTGCTTGCCATAGTGAGGGTTATTCTTTGCTATAATGAGGGTTAGTCTAGAAAAGCATGAAAAAGGGAGAATTTGACTTCTTAAAACATCCAAATCCATTCCTTTTCTTTTAACCGACCTAACCTTCGACCAAAAGAGAGAAAAGGGTTGTGGAGAGAGAAAGAGACCAAGAGAAGGAAGGAAGAATAAGGAAAAGGTAAGCAAGCTTGAGATTTCCCTTGCTTTTCTTGTTAGAATCTTATTCTTCTCTCTTTGCCTTCTCTTTCTATGGTTTTAATTATTGAATTAGTTGGGTTTTGGGCTTGGTTCAGAAGAGGGAAAGTGGAAAACCACTCTTGAAGAAGGTTAGAACTCATGTAGCTTTACTTCCTTGTTTTCCCTAGGTATGTTGGTTCTACCAACTTGAGAGCATGAGAGAGAGGAAGAGTTGGTGAAATTCTAGAGAGAGAAAGAACTCTTAGTTTCTTATATGCTTGGTAGGATTTGCTATAAAGAAACCCCTAGCTTTGTGAATAAGTGTTGAGTTATAAGAGAGTAATTCTATGCTCTTTGTGTGTCTAGGCTCAAGAGAAGCACTTCCATCTAGTTGTGATTGTGAAATCAAGAAGGGAGAAGACAAATTGAAAGGGAAGGCTTGTGTTAGCCTATAAGGTAGCTCTCTTTCCCTTTTCTCATGCATGGATGTGTGTTTAGCTTATTTTAGAATGTATGTATGTGTATTTTCAAGCTATGAAAAGTATGCTAGCATGCCTTTACATGTCATGATCCTTAATGCTATGTTATGTGTTAAATGAATCCATGATGTTTGTATGAGTTTGCTTGAGTGTGGAAAGGCCAAGAACTCTTCCCTTGGGTGAGGATAAGCTAAGAACCCTCGAGCTTGGTTGAGACAAAGCAAAGGGTCTCCCAAAAGCAATGTGGACTCCCAAGAGTATGGTTGAGTCCAAAGTGCTCAAGAATGGGTGAAGCAAGTCCAAAATCCATGAGGAGAAGTATAAGGCCAATCTAAACACTTAGTGAACCCTTAAATGTCTTGTATGCTTGATTCACATGCCAAGGTTGCTTTTAAAATGTCCATGACTTCCACTTTTCCATACATGTATTTAAAAAGCTTGCTTTGCACCTATTATGTATGATTGAATGGGAAATGAGCTATGGGGATTCTTTGAATCTCACTCCCTTCTCTCCACTATCTTAACATGCTAGGTGGACTAAGCGAACAAAGACATGGGAGCCACCAAGCTTGAAGCTAGGGAAATCGGTAAAGGATTTGTGAAATAGCCATTTTGTCACCATTTTGTTGTTAAGAGATGTAATCTAATGCTGTACATGGGGTGTGCACTTATGAATACTTGTAAATGGATGTACTTATTGTATATGTATGAGAATTAGAACTATAGTGCATGATGTAGCAAGTTTTTGGTATGAATAGCAAGATCTTGGCATTATGTACATGGTGTATGTTTTGGTGTCGGAGAGTGAGCTTTGCAAATCTGGGTTGTTATATATTTCAGCCATGTTTGATAGTCTATGTTGATGCTTTCCCACATGCTCATAGAGCCTTAGGAGTAGAAAAAGCAAATTTGAACCCTTGGAGCCCTCTTTTAACAAAAAAATTGACACTTTGCCCTATTATGTCAAAGTCTAACCAAATGACCTCTTCTTGACTGAAAATTTGGCATCTAATTAGATCTTGCCTAGAGCTTTTTGGAAAGTCAAAGATCAGGTCATTTGGAGGCCTATGGAATTTTCTATCATTTTTCAAAGTTGGTATCAGAATTTCGGATTTGCATCAATACTGTTCATTTGGTCAGTTGTGTAATTATGTCATCCGAGGGGCAAATGTGGTCCAATGGCTACTAAATTTTATAGGAAGAAACTAGACATTCACAGTGACTTGTACCTATTGGAATCACCTCATTTGGAGGTCTAGAAAGGAAGATATGAATTTTTGAAGTTTCTGCCTAGTATCAGTCATCTTGCTTGACCATAAGTATTGTTCCATCAATTTCTGAGAGCTTGGGCAGATGAACTGATCTGGAATTTTTTTTTCTCTAGTTAACATCTACAGCTTTCTATATTGATATCATTTACACATATTGGATTTTTTTGGAATTATTTGGATATTTTTGAAGTTCATATCAGTAAACTGTGATAGGATCAAGACCTAATAGACATCAGGACTCAGATTACATTTTTGAAGTTCATATCAGTAAATTATATGTGGGATGTTATCACTTGTACATATTTTTACCATGAAGTAGACATCCCAAGCTTTCTAGAATGTCTAAGATTGCATGTTTTTGATTTTTCTAGATTTAGTTATGATTTTCCAAAGTTTGCCCAGAAATGGAGCCAAGTCTAACCGAAAATAAATATACTTGTCCCATATCTCTTTTCGGTTTCCATGAGTTGTAGGCAAGTTTTTATGATACAAATGAGTTGTAACAATGAAATTAAATATGAGAAGGCATAGTATGAGCTCACACGGTCCATGTGATACTGAAATGAATTGCTAGATACAGTGCAACGCAAAAATATTCATTACCTCCCCTTGCGCTTTTATGAGAAACCTACATCCTCCATGATAGTAAGTCATTGAAAGGCATGAGATGAGCTAGAATTTATGGTATTACACATGATGCAATATGGGTAATAGTGGATAGGTTAACAAAGTCAGCATACTTTTTATCTATGAAAGTTACTTATGCCCTAGATAAGTTAGCCCAACTATACATCAAGAAGATAGTTAGACTGCACGGTGTGCCTAGAAGCATAGTTTCAGATAGAGATCGCAGATTCATATTGAATTTTTGGAGATCATTGTAGGATACTCTAGGTACTAGACTCAGATTTAGTACAGCCTATCACTCCCAGACAGATGGACAAATGGAGAGAACCATCCAAACCCTAAAGGATATGTTAAGGGCATGTGTGCTAGAAATGAAAGGAAATTGGAATACATACTTGCCACTAGCAAAGTTTTCCTATAATAAAGTATACAGATGGCACTGTATGAGGCATTGTATGGGAGGAAGTGTAAGTCTCCGATGTGTTGGGTTAAGCTAGGAGAGTGGAGCCTTATAGGCCCAGAGTTAGTGGACCAGACTTCTAGACAAATGAGACCATTAGAAAGAGACTCCTAACGGCTCAGAGTAGACAGAAAAGTTATACAAATAAACGTTGACAGCCATTAGAGTTTGAGATTAGAGACCATGTCTTCATTAAAGTGTTTCCAGTCACAAGGATAGGTCGATCCATAAAAAGCAAAAAGCTCAGTCTAAAATGTATAGGTCCTTTCCAGATTCTTGATAAAGTAGGACCTGTGGCTTACAGACTAGCCCTTCTCCCAAAGTTGAGCCAAGTCCACAATGTATTTCATGTTTTACAACTTAAAAAGTATCAACCCAACCCCTCACATGTCATAGAATATGAGAATGTGCAGTTACAGGATGATCTATCATATATAGTATCCCCAGATCGGATTGTGGATGTTAAACTCAAGCAGTTACGGAATAAGACGATACCACCGGTGAAAGTGGTTTGAAAGGGGTTATCTTCTGAAGAGGCTACCTGGGAGCTAAAGGATAATATGAGAAAGAAATATTTAGAACTCTTTCCATGAGGTATCTTATCTAAATTTTAAGGATGAAATTTTTAAAGGGGGGAGAATTGTAATGTCTGATTTTTGTTAAACGACGAAAATGGCCGTGTTTTCAAAGCAAGTCCCCCAAAATGAATTAGTTAAGGTCCCAAAAAATTTGAGCAACATTCTAGACTCTTAGAAATGAGAATTCTAGGCTCAGATGGAAAGAAAAACAGAGCTAGAATGAGGAAACAAATTTTGACGAAATGTAATGGCATTTTCATAACTTTGAGAAAATTTTAGAATTCACATAGGATAAATTTTTAAATGAAAGTTTTGAGTTCTTCGGGGTCCTCAAAGGCCTTGAAAATCATGGGAAACCCTGGGACAATTAAATCTCCTCTGGTGGATGTTTTCTAACGTCGATGTACCCAAACTTTGACGGATTCGTTTGGAAAGGTTTTAGCTCTGATTTGAGTGATTCAAAAGGCATTTTACTAAACTAGGAACCTAAGTTTTATAATGGAAAAGACGGTTCTAAAAAAGGAGCTAAAACGAATGAGAAATGAAAATGCCAAAAACAAATGGCAAAACGAGAATTTTTGAAAAAGTCATTCTCTTCCACCTATAAATAGGTGGCACCACCCCTCCTCCCTCATTTAGACACAATTGTTTCTGCCCAATTTTAGAGAAGAATGCTAAGGTTTAGGCACACCAAAGGGAGAGAAGAAGAAGGAGAAATCAAAGGCTTAATGTATAGTTTCCTGGTAGTTTTTCATGCTTTCTTCAATCCAAACCTCCTCTCCTTCATTCTCCTATGTTTCTTTTGATTAAAATGAAGTTCAAAAATCTGTTTTAAGGGAGATATTATGGGAAATTTTTGGATTTGAAGAGAGGAGCTTGGAGAAAGCAAGATTCAAGTGAGAAAAAGCAAGAAAATAAGGTAATTTCTTCTTCCATGGTTGATATCTCTTCCTTCCCTTCCTCCACCATTTTGCCCCACTCAAGAAACCCTAGGAGGGTTTGATTTTTAGGCATAACTAAGGGTGATTCTAAGGAAAAAGGGTATGGATATTAAGAATATGTAAAAGGAATTAACTAAAAATCATGGAATTTCAAGATGCAATTCTAGGGTTTCAAGTGCACCTTGTAAAATCTAATTTTGTACAATGATTCCTAGGCTTAAATAAGTGTTTAAATATGCTCCTAAGATCCCTAGAAGTCTCCCCATGTACTTCCTCCCTTGAGAAAACAAAGCAAAGTCCATAGAGCCTAAAACCTAGCATAGGTTCGGCCAAGAGAGGTTCTAGTAGCTAGGGAGAGTTTTAAATTTTTCTAAGCCCAATTTTGAGTCATATATGATGCATGAATATGAGGGGAAGCCTTAGGAGAAATTTAGAAACCATAGAAAGTGAGTTGGTGCTTTATGTTCCATAATATGACCTAAAGAAGCAACATGTAGTTTGGCTCTTGATTTTAATTGTGTAATGACTCTAAGAGGCTTAAAAGGAATCAAGAATAATATTTGAAAGGAAAGAATGGAGCCTAGAATTTATTTAAGGGGTGTTGCTTCATTAGGTGCATTTATGGAACCATAATGAGGTTTATAGATCAAGCTAGTATCTAAGTAAGTTGTGAGGCCTTTAAATTAATTCCATGAGCCTAATTGGCTTCCATAAATTGTGTTTAGGCCAAGAGAAATCATCCCCACACTTTTATGTATGTGTGGCCGAAGGATGAAGCCTTAATTCAAGAGAAAAAGTGTGTAATTGCTTCCAAGGTAGCTCACTCCTCTTTCTCTCATGCATGATTGCTTGCTTTACTTGTCTTTGAATGTGTGGATGTGTATTTTTAAGCCATGAAAAGTGTTCTAGCATTACTTTGATTCCATGGTGCCATGATATTATAATATGCTTCCATATGATGTTTATAATATATGCTTGGGTTTGCTTGAGTGTGGTGAGACCAAAAGCCCTTAGCCATGGCGAAGATGAGCTAAGCTCCCTTAAGATTGGTTGAGACAAAGTAAAGAGTCTCCCAAAAGTGAAGTTGACTCCTAAGAGCATGGTTAAGTTTAAAAACCTCTTAAAGAATGGGTGAGGCAAGTCCAACATCCACAAGAAATTGGGTGAGGTCAATCCATTTGCTTGGCAAGCCTTTGTATGCCATGTATGACTTTCTCAAATGATGAAAATGTCTTTTGAATGTTTGCACATGTCAATATGACCATACATGCATTTATGAAACTTGTTTGCATCTGTTATGTATAATTGAATGGGAGATGAGCTATTGGGATTCTTTGAATCTCATCCCCTCCTCTCTAATATTCTAACATGCTAGGTAGACCAAGTGGATAAGGTAATGGAAGCCAACTACCTTGAAGATAAGAAGATGACATGAAAGTGCTTGAATTTTGCTACTTTAAGGCCATACAAATGGCAAAAGATGTAACCAATGGATGTATATATATTATGATGTTATGAACGCATGTAAGTATGATAATATGTCATGTATAAATGGGAGAATATATTATGTGACCATTAGATTATGATTTGAGCATGTTTTGGCAAATGAGCTTCTTGGATGGCATTATGGAATTATGCACATGTGTGAGTAAAATGGCCAAAATGAGATGCATGAGGTTTGGGACCATTTGGGTAGATTACACAAGTCCTAATTATTCTTCTAAAGTTTCCTAAGAGGTGTCAAACCCCAAGAAAAGCCATTTGGACATTTTGGTATCCTATATGGAGCCAAAATTGACCATAATGGAACCCTATATCACTTTTTGTCCAAATGAGCCCTTCTTGATTTGAGATTTGGCATGAAATTAGAGCTTCTTGAGAGATTTTTGAGAAGCTAAAGAACAGAATTTTTGGAGGTTTACAAAATATTTGATGAATTTTCAAAGTTAGCAAATTTTCTAATTTTTGGTCATGTTACTGTTCACTCAGGTCTAAAATGAAATCTGTCACACAGGGTTTTAATATTGTCCAATTGCCATGAATTTTTATACAAAGAAATTAGACATTGCCAGTGACTTGTTGCAATTAGACCCACCTCATTTGGATGTCTAGAGAGGGAGATATGAATTTCAAAGAATCTATCTAGTACCAGGCGCTCCACCTGACCTCAATTACTGTTTGATTGGGTTTTGAGGTTTATGCCTGCCTAAACTAGTCCATAGTTATTTTTTTCCTCTAGCTAATATCCATAGCTTTCCATATTGGTATCAATTCCATGGATTTGATTTTTATGGAATTTTTGAACATTTTTGAAATTTGCTGTAGAATTTTGTAACAGCACCAGTGAACAACCTGACCTCTGGAACTTTTCGAATGTCAAATATTCTTTGTGTTGGATGTTATGGTCTAGACATATTTTTAACATAAATTAAACATGTGTAGCTTTCCAAAATGGCCAAGAATGCATGATTTATATGTTTTGAGAATTAGTTATGATTTTCCAAAATTTGTGACAGAAATGAGAAAAATCTGGCTAAAAATATATAGATGTATTTTATGCTTCCCTTTGAGTTCCACGAGATGTAGGCTGCTTTTGATGATGCAAATGAGTTGTATTCATATAATTAAATATGAGAATATGATATATGAGCTCACATGGTTTACGTGACGTCAAATGGAATTTTTATGTGCGATGCAACACTAAAATAATCAATATTTTTAATGCCTTTTTCTTTGAAAGTTTTCATGATCCTTATAAATGAGTCATTTAGAGGCATGAGATGAGTTAAAAATTATAGTGCTACAATTTCCAATAGCTTAACGTTTCTGTTTTGGTCCAAACTTATTTTTAGTATAAATTATACATCTGTAGCTTTTTAAAATAGTATAGTGGGCATGATTTAAATTTTTCTATATTTAGTTATGATTTTTTAAAGTTATCAGTACCTGAAATCTAGCAGTTGATCCCGAGGCAACCTTGTAATATTTTGTACATGTATGCTGTGAGCTCAAGTTGTTGGCCACATTTTGAGATGGTTTTGAGTTGTATGTATGTAATTAAATAGGAGAATGAGATGGATGAGTTCATATGGTCTATGGGACAGAAAATGAAAATTTTATCCACTACGCAATGCAAAATAATGTAATATTTTAATGGAGTTTTTCTTGGAAGTGTGCTACATTAAGGGAATGCATTTAGAAATGAAACGAGATAAGCTAAATAGATATGGTGTTACATATGCTAAGTAATTTAGATAGTAGGATACCATCAAAACCTTACAAATTAAGGTAGGATAACCTTGAAATGCTACTAGATAGAGAGTTGGAGTGTTAGGGATAAAAATTAGGGAGTTTAGGTTTAGGAGAGGGGTTGTGTCGTGGCCAAAACTACTTAAGTCATAGCCAAAGCTCTTCAAGAGGCTCGAAGCACCATGGCGCAAGGAAATAATTTTGCCTAAGCAGGGAAACAAAACCAAACTTTGCTGCGACACTGGTCCTTTCATCGCAGATTTGAGAAAAATAGCTAGAGAGTTCTAGGATGGCCTTTCGCTGTGATGCCTTTTAAGTTAAGCATGGCAAGACATGGGAAATTTTGAGAAGAGGTGATATAGTAGCTCATCTTGCCATGGCAAGAATCATGAAAATTTGAACAATAAGGGCCCAGGATAAAGTTTCGTCACAACGTGGAAGTTCTAAGTCACGGCGAGAATTGCATAACTGAGGAAATAGCTCCAATAACAAACCAAGTCGCAGTGCGAGCATACCAAGTCATGGTATAAGTTCATAAACTTTGTTTTTAAGCTCTAGTAACCAACTTAGCCGTTGGCGGAGAAGATCCAAGTCATGGCCTAAGTTTCCAAAACTCTAATTTCGCTTAGAAACCCTGCATTTTACTAAGGTAATGTTATATTATGACTTGGGGACAATGGTAAGAGAGTTTTGTGAATATAGAATCAGTAGTAGAATGAATTAAAAGTTTATGTGATAACTTAAATTACTTGTAAACTTAAATTGTTATGTTATTTAATTAAAAATTTCCAATGATAATAAAGTTCAAATTTCCTCACTTTTTCCTAATTTAGTTATTTGTACTAACTTCAAACCTTGACTTACAATCAATAACCATGCAATTAAACTTAAATCACTATAATTAGGAGTTAAGGTTCTTACAGTGCCAACTCTAGCACACACAAGACTCATCCCTTGATCAAAGCAACTTTATCATATTACATATAGGCCAGTCCTTTACCAAATAATCTATATCCATATAAATCATGAAATTAGACAATAAGCAGCATATCATTAGCTTAATTATCTACTATTAATAAAAAATCAACATAATATTTCATAAAACTCTAACTTCCACAATTAACTCCAAAAGTTACAAAATAAATATCAACATAATCTAAATAGCACATAGAGTATATCAGACCATATAAATAATCCAAAATACCTCAAATAACACAATTAAAAATTCAAACAACTCGTGGTCAACACTTTCACCTACAAAGTTGACTTTTTATATAGTTATCTAAAATTCACCAAAATTTCACCATAAGCCTTAGTTTTAGTGTAGATTAACTTAATTTATTTGGGTTTTGAAAAGCTCTTCCCTAAGTGCTCCACATGATCTAGGGCGTGGCTATGTAGTGTGTGTGGGTGTGTGATTTTTCTCATTTTTCCCTTGCCAAATGTTCAATCTCGCATATTCAAGGTAGATATACAAAAATTCTAAATTAAGTTCTACATATTCATGAAATTTTTCAAACTCTCATCAAGATAAATTTCAAGGAACAACTTGTCATAATTTCATGAAAATCAAAATTATATTAACCATTCTTCCACTTGATCCTGCTTTCATCATTTTCCCAGTTGTTTTCTCTTCAATTCCTTCCATGGCTTCATGAAATTCAAAGTCACAAATTGTGAAAAAGTCTCAAAAATTAGGAATATTTTTTAAGTAAATGAATCCATTTGCTATGTATATAAATTCTTCATCTTTTCTTGGTAAGGATTCATAAAACATCAAGAACTCCCTTTTCTCTTAGCCATGGCCAAAGTTTGTGTAATACCCTATGATTTAATAATTTAAAATAGCTCTTAAAGAGTACAATAAATTATTTAAATGGGGCCATTAGCCTAAAGAAGGGCGATATGAGTCAAAAGAAACCAAAATTAAAAATGTATGGTTAATGAAAGAGGACCCCAAAGTAAAATAAATTAAGGTCAATTAAGGATAGAATACTAAATAAAGCATCTAGATATGTAGTTAAGAAACCAAGAATGGCCTGAAGCCAGAGTCAAAACAACTAAATGAAATGAACCAAAATCGCAATAGCAAAATTATAATTTCAGGAAAATTTTTGAAAACATAAAGGAGGGAGTTTTAAGGGTAAAATTGAGCTTAATAGGGTTTCCAAAGGCCTAGAAAACCATAGGAACTATTAGAATGGCTAAGACTCTTTCAATTTGTAATTTAAGTCATTGATTGACCCAAACTTTGATTGGATTATTTTGGATTGTTCTGAATCCCATAAATTTGAAACAAAATGTTTTTAATAAACTAGAATATCTAAACTTTATGATAAAAAAAAACAGTTCTTAAAAAGGATTTAAAATGAGTTCAAACAAAGGAAATGAAATTGCAAGACGTAATGGGAATTTTTATAATTATTCTAAAACCTCCCTTTTCCTTTTATATATGTGTAGCTATGCCATCCTAGCCCCATAATTGACCTAAAGCACCTCTGAACTAGCTCTCAAAGTTGCTCAAATAGAAGGGAGAAAGAAGGGAAAGAAATGTAACACCACATTTACTAAGCTCATCTCACATCATTACTAGGCTCATCTCCTTGGATTGCATAAAATTTTCAAGAAAAGCTATTAAAAACATTCCATTAAATTACATTACGTCACAGATAAAATTTTCATTGGGCCATATAGACTCATCCATTTTATTCACATATTTAAATACACAAATACAACTCAGAACAAGCTCAAGAAATGGCATAGAACTCGAACAAGGGAAGTGGATACATAAAAACAAGGTGTGCAACATCAAACTGAAATTCTAGGTTTCTATCATAAATTTTGAAAAATCATAACTAATTCTAGACAAATTGAAATCAAGTATGCTTTACCATTCTGGAAAGCTATAGATGCATATAAAAATAAATCCAAACCACAACAAAGGCTGTTAACTATTAGAAATTGATGGAATAGTACCAAAGGTCGCTTGTCGCTACTTGTACTGTCCTCCAACTTCAAAAATTTATATCTCCCTGCTCAGATGTCCATTTGGGAGATCTTGGTGGCCTTGGAAAGCTTATTATGTCTAGTTTATTCTTGTAAAATTTTATAGCATTGGATGCCATTTGTCCCTCAAATGACACAGCCCAAGTTACTGACCATATGAACAGTATCTGCATCAGTTCAATAGAAAAATGCCAACTTTGAAAAATCATAATTAATTCCACAGAGCTCCAAATAATCTAGTCCTTAGCTTCCTAAAAATATTTGGATGAGATCTATTTGCAACCAAATTTCATGAGCAAATTCGTTCATTTAGTCAAATTTTGATATTGGGTTGCAAAATGGTCACTTTTATGTCTCATAAAGGGTCCAAATGGTCTATTTTAGTTTCTAAAGTAACCATGGCCACTTGAGCACATGGGAAAGCACCAAATGGTCTACTAAACTTGTCTCAAAGGTGCACAAACCCAGATTTCCCAAACTCACTCATCTACCCCAAGTTATACATAAGAATGCCTATGTTAAGTCTTCTCATTCTATTCCCAAACCATGTTATATCATGCATATTGCACCAAATCTCATTCATACATAATACATTTACATTTTTACATGTGTTCATAAGGTCATATAGCATATACAATGAAGAATTACATCATGTGCCACTCATATGGCTATAATTTAGCACATTTCCACATTTTGTTGTCACTCTCCTTCCTTCAGGCTTGATGGCTTCTATTCCTTTGTTCACTTGGCCCACCTAGACATGTTAGACATGTGAGGAGGAAGGAATGACATTCTAAGAATCCCAATAGCTCTTCTCCCTAATCACTCATAAAGAATGCAAATCTATATCTAAAAATCCATGTATGAACCTCATGAAGCATGTAACCATTCAAGAAATATTCTTGGCATTCAAGAAGTCATACAAAGCATACATAGGCTTGCCAAGTAAGTGGATTAGCCATACCTATTCTCTTCAACGATTTTGGACTTGCCTCACCCTTTTTCTTATAGACCTTGAACTAAGCCTTATTCTTGGGAGACTCTAAGCTTTGTCTCAATCACTCTTAAGGGTTTTTAGCTCATCCTCACTATGTCTAGAGGGTTCTTGGCCTTACCATACTCAAGTAAACCAAAGCAAGTACACAAAGTGTCATTTGAATGCATAAAACAACATCATGGTACCATGGCATATGAATACATGCTAAAATACTTTTTCATAGCTTAAAACATATATACTCACATTCAAAGATAAGATAAACATTCATCCATGCATGAGAGAAAGAAGAGAGAGCTACCTTTATTACAAATGCAAACTTTTCCTCTTGTATTATATTTCTCTTCCTCGGCCACACACACACAATAAGGTGGGGCTTGTTTCTCTTAGCCTAGACACATCATATGGAAGCCAGTTATACTCTTAAACTAATTTCTAGAGTTATACATTTATTAGAAAAACTAGGCAGTTTATATGACTCCTTTATGGTTCCATAATGCACTTAATAAAGAAAACCTATGGAAACATGATCGTTGTTCCATTCTTTTTATTCATTTATGATTCTTGACTCCTTTTAAGTCTCTTGGAGTCATCAAACCATCAAATTAAGGAGCCTAGTTAGGTGTTACTTCTTTAAGTCATAACATGGAACCTATGATACCATCTCACTATCTGTGGCTTCTAAATTTTTTCCAAGGCTTCCTCTCATCCTCTTCCATCATATATGACTCAAAAATAAGCTTGAAATAAATTAAAACTATCCTTAGGTGCTCTATCTAGCTTAGGCCAAGGCTAGTCTTTAAGGAAGCACCAAATGGATTTGCTTTGTTTTCTTGATGGAAGATGCATATGAAGAGCCTTTTAGGAATCTTAGGAGCTCATCCAAATACTCATTTAGGCCTAAGAATTATTGTATCAAATCAAATTTTTAATGGAGCACTTGAAACCCTAACTTTGCTATCTTGAAATCTAATGGCTATTTGATTGTTTCCTTTGTATATTCTTGTTCTCCTCCCTCATTTTCCTAAGATTCACCCTTGGTTTAGCTAGAAATCTAACCCCTCTTTCCTGGTGTCACAAAGGGCAAAACATGCACCATAGAAGGAACAAGGAGAATCAAGTGTAGGAATGACAAAATACCTTGTTTTCTTGCTTTTTCTTGCTTGTTCTTCACTTGGTTGGCTTCCTTTCCTTAAACATGAAATTCCTCTCTCTGTTCTACCCTCAAAATAAAACCAAACACCTCATTAAAACCATGGAAAGGAAGCTTGAGAGGAGAGAAACAAGTTTGAAAGAAGAAGGAGCATGAAAATCCATGAAATTTCTTACCTTTTTCTTGCTTTTTCTCCTCCTTTCTTCTCCTCCTTGGTGTGCCTAAGAGAGCTTGTCTTTCTCTATTTTTGGGTAGAATAAGTCATGCAAATAATGACGAGAAGAAGCATGAAACTGAAAGAGGGTTCAAGAAGCTTCCACTATTCAGTTAGTGTTTTCATGTTTTCCATCATAGTGTGTATTCCTTGCACATGGTGCTACATCATCCTTGGCTGGCTAGAATTTATGGAAATGCAACCATTTTGCCGATGTGTCCTTCTGTAGGTTCTCTGTCATATTTTATTCAGTTAGTGTTTTCATGTTTTCCATCATATTTTAATATTATTTATGCCTATGTGTGTAACATTCATCATTTTAAAAGTTGTAAACTAAGTGGATTACTAAAGGAAGTCCCATAAATTGAATGATTAGGGGCTCAATAAAATTCAAGCAATAATCTAGACAACTAGAAATAGGAATACAAGGCTTAAGATACCCAGAAACTACAGCCAGAAAAGCTAAATAAAATTGATGAAAATGGGGTTGCATTTTCTATAATTTTGGGTAACTTTTAGAAAACTCAAAGGACTGATCTTTAAATGAAAAAATTGAGTTTCTCAGGGTTTTTAGAGGTCCTAAAAACTATAGGATCCCCTAGAATGGTCAAAACCCCTTTGGTTTACATTTTAAAGTGTCGGTTAACCGAAATTTGATCAATTCGTTTGAGAAGGTTTTAAATCTAATTTAGATCAAACCAAAGGCATTTTATGAATTAGAAGATCTAAATTTCACAATTGAAAAGACGGTTCTCAAAAAGGAGTTAAAATGAGCTCAAATGGAGAAAACTAAGAAAAGGGGCAAAATGGAAATTTTGAAAAAGTTTCATAACTTAGCCTGCACCTTTATAAGTCACACCCCACTTCTTCCCTTTCTCATGATCAACTTTCATCTACTCCAAAATAGAACCCTAGGCTTCTTGAAGTGGCGCACCAAGAGGTGGAAGAGAAGGAAGGAAATACTAAGGAAAAAGGTAAGAAATTTCATAGTTTTTTATGCTTCCTCTTTCACTAACCTTGTTCTCCTCTTTCTTTTCTCTTTTCCTATGATTTTGATAATTGATTTGAGGGTGATTCATGGCTAGTTCAGTGAGAGGAGAGAAATTAAAGGAGAGACAAGAAGCAAGTGCAAGTGCTCTTGGAAAAGCTTGAAATCAAGGTAAATTCCATGGCTTTCTTTGATTCTTCTTCCTTGTTCTTCATGGGTGAAATTTTGGCCAACCCTAGACCACCAAAGGGGGGATGATTTATGGTCTTAGTAAGGAAGAAATAAGGGTTTTAGAGTATGAGAAACAAAAATATGCAATTAGATTTAAAAGAAAAGCTTTAGAATTCAAGTTGTATAACTTAAAGTTTTTGTTACACCTAGCCATTCTTAAAGCTTTCTAAGGATAGTCTAGCCTATGTAAGAGTATGTATGAGTTTTTAAGATATCTAAGAAGCTTCACAAGTGCCAATTCCCTAAGAAAAATCAAGCAAACTCCATGGATCCATTATCTTGCTCATGTCTTGGCCAAAGCTAGAACAAGCATCTAGAAAGATTTTTCTTTGATTCCAAGGATGGGAACGACCTAGATATGATTAATAAACATTAAGGGAAGCATTGGTTTGAATTTAGAAATCATGGTTTGTAAGATAGAGGTTTAGGTTCCTTCTTAAGACACAAAGAAGAAACTTAAGTCTAGGCTCCTTCATTTTGTCACACCATACTTTATTAGACCCCATATTCCCATATTCTAGCTAGCTTTCATGTAGAAGTGGAGAAAATCACAAAAAGGGAATGAAATAATGCCATTTAATTACGTTACGTCGAGGTTTAAAATTCAAATTTTGATTCATAGACCCTGGAAACTTACCAATAACATTCTCTAATTATTTTTCATTCATACAAATCATAAACATCTTAAAACTTCACATGAACCATGAACCAAGAACTAAAAATCACAAATTCTTACATTTTGCCTCGGGTTCCATGGTGGTAGATTTTTTAGGTAACTTTAAAAAATCATTAATAAATTTAGAAAAATCAAAATTAAGCCAACCATAGCTTTTTGGAAAACTATAGATGTTAAATTTACACTAACAATAATTCCTAGCCATGAAAATCTCATCTGGACCATGTTTGACTACAAAAAAAGGCACAAAGGTCGAGCTGTCCAGAATTACTAATACAGCTTACTGATGTAAACTTTGAAAATTCCCAATTAATTCCCTAAAAATCCAATTCATGTAAACTATACCAATTTGGAAATTTATGGATGTTATCTAGGGGGAAAAATAGTTTTAGATCAATTCTAGAGCATTTAGACCCCAAAAATTAATGGAACAATGCTAAGGGTCTGGTTGTGAGCTAGAGCATAATAGAAATTTCAAAACTTCATATCTCCCTCTCTAGACATCCAAATGAGGTTCTTCTAGTTGGAAAAGCTCGCTGGGAAGGTCTAATTTCTCCTTGTAAAATTTCATAGCAATTGGACATCGTTTGCCCCATGAATGACATAGATCAAATTTTAGACTATATGAACAATACCAGTAGCAAATTCTGAAATTTTAGCCAAATTCAAAAATTTGCCAAAATTTTGACAGATCTCTAAATATTACCTACTTTATCTTCCCAAAAAAATCTTAACAAGGTCTACATGCATGCCAAATTTCAGACCAAGAAGAGCTCATTTGGACCATTTATGCCATAGCTCACCATTATGGTCAATTTAGCCTCTTATAAAACATCAACTTGGTCCAAATAGCTTCCTCTTGTGTTTGGCTCCCCTTTGGTAAGTTTAAAAGCATAAATATGACTTATATGAACTGTCTAAGTGGTCCTAAACCTTATAGATCTTAATTTGGACGTTTCACATCCAAGAATACACTATTACATGCATGCCAACAAGTGTCAAAATTTCTCCTTTTCATTGATTTTGTGCCATATATGGTTCGTACAACATTCATATATAATATTACATTTGTTCAAGTGTTCACAAACAAAAAATTACATGTACATGTTCACTTTGACATTCATTTGCAAATACAACTACATAATTAACAAAGTGTAGCTTCTAAAAGACCCTTGGCTTGTATTTCTTGCTTCATGAGTGCCACCTAGATATATTAAGATGAAGGAGGGAAGGGGAGTGAGATTCATGGAATCTCAATAGCTCACATACCCATTCACACATACATTCATGGCATACATACATCAAAGGCACAAGTATGGAAGGTAACACAACCATAAAGCATACAAGAACACATTTCCATGCCACTATTTCACATTAATTCAAGAATGAGCTCTAGGGACTTTTGGTTTTGTCTTACCCTATTTTTAGGACTTTTAGATTTGCCTTACTCTTGGCCTAGGGACTTTTGACTTGGCCTCACTCATTCAAGAGACTTTTGGCCTTGTCTTACCCATGCCATGAGACTTTTGGCATCTCCTCACCTTCATTAAGGGACTTTTGGCATTACCTCACCCTATGAGCAAGTTCCACAATCAATAACATTCAAGACAACACAATGGTACCAATGTAATCTCAAGACATCAAGTGGCATGTTCTCAAATCACAAGAGCACATACAAGCACACAACGACACATATATGCAACCAAGAATGCAAGAGAATAAGGTGGAGAGCTACCTTGAACTTATGTAAGCTTTTCTTGATCTTTCTCCTTCCCTTTTTTGGTCCCACAAGTACACCTAGGTGGGTTGGTATTCTCTTAGCCTAAACATCATAAATAGAACACAATTACACTCTTGAAGCAAGCCAAGACACTAGACTTTTTCTCATATGCATAAATGGTTCCATAGTTCACATAATGGTTCCATTGGTAGCCTATTGAAGCAACCCTTATAATTCAAACTCTAGGCTCTATTCTCTTCTCATTTCTAGGCCTCTTGACCTCATTCAAGGTCCTTGAAGCCATCATCTATTCACTTACAAGGGCCTAGACATGTGTTGCTTCATAAGGCTCCATTATGGACACCATTATCTCATCTCACAAACCATGACTTCTAAATTTTTCCCAAGGGTTCCTCCAACCTTCTACCATCATATGAAGTCCCAAACCAAGGCTAGAACAAATTAAAACACTTCCTAACCCATTTACCTAGCCTTAGCTGAAACATAGAGGAAGAAGAAGGTTCATGAAGCTTTTGATTTTTTCTTGGTGGGAGAGCCATTTGAGAGACTTCCTAGCAGTCTTAAGAGATTAATTAAACACTTACATAGCCTAAGAAATTCATGTATCAAAACAGATTTTACAAACCCTTCATTAATCCTACACTTTGCTAACTTAAATTCCATTAGTTTTCTTGCAAATTCTTGGCATATTCTACTTCTCCATGGTTGAAAATCTTAGTTCATCTCTTGTTTTTGGGTAGAAAATCCCTCCCCTATATGGTTCTATTCTTGGCTGAAATTGCACAAAAGGGAGAGCAAGGAGAAGAAGTAACAAAGATAGGAAACTACCTTGGATTCAAGCTTGCTTTCAAGTGCCTTTCTCATTGGTTTACTTCTCCTCAAGAAATTTGAACTACTCCCCTTAAATTTGGACTCAAAACAGAACCAAAGAGCTCAACAATACCATAGAAAGAAGGCTTGGAAGGAAAGCAACAAAGTTGGATGAAGGAGAAGCATGAAATTCCATGAATTTGCCTACATTTTTCTTACTTTTTCTTCTCCTTCTTTCTCCTTCTTGGTGCACCTAAGAGAGCTGGACTTTTTTCTATTTTTTGGGCAGAGGGAGGCAACCTAAACCAAGCATGGAACTTAGGTTAGATGCAAAAAGATTCTAAAAAGAAGCATTAGAAAATAAGTTTCCAAAACCTAGGGATTTTATTGCACCATGGTATGTATGAAGCTTTTTAGTGGTATTTCTAATTGTCTAATAGTGTATATGGGTTCTTAAGACACCTAGAAAGCCTCATATTGCCATTCCTTTCAAGAAAACAAAGCTAGCTCCATAGGTCCAAAACCTTGTGCATGTCTTGGCCAAGCATGGTTCTTGTACTTAGGGAATGTTTTAAATTTTTCTAAGGGTAGAAAGGGACTAAATATGATGGATGAACATCCAAGGAAGCCTTGAAAAAAATTTAGAAGCCTTGGTTGTGAGATAAAGGTATAAGCTCCATAATGAGACTTAAAGAAGCATCTTGTATCTTGGCTATTGGGAATGAATTTGTGATAACTCGAAGGGGTCTAAATGGAGTCAAGAGACCTAGATAGAAGGAGAAAATAGAGCCAAGATCATGAATTCTAGTGGTTGCTTCATTAGGTCTTGTATGGAGCCATTATGTAACCGTGTGAGAAAGTAAGCTTCCATAGAGTGTGTGTGATGCTAGAGCTTGCTTCCATGATGTAATTGTGTCCTAGTTCATGTGATTAGGCCAAAGGAATCAAGCCCTGCCTAGCTGCAAGTGTGTGGGCAAGAGAGGGGAAGAATAATCCAAGGAAAATGTTTGTGTTCTTGCTTCAAGGTAGCTCTTTGACCTTTCTCACATGCATAGCTTGGTTGTTTTCTTGTCATTGAGTGCTTGTGTGTATGTTTGAGCCATGAGAAATGTTTCTAGCTAATATTTTATATATTATGATACCATTATGTTTCTTGAAATGTATTATGATTGTATTATGGCTCACATAGGTTTGGTTGTACCAAAAGTCCCTTAGCAAGGGTAAGGATGAGTCAAAAGTCCCTAAAAATAGGAGAGACAAAGCCAAAAGTCTCAAGAAAAGCAAAGCTAAGTCAAAAAGTCCCTTAAAAGTGGGTGAGGCAAATCTAAAAGTCCTAAGAAATTTGGGTAAAGTTAAACCAATGCCCTTGAGAGCTTATGTTTGCTATGTATGAGTTGATGTACCAATGAAAATTATTTATGTTTGCTTACTAGTTGCTTGAATGTCATGCATGCATTCTTTGAATTGTATATGTATCTATTATGTATGTTTGAAAGGGTTAAAAGCTATTGGAATTCTTTGAATCTCATTCTTCCCCCACATATGCCTAACCATGTCAAGGTGAGCCAAGTGGACCAAGGAATGGAGGCCAACAACCTTAAGAAGCAAGACTTTGACCAAGAGATAAAGAAATGGCCTTTTTGTTTGCATTTTGATGTCAAGAATTGTATATATGATGTAGACCATTGAACATGTTCAAATGTATGTAAATATGATGTATGTATCAAGCTTGGATCCAAATGAAAGAGTATATATGCTTTTGCCATCAAGGAGCCCTTATGTGATATGATATGCTTATGTATGATAGCAAGTGGCATAATGAGAATGAACTCTATGATGCTTTGGATCATTTGGCATGCTTTTATATGTTGTATTTATGTTTTAAAACTTGCCCAAGTGGCTATGGGATGAGAGGAAAGCATTTTGGTGTCTTGAGATACCCATTTGGACTTCAAATTTGATTATTTTGTATGCTGAACTAAAGTCTAACCAAATGAGTGATTTTTGGATGAAAATTGGCCAACAAGTAGGTCTCATCTATATCTTTTCATAGAGCTAAAGATCACTCAATTTGGAGCTTTAGAGAATTTATTATGATTTTTTAAAATTAGCCAAATTATGCAGAAATGGTATGGTTACTGTTCATTCGGTCAGTTGCGTCTCTCTATCACACGTAGGCCAAATGAAGTCCAATACTTATGAAATTTTACAAGCATAAACTAGATATCATAAGCTTTCCATAGCCACAAGATCACCTCATTGGGAGTTCTATAGAGGGAGAAAATAAGTTTTGAAGTTACATGACAATACTAGTAACGCAACTCAACTTTTAGTATTGTTCCATTATTTGCTATGGGCTAAAGGCCACTACATTGGTCTAAAACCATTTTTAGTCATTATTTGACATCTAGATCTTTCTAGAATGGTATGCTTTCCTTGATTTTGATTTTTCTAGAATTAATTATGAATTTTCAATGTTCATATCAGAAATTTGGAAAGTGAACCCTAGAACAAAACATTGATTATAGGATGTGGCTTAAAACTTGCGGCTCTTAAGATGTTTAGTGATATTTATGACTTATATGGACTTATTATAGATAAAAAATGATATTGATGAGTTCACATGGTCCATGAAGCATAAAATGGAGAAATGAGGCCTTACGTAACACAATTAAATACCATTAAATATATTATTTTTTCTTGAAAGTGTATGAAGCTAAGCATGATTCATGAAATATGAAGGCTAAGGGTTAAGGTATTACAGTGTACATGTCTGTGCTCTAGTGAGTGATCATTGTTAGTTGAAGGCCAAGCTTAAGGTCATAGATCTCATTCAGTGTGAGAGGGATGAGTAAATGATATAGTTAACTCACACTATAAATACCACTAGATGGAAAGCAGGGGTTATCGGAGTGAAATCCTACTAGTGAGTACCACCAAGCATATAGTTTTCTGAAGTAAGGTTTGTTTTGTGAAATTGATTTATATCAAATGCTAATCCTTTACTAATGAGTTATGAAAATGGTTTAGAAATTGTTAATTATTATAACTTATGAATATTTCTAAATGTTATCTTCTTAACATGCATTATTTTACTTTTTACTAATTACCTTTATTTAAGCTAAAAGATTTATATTTATAGCTAGAAATACAATTTTGCAACTCACTAGTTGCTAGGATTTAATCTCAAGTTTTGTTAATGATATTTCCAAGAGAAAGAGCTATGATTAGCAAGGAGAAGCCACATAATGAGTACTTTAGTTAGCTTAGTTTAATAAATATCATAATTGGATTCCTGATGTAATAAAAAATTATGATACTTAAGATGGTTCGAAATATTATCTACATTTTCATATGAGTTTTATTTTAAGATGGTTATGAAAGGTTTTATATTTTACATAAATTATATGTTGAAGTTATAGCATGGACTGTTCATTTTAGCTTCTGCAATTGATAAATAGAGATTATATTATGGAGAAATTTTATTATTTTATATATGGAAGATTTAGGTGTTACTTATTTTATCCTTCTTGTTATTAAAACAATATATATAATTATAAGGAAGATAATTTGGGAACTCATAGAAAGATTTTGCATGCATGATCAATCCCTTTAGATGAATTCCCTTTTCATGTTCACTATGTTCAAAATGTTGTGCACTTCTCATATTTGGAAATTGAGACAGCTAAACAAATTGGTTAATATTTGCGACATCATGATGTTTCTCTAAGCTCTTTCTTAGCTGCACACAAATAAAATTCTAAGCCTTTCCAACTTTTTTCTTTATTAAGCTTATATTTATCTTAGTTTTGTCTTGACTAGTATCTAATAATTGTCATTGGCGAGTGAGCTAATCAAGCCTAGAACCGATAAGAAATGTGAAAGTTTGATGCCTTGCATCTTAATGTCATTCCAAAAAAAAATCTTATGTTATAGTTGTATAATTGGATGTTATGGTTTGGGTTCATTTTGTAAGTCAAGTATGTCTTTAAGATCATAATGTACCTATTAAAGAAAAATAAATTTGTTAATTCAAAATTCAAATTTGCTATGAAATTTTTATACATAAATACATCATTTTGATGCCAAAAAAAATCACTAAAAAGCAACCAAAATTTTCCAAACATAGTAAATTATATATCAAAATAAAGTTTATAAATTTAGGAATTTTTAAAGCCAAAAAATACCCCTAAATTCCTCGGCAAGCACCCTTATGCACTAATAAAAGGATTCTACTTCATAAGAAAGAAAAAAGGAAAGGGGATGCATACATGCCTAAGGTGGTGCATGCATGCCACATGTGTAATATCCTAGATTAATAATTAAGCTAAAATATAATTAATCCTAAATTATTAATTAAATTAAAATATAAATAATTAATTATATCCTAAAATATTAAAGTAAAATATAATTAATTATTAAGGCATGTTTAAGGGATGTGAAATATTTATTTAATTATTGGGAATAATTATTTATGAGTTTTATAAGTTAGTTGTTAATTTTGGTTGTAATAGTAAATGATTGGAAGTTTATGTGATTATTGAATACTTGGGGATTTAGTAAGTAAACAATATTTATACAATTAAAAAATGTTAGAAAAATATATTATTTAGTGAAATATTGAGTTTTGAGTTAGTGTACTAAATTATTTCAGTGTATTGTGTAACACCCCAAAAATTAATTAAGGTGTTAATAATGTATTTGGACTAATTAAGAATAATTATTATTGAATAATTGGGTAAGGTATATGAATGAAAATTTACAAAGAAATAAGTTATTAATATGAGTTTAAGATTTCAATTGGGTTAAAGCTTAATTTGGGCCCAAAATTAATTTGAGTAAGTCATGGGTAAGGATTTATGGAGGCCCAATGATTTTAAGTGCAAGCCCAACTCCTTATCATGAGACTTGGCCTAAGAGAGATCACCTAACAATAGTCCAATCTGATTTAGTGAAATAGAGGCCCAAAACCTAATTTACATGAGCCCTTATAGTTGGCCCAACACACATTATGCAGACTCAAGTTGGATTGACTCTTGGAACTTGGCCTAATCCAATCAAGTTTCTGCAGCCCAACTCATGAAATAAGGTCCAATAAGCATAAAAATCTGAACCCATGAGGATTTAGGCCTTTGGGTCAACTCACAACTTATTTGGGACCCAACTTAAACACAACTAAACCCTAAATACACTTAGCCTCCTCCCCATTCTGTAGAAAAAACACAAGAGGCAAAGCAAAATTCAAAGGTTGAGACGGAGGCTAGGGTTTTTCTGTATTCCTCCACCATTTCTCACTTCTAGAGGAAGATTTAGCCAAGGTAATCTATATAAAATATGTCCCTCTCATTCTCTTCTTCATTTTGGTCTAATTGGTTTTTGGTTTTGAGCATTTTCATCTCCTTAAATTTGAAATTTGGTGTTTGGGTGTTTCCTCATAAGATTTTCGAAGTTAAAAGCTAGAGGGATGATTGGGTAAGCATTTTCCTTCCATTTTGTGTATTATTTTGCTGGAAAATGTCCCTAAGGGTTGATTTTCATAATGGGTTCTGCTATTGTGTGAAATTACAAGGAGATGAAGGTGAAAAACTGAATTTTCTAGGCTTGATGACTCAAATCCGAATTTGGGAATGTCTCATGGTGTGTTCTTAGTAGTTAAGGCTCAACCCAATCCATTTGACCTCTTGGGTGTATAGGTAAGTGTTCCCTCTTCTCTTGCGTGGTATATATATAGAATTTTCATCATTTGGAATGATTTTTGGTGTATGGCTTTTACATGTACGAAAATAGAGATGTTAGAAGTGACCCATTGTGAGTTCTTGTTGTTGCGATCTTGAATTGGTGTAGTAAACCCTTAGGAAGCTTGGGTAAAAAGTTTTTAATATACTCTTGTTAAGATTAATCTGTGGATAGGGAAATTCCTCACTAATGGTAGTTGAATAATGATGATTATGCTTATGATAGGCCTGGTGTGCTTTGAATCATGATGGTAGCTAGAGGATGAGTAATTGGCTTCATTAAGGTAACTGGGGTTAATTTTCCAATTCTATGTATATGTTCATGTTAATCTGATATTGTTTGCACATATATGATTTTGAAATGCTAAATGATTGGTTGACTACTTGAATTGTTATTATGATTAGACCTTGTGAGTCTATGGTAGAGCTATGGTGCGGCTGCCACCCATGCATGTGCTTCGATCGAGCACTGGGTTGTGATCATACCCCAGATGCACTAAGCCCTGCTTATGCTCATTATAGAGTAGGTGCCTGATAAATACTATTTTTATATGTTTTATTCCTCATAACGTAGTCATTTTAATAATTAAATGTGGCTTAATGAATGCAATTGAATGGAATTTGATTTTATTTGGCCATTTTTACACTTGAGGAATTAATTTGCAAATTATTGGTTCTTAATGCTTAAATTTATCTTAAATAATTTTTAGGTATTTCTACTTAATACTTTCCATTCTTTTGTGCAGATTTTAATGAGCAAATGATGTTTGAATGAGAATTTGGTTTAAAGAAGAGAAGAACCTTCCACATTCAGCACATGACACGTGGATTTTGTTTGAGGAAAGTAGAAGCTCAGAGACACACAATGTGATTAAAGAAGCAATGTGAGGGAGCTAAGGAAATAGAAAGTGTAGCCTCGGGCATGCGAAGAATGAGCTGAAAATGACGTGAAAGAGATAAAATAAGCCACATTTGAATGAAAGAGCAGAAGCTAAGAATGATGAAGAAGCTCACAAGGAAGAGTCGAAGGAGCTGAACAATGAAGCAAGCCACGAGCAACATGAAGCAAGAGCTGGGAATTGAACACGACATGGGATGGTTTCTCGAGGATAAGAAGCTCGAGTAAAGCAACGTGGAAAGTCAAGAGAGAAGAATACATGCAGAACCACGTAAACAGTAAACAAATAAAAGAAACTCAAGTGCCACGGGTCTCGAGCTGATATAGAATACGCAAAACAGAGGAAAGGAAACATGAATGAGCGAAGAGGCAACACATGTTATCTAGAACCACGTCTACAAAGAAGAAGCTAGGGAGTGGGCACTCTATTAAGGAAGTAGCCTCTGTTTTGGAGAGAAAAAAATGTGACAGCCTTGCATGGAGAAAAGAACGTGAGAAGCTCGAGTTTAGGCACTGTGAACAAAAGCTGGAGAAAGCCATGAGTTGAATGTAGCTAAATAGAAAAGAAACATGTGCAGAGCATTTATTGCAATGAAAAAATCTCACGTGAAAATGATGCAATTGAAGCCACGGGATGACGTGAAGAAGCTCGTTCGAACAGAAGCTTTGAGCTGGAGATTTAAGAGAGGAAGTGAAGCTTCTGAACAAGGAGAAGTAACGTGATGATCAGAAGAAGCCTGAGCTGCACGATGAAGAAAAGCATGTGATGGGTTGGGGAATGATTAAAGAAGCATGGGTTAGCAAGGCTGTAAGGTGGAAGAACCACACATGGGCAGGACCAATTGAAGCACGAGCGAGCTTTGGCTATAGGAGGAAATAAAATTAAGAAAAGCCACGTGAGAAGTTACAAATGGAGCATGCACATATGGAAGGAATGGGGCCTACACTTATATAAACAAAGGCTGACTTGTAAGCACGTGAATTGATAAATGAAGCACGTGAAAAGGTCTAAAGGCTGAAGGCAGGGAGGATTCACGTTAAAATGACATTCCATTTGCACACACGCCACATCCATTCATGCCTTCGTCCCCCTTTCATCCAACGTCCATCACTCCACGCAGAACCATTCCATCTTCCATTCTTTCACTTCCAATAATGCTCTAGTCCTCCATCTTGTGATTAGCTTAGAAGAAGACTTTGGAGAAGCTTGAATCCATGGAGAAGAACTCAGAATTTTGGCTAAGATTTCTTTAATTTCTTACACTTTTTCTTTTTCTTGTACAAGCTTGGTTAAGTTGTATTTGATTAGAAATTTGTGTAATTGTAATTAGTGACTAGTTAGACACTAATTAGAAAACCTTTTTGTTGATTAATTGATTGGATTGGACACTGATTTTTCATTATTTTCTAATTTCCCATATGTGCCTCGAAGGTGTTCGATGAAATGCATGAATGAAATTATGTGCTTGAATGTTAAATTTGAGAGTTCCTTAGTGTTTAGTTGGTTAATTAAACATCTTTGGATGATGATTTAGAGGCTAATTAATCAGTTAATCAATCAAATTGGGTGTTCATTGATCTTAAAGACAAGAATTAATAATTTAATGCGGGATTGAGGTTTCAATTCAACATTAAATCATTAATCTCTTGAATCTTGAGTGGTAACCCAAGATAATTTGTTATGAACACAATTAAAGACTCTTAAGCTAGAATTAATTAGAATTGGATTAGGATAATGATAGTGGATACCAAGGGATGAATCCAAAGCTAGTCACAAGACCATTCTCCACCCACAATTCATATAATTAGGTAGCAATTAGGAATTTTGATTCAATTTAGTCTTAGGTTAGTTTAATTTAATCAAAACCCCCCCTTAGTTTAGAAATTTTTAGAGTCTTTTAACATTTAGAAAACTCAATTAAGCATTGAACTCCAATTCCAAGGGAGATGACCTAGGTTGTGCCACTAGCTGCATATTTTTATCAATTTAGTTTTATTTTGAGAGTTGCGCGACAGACCTCTCAGTGCCGTAGATGGACCTCTCCCGGTGTTATTGGCCATTAACATATTGTGTATGATTGCTAGTATGGGACAGTAGTTATTGGTAGCTTAACTAATTCATTTGTAAATTGAATTGATGGTTCTGGTATTGATGATATGAAATTGCATTGTATTGATTAATCTATACATATATATGAAATTTGCCTCTTGTTACTGAGATTGTATATCTCACCCTGATTGTGGGCTAATATTTTCAGGGACCAGACCTCTTAGTGACAAGAAGAAAATTAATGGAAGCTTATTATATGGTTTAGTAGTAGGTAGGTTTGGAAACCTCATCAGATTGTATTTATATAACTAGACTACTAGCTTTATGTAATTACTGCATTGCATCATGAATTGCCAAGCATAGGGACTGTAATCATTTGATACATCATATGTCAACTTAAACTAGTGATGTATGGAATTTCTAATAGGACTTATGTTTGAATGGAAATATGAGTAGTGTATGAACTCTTTGCTGTTATTGATCTATGAACTCACTGGTTTATGATGGCTAGAGGGTTAAGGAGCCTCATATGAGTTTTGAATGGGTAATGATAGATGTATTAGGTAGATTAGGTAAAAGAAAGACATTAAATATTCACAAACTAAGTTAAAGTGGCCTAGAGTGTTGTTAAAGGGAAAATTGGAGAGCATGAGATGAAATCTTGGGAGTTATAGGAATAGAAGGGAATTGGCCGCAACCAACATTTAATTGACCTTGGCCAAATGGTAACAAAGGGGAATTGGCCGCGACTAACATTTAATTGGCCTCGGCCAAATGTGGCAAAACTGCTAGGGAAGAAAACATAGAGCAATTGGCCGCGATGAACAGTGAGGTTAGCCGCGGCTAAGTCTGAGAGACAAATTTTGGGGTGTTCCAAAGGGTATTTAGCCATGGCAAAATGTGAAAAATTTGTGAAGGCATAAGGAGTTGAACCCGAGAGTAATTAGCCACGGTGCAAGAGAATTTAGCCATGGCAAAGGTGCTCTATTTCTCATATTCACCTAGAAACCTTAGTTTCTCTTAAGGTAATGCTAAAGAATGATCTAGAAACATTTGTAGGAGGATTTTATGAGTTGGAATTGATGGATGGAAGAACTAAAGGCTCATCATTGATAATTAAATTCACTTGTACATTCGAATAATGGTGGTTGTCTAGCTAATGACCTTAACAATATTAAGGTTTCAAATTTCTTCACTTTTCCCGATGTAATTAATCTTAATGACTTCAAACCTTGATTTATGATTATTAATTATGTCTTTAACGTTAATTATGATGATTAGACGTTAGGGTCATTACATATTGTGCAATACCCGTTATTCTAAAAGGCTAAAACTAAGCAGATTATAAAAGAAAGTATCCTAAATTGAATGATTAGTGGCTAATAAAATTAGAATGATAATCTAGATATTTAAAAATGAAGATACAATGCTTAAGATACCCAAAAACTGGAGCTAAAATAGCTAAACAAAATTAGACGAAAAGATAGTGACATTTTTGTAATTTTAGGTGATTTTTAGAAAACTCAAAGGAAGAATCTTCAAATAGAAAATTTGAGTTTTCCAGGGTTCTCAAAAGCGCTAAAAATTATAGGAACCCCTAAAATGGTTAAAACTCTTCCAGTATGCAATTTAGAGCGTCAATTGATCAAAACTTTGACTAATTCATTCAGGAAGGTTTTAAATCTAATTTAGGTAAAACCAAAAGCATTTTATGAATTAGAAAGCTTAAATTTTATAATCGATATAACAATTTTTAAAAAGGAGTTGAAACGAGCCCAAATGAAAAGAACCAAGAAAAGGGACAAAATGGGAATTTTGAGAAGTGTCTTAAACTAGCCTAGCCCTTTATATATCATGTCCCACCTCCTCTTCCTCTCTTAATCGACTTTCATCTATTCCAAAATAGAACCCAAGACTCCTTGAAGTGGCACACAAGAAGGAGAAAAGAAGAAGGAGAAAAACCAAGGAAAAAGGGTAAGAAATCCAGACTTTCTCATGCTTCTTCCTTTGCTAACCTTGTCCTCTTCTTTCTCCTCTCTTCTCCCATGGTTTTATTGATGTATTTGAGGCTAATTCATGGCTGGTTTAGTGAGAAGAAGAGAGAGTTTGAAGGAAAGAGTAGAAGCAAGTGAAAGTGCTCTTGAAAAAGCTTGAAACCAAGGTAAATATCATAGCTTTCTTTGCTTCTTCTTGGTTGTTCCTCTCATGGTGATTTTTGACCAACCCTAGAGCATCAAGAAGGGAATGATATCTGGTCTTAGCAAGGTAGGAACAAGGATTTTAAAGTATGAAAAACAAGAATATGCAATTAGATTTAAAAGATGAGCTTTAGATTTCAAGTTGTATGACTTAAGGATTTTGTTACACCTAGCAATTTTTAAAGTTTTCTAAGGATAAATTAGCCTATATAAGAGTATGTATGAGTTCTTAAAAGGTCTAGGAAGCTTCACAAGTGCCATTTTTCTAAGAAAAATTAAGCAAACTCTATGGGTCCTCCACTTAGCTCTATGTCTCAGCCAAGAAAAGGATAAGGCACCTAGGGAGATTTTTCTTTGATTCCAAGGATAGAAATGGTTTAGATATGATTAATAAACTCCAAAGGAATCATTAGTTTGAATTTAGAAGTCATGGTTTATGAGATGAAAGTTTAGGTTCCTTTTTAAAATATAAAGAAGCAACTTGAGTTAGGCTACTTGAATTGAATTGGTGATGACTCTAATGAGTTTTAATGAAGTCATATGACTTAGATTGAATGAGAAATTGGAGCCAAAATCATGTATTCTAGGAGTTGCTTCATTATGCACTTATATAGAACCATAACTATGCCATAAGATAAGGTAAGCTTACATAGAGTTTATGTGAGGCTAGAACTTGCTCTAATGATGTGATAGTGTTTTATTTGATATGTCTAGACTAAACAAATCAAGCTTCTCCTAATTGTATATGTGGTGCTGAGAAAGAGAAGGAGAAACTCAAGGGGAAATGTGTGCTTCGTGACTTAAGGTAGCTCTCTATCCTTTCTTACATGTATGTCTTGGATGTTTGATTGTCATTACATGCTTATATATATGTTTGAACCATGAGATATGTTTATAGCCATTGATTACATGCTATGGCACCATTATGCTTCTTGAAATATGTTTTGAATGTAAGATTTTTTGAATGGGTATAGTTATGCCAAAAGTTCCTTAGTATCGGTGAGGAGAAGCCAAAAGTCTCTAAGAAAAGGGTGAGACATAGCCAAAAGTTTCAAGAATGAGTGAAGCTAAGTTAAAAGTTCCTGAAAGTAGGTGAGGCAATTCCAAAAGTCCCAAAGAATTGGGTGAGACTAGACCAAAAGCCCTTAGTGTAATACCATATTCCCTTTATCTCTATATTCTCACATTTAAGCTCAAATTCACATGGTGCCAAAGAAAATGAATAAAAATAATAGTATTTTTATGCGTTACATAGTATTTTAAAAATTCATACTTTGCCCCGTAAACCCATCAATAGCATTGTCTACTTATTCTCTATCCATACAATTCATACATATCATAAAACAACCCATGAACCATGGATTTAAAGCCAAAAACCATAAAAATTGCAATTTGCTTGTAGGTCAAGAATTTAGATTTTTGGCACCAATTTTGGAAAATCATAATTAATTCTAAAAAAATTGAAATCAAGAAAATGATAGATTTTTGAAAATCTCTAGATGTCAACTATTGGTTAAAAGTCATTCTAGGCCATGAAAACCCAACTGGACCACGATTAACATCAGGAAAGCTTAAAAGATCTGGCTACCCAGGTTTGCTATCACAGTTTACTGATATGACTTCAAAAATTCATAACTAATTCTAGAAAAATCAAAACCTAGAAAATCATACTATTTTGGAAATCTATGAATGTTAACTTGAGGAAAAAAATAAGTCTAGATTGAAATAGAAGCAATCAGGCCATGAAATCTAATGGAGCAGTAACAGAGGTCTGACTGCGTCCTTAATACTGATATGAAATTTCAAAAAACAATTTCTCCCTCAATATAAATCCAAATTAGGTGCTCTTAAGTGCTATAGAAATCTTATCATGTTTAGTTTATGCTTGTAGAATTTCATAGTCATTGGATACCATTTGACCTACACGTGATGGAGGTAAAGATTATGACTAATTGCACTGTTCCAAGCCAAATTTGTCAAAAATTGCCAACTTTGAAAATTCATCAAAAATTCTCTAGAACTCCAAATAATGTGCACTTTAACTTCTCAAAAATCTCTAGACAAGACATATGCATGCCAAATTTCAGGCTAACAAGAGCTCATTTGGATAGATCTTGACATAGCTTACAAATATGGCAAATTTGGCACCATGTATAGGTAAAAATTTGTCCAAATGGCTTTTTACTTCTTCTACCACCACATGAGCACATTTGGGAGCATAAACATAGCATATACAAGCTTCCCAAATGGTCTAAACTACCATACATCACAATCTCACTATGCCACATGCAAGAATACACTATCATGAATAAGCTACCAAGTACCCAAAACACTTTTTCTCATTGATTTGGTTCCAATTTTGGTTCATACACCACATATACATATTTTTACATTTGCTCCAAAGTTTAAATTTCAAAAATAATATGTACATACAATTGTTGACATTCAAATACATCATAAGTTACACTAATGGCAAGGTGTGGCTAATCAAGCTCCTTGGCTTCTACTTTGGCTTTCTTGAGCACCACCTAGACATGTTAAGATAGGAGAGGGAAGGGGATGAGATTCAAGGAATCTCAATAGTTCAAACATCCTTTTCAAGTAAGAAAATAGTCATATATTCATGTCACAAGATACAAGCATGTTACACATATCTTCAAAAAGTGTTATATTCACCATTTCCCTGCCATAATAACACATTAAAACTAAGAACAAGCTCAAGGGATTTTTTGTCTAACCTCACCCCATATTAGGGACTTTTGGATTTGTTTCACCCTTGGTCTAGGGACTTTTGACTTGGCCTCACTCATCCATGAGACTTTTAGCCTTGTCTTACCCATTCCTAGGGACTATTGGCTTCATCTCACGCATCACAAGGGACTTTTGGCACAACCTCACCCATAGAGCACAATTACACACATCAAATGCCAATCAAGAAACATAATGGTACCATAGGAGTCAAATAATAGTATGTGGCATTCCTTAAGATTCCAACACAACATACATGCATCAAATGATATTCACACAACCATATTGCACACACAGAAAGGGATGGAGAGCTACCTTGGCAATTAAACACAATTCTTTCCTTTTGATTTCTCTTTTTCCTTCTCGGTCTCATGCCCACAAATAGATAGAGCTTGATTTCTTGGGCCTAGACACAATGAATAGGGTTCAATTATATTCTTAAAGCAAGTTAGAACATTACATATACACTAAGGAAACACACTTTGTCTATTGGTTACATAATAACTACATTAATGGCCTAATGAAGCAACTACCATAATTCAAGTTGTTGGTTCCATTTCCTTCTCATATCTAGGCCTCTTGGTTCCATTTAGATTCCTTGAAGTCATCACAAACTCATTTCTAAGAGTCTAAATACAAGTTGCTTCTAAGGCTACATTATGGAACTTATTGCTTCATCTCTAAATCTATGGCTTTTAAATTTTTCTCAAAAGTTCCTCCCATCTATCATATAAAGTCCTAAACCAAGCTTAGAACAAATTAAAACACTCTTTACCCCTCCTAAGTGCTCTAGGCCAAAGCAATGGAGGAAGAATGAGGCCATGGAGTTTCACATTTTTCCTTGATGGGAGAGGCACTTGGGAGGCCTTCCTAGGGATCTTAGGAACTCAAACAAACACTCACATAGGCTAGAGAATTCATGGATCAAAACAGAATTTGCAAGGTGTTCAAGAATCCCTAATTATTCTCTCTTGAAATTCCATGGTTTTTCTTTTACTTTCTTTACAGTTCCTAGGTTTCCCATACTCCTAAATCAATGGTTTCCTATAGTTCTAGGTCAGAACTTTCTTGCCCTAGGCTATTCTATTTTAGGCCAAAACAGCGCACATAAAGAGTAAGAAAGAAAAAGCAAAGGTGCAAGGAGATTTACCTTAATTCCAAACTCTCTCCAAGAGTCTTTTTCTTTTCTTTAGCCTTCTCTTTGAATTTCTAATTTTCCTCCTTTGAATGAAGCTTAAAATAGAACCATATCATCCACAAAAATCATGAAAAGGGAGAGGATAAGAGAAGTTGGAAAGGAAGAACTAGGAAAAGCTTTACATTTCTATAACTTTTGCCTTGCTTTTCCCTCTCCCTTGAAGCTCCCCTTGTGTGTCCCTTCTCCCAAGCTTCTTTCTCTATTTTAGATAGAACCATAAGTCAGTTAGAGGAGAGAGCATGTGGGACGCCTAATATAAAGAAGAGTGGAGAAGAAATTGTGCAAAAAAATGACATTACGTCCCGTGTTCATGGCATTTTCATTCTAGACTCATTTTAGTTCTTTTTTATAACTGTCTTCCTCCTTAATTTTATAAAATGGCTTCGGAAGCACTCAATTTAAATTTAAAACATTCTCGAATGAACCGATAAAAAGTTTCAGGTTAACCAATATTCCAAATCATACACTGGAGAAGTTTTAAACTATCCTGGGATTTTCCATCGTTTTTGAAGCCTCTGAGAACCTCAAAAAGCTTAAATTTTTTATTTAAAAAGCCCTCCTATGAGTTTTCAAAAAGTGTCCCATATTTACGAAAAATGCCACTATATTTTTGACAAATTTTTTGAACCACTCTGGCACTAGTTTCTAAGCAACTCAAGACTCAAATCCTTATTTTTATTATTTAAAATTTTATCTAAATTTTATTTGGCCTGAAATCATTCATCTAAGGGGACTTACTTTTCAAACTGATTTACAGTATTTTTACGAAATACCAACGTTATACTTAGAGCCTATGTTTGACTTATATGAGCTTATATTGCATGAAAATATGCTTATATATGTTTACAAGATATTTTTATAACATGCTTGCATTCTTTGACATGAAAATGTGCTATTTTTGTGTGCTTGAAAGGGTAAAAGAGCTATTGGGATCTTTGAATTTCACTCTTCCCCGCATATGTTTAACCATGTCTAGGTGAAGCTTAAGGAGCAAGGAATTGGAGTTAAGCACCTTGAAAGATGAACTCTTGACAATAGAATTAGGAAATTATGCATTTTATATGTCAAAGTTTGTATATATGCAATGGTTATGTGATGTGAACCTTGGAGCATGTATAAAAGTTTATAACTATGATGTATGAATGGAATTTGGAATCAAATGCATAAATATGCAAGTTCTTGCCACCCTAGAACTATAGTATACATGCGTATGAATTCAAGTGGAAAGGTGAGTATGAGTTCCATAATGATTTGGATCATTTAGGATGCTTCTATATGTTGTGTTTATGCTTTTTCACTTACTCAAATAATCATGGTATGAGTAAAAAGCCATTTGGTACACTTTGACCCTATTATGGTTCCAAAATTTGCCATATTCTTGACCTAGACCAAAGTCTGACCAAATGGATGAATTTTTGCATGAAATTTTGCAAGCAAGTACATCTCATATAAAGCTTTTCATAGAGCTAAAGAGCATCATTTTTTTAGCTCTAGAGAATTTATTATAATTTTTCAAAATTTGCCAAATTATGTAGAAACTGTCACTATTACTGTTCATATAGTCAGTTTGCTTTTCTGTATCACTCAGGGGCTAAATGAAGTCCAATGCTCATAAAATTTTACAAGCATTTAGTAGACATCATAAGCTTTCATAGCCATTAAGAGCACCCCCATTTGGAGCTCTATAGAAGAAAAAATAAATTTTTGAAGTTCTAGGTCTGTTGTAGGATGACCACTAGACCTGATGTAATGTTCCATCAGTTTTTGTGAGGCAAACGCGGTTGTTTTGATCTAAAATTTTTATAGTACCTAGACATCCTGAGCTTTCTAGAATTAGTTATATATTCCAAAGTTCATAGCAGAATATGGAATTCATGGTAAAAATGCAAAGTGTAATGTAATTTTGTGTTATATGGCTTGGACCTGAATTTTGAGCTTCAAATTGTGATAATTCTGGTTGAACAAATGTGTTATAGATGGAAAATGATTTTGGTAAACTAACATGGTCCATTAAGCCAAGAATGAATTAATTTAACTTTCAATGATGCAATTATCTACTACTAAAAGTGCTATTTTGATGAAAATAAGTGTTTTAAGCAAATTGTGCTATGAGTTGAGACCTATATAGCTATGGTGTTACATATTGGGTTGAAAAGGATGAAAGGAAATGTTAAAGACCCATATATGAAAATAGAAAAAGTACAATACTAGAATTAGAATTTTTTATTATTGAATAGTAAAAGGAACTCTTTTAATAAATTACTATTACTTTAGGTGAATTTTGGATTAATATTAACTATTACCCATACCTATGATCCAATCTCATACCCATTTATATTAAAATACCCTATTCATTAAATCAAAATGCACTTCCTTATCCTCTTTCTCTTGAGTCGACACCACACTCTAGCTTGGAAGGACTGCATTTTAATCTTCCTTACTTGCAAGCTCCATTTGAGGCACCAGCTTGAACATTTAGCCAAGGTATATGAAGAAAAAAAAAAACATTCTACTCCTTTTAGCTTCAATTTGAACCAATTAGAATTTAAAATAAGTGATATAAATCTTAATGTTTGACAATTAGCGATTTGGGAAAATTGACCATTGATATTGAAATTGGTTAACCAAAAATGTAACTAAGCTTTTTATAAATGCAAGTCGTTAGTTAGATATTGATTAGATGTTAATTATTATTTTTAATAGTTCCACAGTAAATGTTTGATAAAATGCCTAGGTTGGAAATTTGGCTTTCTTTAGTGGTGAAATGTGGATAAGTTTACTATTTTATAATTATTTATATTTATATCTATTGTTACTAAATTAATTTGGAAGCTTAATTCATTGTTTTGGTATGAAATATGGAAGACAAAGTGTAAACCCAAGTAGAGGTGTGAAGTGCTGGACTTGTTGGGTGCTTGTGAAATGTTAACTATTATGGTAAGTGAATGAAATAAGATGGATTTAATTAAATAGGAAATATTATTTTGTGTATATGTATAATATTAAATGTATTCTATTGATGTATTATAGATTCTTAGCTTGAGGGTAGTTTTGGTGGCTTGGGAAATGTGCATTCGACTTCCTATCAAGGTAGTTAGTTTCTATAAATATAATTCTAATGCATTTTTATATTTTATAAAATTGATTTATGCAATGTTTGATTCATCCTTCAAGTATTTAAGAAAGTTAAACTATTAAGATGGTGTTGTGACCCTTATGATATGATGAAATTATATTGTAAAATGATGAATTATGCTTTTATATTATGAGATTAAACTATTCTTATACTAGGGTCATTGTTTATTAGTAGTGAAAAGTAAATGATTAATATTCATTTAATTTTGAGATGAAATGATTTTGGAATTGTTATGTGATTTTTTAAACATATGCTCGTTTGTTATTTTTAAGATGTAACCTTGTGGTTGATAATCCAAGGATAACTATTTACTTGATGGCTATGATTATAATTATGATATTAGATTTAATGCTATTGAATATTGGGTCAATGGGCCAAATTGCTAGGTGAGGTGTGCACATCTGCACTCCAGCGAGTGATCACTATTAGTCGAGGGTTAAGTTTAAGGTCACAAATTTCATTTGGTGTGAGACAGATAAGTGAACAATATAGCCAACTTACACTACAAATGCCATTGAATGGAAAGTAGTTGTGATATTAAAATCCCACTTGTGAGTACCATCAAGCATATAGTTTTCTAAGGTAAGATTTGTTTATGAAATTAGTCTGTATCAAATGTTAATCCTTTTATTAATGACTTTAGAAAATAGTTTTTGACAATGGTTAATTATTATAACTTATGAATATTTCTGAAAGGTATCCTTGGCTGCTTTATTTTACCTTTTACTAATTACCTTTGTTTAAAATAAAAGATTTATATTTATAGTTGAAAATGCAATTTTGGAACTCACTAGCTACTAGAATTTTATCTATATTTTGTTAATGGCATTTCCAAGATGAAAAGTTATGGTTGACAAGGAGAAGCCATACAATAAATACCTTTAGCTAAATTAGTTTGGTAAATGTTATAGTAGGATTCATGATAATGTAATAAAGGATTATAATACTTGAGATGGCTTGTAATATTGTTTACATTTTTAGATGAATTTTATTTCATATAGTTACAGAAGATTTTATATTTTACATAAATTATATGTTGGAGTTATAGCATGGATTGTTCATTTTAGCTTTTGTAGTTGATGGATAGAGATTATATTATGGAGAACTTATATTATTTTATATATGGAAGTTCTAGGTGTTACAACATGCTACCTTCCAAGTGGTTGCTAGCAATGATGACTACATCGTTGGCTCCTTCTTATCTTCTTGCAACACCTTATCTATCTAGCTCTAATTTAACTATTATGGTTTAATAGTAAGACAATTTATTGATGAGTGAAAAATACTGAATTTAAAATTTCTAAAATTCATATACTTGCCTTATCCAGAAATTCTATGTCCAAACAACTTAACCATTAAAAGTAAAACAATGCAATATTCTATAGAAAATATGACAAAATTTTCCCTTATAAAATTGACCATCCAAGCCACTTAAATGGTCACAATACAGCCCAATCTCACAAACATGGAAGAATACAAATAATCTTATAGTCATATACTACAACATGGACATAGAATATCAATTGTAATGAAATAACTCAAACTAGAGTTATACATCACTGTTTATAGGATACCAATATACATAATACAACATGATGAAGTTAAACATAATCCATTCATATTCTTTGTATATTACATCAAAATTAGATACAAAACATTCATATGTTTCTATATATCGAAACATCATTTTTTTCTCTTTCCTTTGTTGGCACTGGAACTTCCACTTGGAACTAATTAGTGGGAAAATAGAGATAGGGGTGAGATTTAGGAGAATCTCAGTAGCTATACTCAAATAACCCATAATTAGCATGAGACAGTCAAGTAAGAACAATGCAAGTATGCATGATCATCTAAAAACTAACATAAATGCTTTACATATATGCAATATACTCAATCATGGCCATAAAACTCAACTCAATTTAGGCTTTACTCTTGGGTTTAGGAGAACTACTGCATTCATTCCCGTTACCCCTATTTATCTCTTAGCCTTAACTCATTAAACATAACATGCAAAACATGCCATATAACTAATGTAATACAATATAGCCTATACTGTCATAAACAATCAATACAATACAATGCATATCAAGTTCAAATAAGTCTGCATGTAACTAGATAGGGAAGAGTAAGCTACCTTAGATAAGTGGTAAAAACCCAATCAAAATCTCTAATTTCTCTATTCTATTTCTAGTTCTGTTTTTTTTTTCTTAGCTCTACACTTACAATGTAACATTCCGAAATTAATTAAGAATAATCATGATTAATTAGCGAGAAATATGGGTTTAATTAGGAAAATTAATTAAAAGAAGAGGACATTAAATTAGGCCTTATAATTAATTTAATTATCGATTTAGGTTAAGTGTGGAAGCTCAATCTTAACTTTAGGGAGATCTAATTCCATTTCTTAGAGCCCCAATATTTATTTCTGCGGACCCAACTGTTAATTGACCTTTTCAACTTGGCCCAACTGTTATCTAACTCTTGTCATCCTAAAATCTATGGCCCAATAAGCATAAAATTGAATCTACTTGGAATTGGGCCTTTGGGTTAGCCCAAGACACAAACATTAAACCCTAAACCCTTAGTAGCCCTTCCACTATTCTGCAGAAAATAAAACATACAAGAGACACGACCATTTTCGAAAATTTAAGGTAGAGGCTAAGGTTCTTGGCATAAATCCACCATTTCTCACTTCTAAAGTCAAAATCAGCTAAGGTGATTATTATACAACTTAATCCTCTTCTCTTTATCTTTAATTTGACCTGATTGGTTTTTCATTTGAAATATTTTCACCACACCCAAAATCTAATATAGATTATTTGATGTTTTCTTGGAGGATTTTCGGAAGTTGAGGCTAAGAGGGATATTAGGTAAGTGTAAACTCCTCATTTTGATATATTTTCTACTAGTTTAAGACTCCCATAGTTGATTTGTAGTATGGGTATTAATTTTGTACAAATTTGCTTAGGATTTATAGTAATATTATGAAGTTACTGAAGAGGGAAACATTTAATCCGAATTTTGTTCTTGTAGTGGTTGGGTAAGTGTCCTCTAAGTAGCTATTGGTGGTTTAATTCTTTGAGTATTTGGTTGCTACTATAATTGATGAATAGGAATGGTAATGGTCTAATTTTGTACTCATAGGCTGAGGTAGTATTGTTATTAGCTTTCAAGGAATTGTCAACAAGTAAGCTAACCGGAGTTAATGTTAAATTTCATGCATATGTCTACTTTAATTTTATATCTGTTGTACATGTATGATTTTGAAATGCATATTGAATGGTTGGTGATCTGATATATTGTATTTAGACCTTGTAAGTCCATGGTGGAGCTGTGGTGCGGCTGCCGCCCATGCATTGTGCTTCTATCGGGTACCAGGTTGTGATCAGACCCTTGTATGCACTGAGCCCAAGTTGTGCTCATTAGGGAATTAGTGCCATGGACAGGTCTCTCCCACTGTTAATGGCCTTAACATGTGAATATGTGATTACTAGTATGGGATAATAGTCACTAATAGCCTAATTGTTTCATTTGTTGATATAACTGGTATATTTTTTGATGCTTACCTAATTTTATACACGTATGTTAATTAAATTAGAATATATGAATGAAATTTGACTTTAGTTACTGAGATTTGCATCTCACCCTATTTCATGGGCTAACTATTTCAAGTGAAGGTTCGTCAAGTAAGGATAAAGGGAAGCAAGTAGATGAACATCCATAAACTAAGATCATGTGTGGGAAGTTCTACACTTGGATGGATCTAATTAAGGATAGATGCTAATTTTTGTTATTCCTTTGTATAACATCATCATCATGCAATCATATTGCCAAGTATAGGTATTTTGTGTTTTGTTAATGTATGATGTATCTAATAAGGAGTTAGGCCTTATACAAATATGGTATATAGTGTATGTACTTATTTATATCTGATATGGAACCTCTTCTGTAATACCTTATATTTCTATTATCATATTCTTCCATTCCGAGCAATTGGTGCACATTCACAAGACAAAAGTAAGGAAAAGTATGAAAATAATACACTTTTATTGTGTTGCGTCAGGGTAAAATTCTTCAATTCATGTTATGTGGGCCTCATGGATTATCCAATAACATTCTCTAGTCATTTATCATTGGAAAAAATCACAAACAACTCAAATCATCAAGCAATCCACGGATTTCAAGCTCAAAACCCCTAAATTCCATTATTTCTGCTCGGACAACATGTGGCCAATTTTAGGGGTAACTTTGAAAAATCATAACTAAATATAAAAAAAAATAAAAATCATGCAAACCATCACTTTTTAGAAAGATTTAGATGTCAAATGTACATAAAAATAAGTCCCAAGCATAAAAGTTTCATCTAGATCATGTTTGACAACAAAATAACCACAAAGGTCCGACTACCACCTGATACTGATACAGTTTATTATCATAAATTTTAAAAATATCTAATTAATTTCAAAAAAATACAATCCATGAAAATAATAACAATATAGAAAGCTAAGTATGTTCAATAGAGGGGAAAAATAACTCAAGACCAATCTAAGAATGTTCAGACCCAAAAAATCAATCAAACAGTAACACAGATCTAACTGGTCGCCTGGTACTGGATAGCAATTTCAAAAATTAAAATCAATCAAACAGTAACACAGATCTAACTGGTCGCCTGGTACTGGATAGCAATTTCAAAAATTAATATCTCCCTCTCTAGATATCCAAACGAGGTGTTTCTAATTGGTACAAATCACTGGGAAGGTCTAGTTTCTACCTGTAAATTTTCGTGGCAATTAGACATCATTTGCCCCCTAATGACAGAGGACAAATTTCAGACTATATGAATAGTACCAGTGGCTAAAACCGGAATCTTTGCCAACTTCAAAAATTGGCCAAATATTCCATAGACCTCCAAAAGATACCCATTTTAGCTTTCCAAAATGCTCTCAACAAGCTCTAGATGCATGCCAAATTTCAAACCAAAAAGAGCTCATTTGGACAAAAAGTGACATTGCTCACCAAAATGGCCAATTTTGCCTCTCATAAGGTATAACTTTGGTCCAAATGGCCTTCCTTTGATTTTGGCACCTCTTAGGCAAGTTTAAAAGCATGAATATAACTTGTATGAACTGCCTAAATGGTCCCAAATACCATGCATCTTAATATGGCTATTCCACATCCAAGAATGCATGCATTCAAGTGTTCAAATTTCATATCTCCATTGTTTTGGCACCGTACAAGGTCCATACATCATTCATACATAATATTACATTTGTTCATGAGGTACATCTCAAAAATAATATATACAAAACAACTTTGGCATTCAATTACATAACAAGCTACATAACTATCAAGACTTGGATTTTCAACTCCTTGGCTTGCATTCTTTGTTTCTTGAACACCACCAAGTCATGTCAAGAGGAAAAGGGGAAGGTGTAACACCATAATTTCTTAGCTCATTTCATGCTATTCTCATGCCTAAAGCCATGCCACTCACATAAAAGGCAAGAAAAATAGCATTAAATAATAAATTTCTTAGCGTTGCATCGTGTATAAAATTTTTATTCGGTGTCCTGTGGACCATATGTGTAACACCTTATATTTCTAGCTTGTTCCATCACATTTCCATGCTTTACATCATACATTCCATGAAGGGGCAAGAAAAGGGGATTAAAATAATACATTTTCTAGCGTTGCGTCGAGTATAAAAATTTCATTCAGTGTCACGTGAACCGAGTGAGCTTATACATTGCATTATCATATTTAATTACATGAATACAACTCATTTGCATCACCAAAAATGGCCTACAACTCGTGGAAATCAAAGGGGAGCATAAAACTCATACTTATATTTTCTGCTAGAATTTTGCCATTTCTGTCACAAAATTTGAAAAATAATAACTAATTCTAGAAAAATCAATATCATGCATTCTTGCCCATTCTAGAAATCTACACATGTTTACTTTATGTGAAAAATATTTCTAGGCTATGAAACACAACACAAAAGACGTTTGACATTCGAAATCATCCAGAGATCTGGCTGTCCATTGGTACTGTCACAAAATTCTGCAGCAAATATCAAAAATGTCCAATTAATTTCATAAATATCCAATCTATGCAAATGATACCAATTTATAAATTTGTGGATGTCAGCTAGAAGGGAAAAATAACTCTAGACCAGTTTAGGCACGTCCAGACCTCGAAACCTAATCAAACAATACCTGAGGTCAGTTGAGGTGCTTGGTACTAGATAGAATCTTTAAAAATTCATATCTCCCTCTTTAAACCTCCAAATGAGGTGCTTCTAGTTGGAACAAGTCACTGGGAATGTCTAGTTTCTCCATATAAAATTTTGTGGTAATTGGACATCATTTGAGCCCTATGTGACAGATTTTATTTTCGGACCTGAGTGAACAATGACATGGTCAAAACTAGAATTTTGCCTATTTTGAAAATTTATCAAATATTCTCTAGACTTCCAAAAATTCTATTCTTTAGCTTCCCAAAAATCCTTTAACTAGCTCTAATTTCATGCCAAATGTCACACCTGAAAATGCGACCGCGTGATGCCACGATCAAAGAAAAATAAGAAAAATTCGATTTTCAATTGAAATCGAAAACCAAAATCAAAATTGAAATAAGAGAATAAGTTCAAGAGTCGCCACCAAAATTTTATTTTTTTTAAAAAAAACAAAACTTTGGAAAAAAAATTTTTAGTTTGAAAAAAATAGTCTGTGAACTAGAAAATGGATCCGGGAGTCGATTGAAGGTGTTAGACATCCCACTACACCCATTACTGAGAACGGTTATCCTAAGTTAGTTGTGTAAAAATAAAATGGCCTTAATTCTATTTTAATTCTCCCTAATAAATCACATGCAAAATAAGAAATAAAGAAATTAAAAGAAAAGAAAAGTAAAGAAAAAGGAAATAAAATTAAAGAAATAAAAGAAAGAAAATAAAAATTGAAAGAAAATATTTTATTTACAAAAGCAAACTTGACCTAGGATAAGAGCTCAGGGCCTACGTACCCTTCAAAGGGGATCAAAGTCCACATAGTTCGAAGGAAAATTGTCTCTTGGTTAATGTTTTGTTTTTATTTTTTGTTATTTTTGTTTGGTTTTTGTTTTATTTTTTTAATTTTTTAATTTTTTAATTTTTATTTATTTTATTTTTTTTTTAAGAAAGAGAATAAAAATTATTTAGACTTTTACAAATAAAACGAATTTGAGATTGGTTGTATGTTTTTATTTGTAAAAGACAGGATTAATTTTACTCTCCCATCTTTTTTCTTTTTTCTTTGTTTTATTTGTTTTGTTTTGTTTCTGTTTTATTTTTTCATTTTTTGTTTGATTTTTTTTGTTTTTCTTTATTTTTTTTGTGTTTTTTTTTTATTTTTATTTTCTATCTTCAATATTTTTATGTTTTGTTTTTATTTTTTATTCTTATTTATTTTTGTTGTTGTTTTTATTTATTTATTATTATTTTTTAAAAAATTTTATATAACTCAATTTTCACACATATTTTTTTTAAAGACAACGAAAATAAAAAATTACTTTCTCCTTTAGCAAATAAAACAAATTTAGAAATGGATTGATGTGTTTTGATTTACTAAAGGTAAATGTAATTTTTCTTTTCTAGTATTTTTAGTTTTTTCTCTCTTTTTTATCATTTTTGTTTTATCATTTTTTTTACGCCTTTTGTTAATCTTTCATTCTTTTTAAGTTTTGTTTTTAGTTTCTGTTTTGGTTTTTTTGTCTTTTAGGTTTTTGTTAGTTTTTAGTTTGTGTTTTGTTTTTGTTTTTTTGTTTTGTCTTTGCCTTTGTTTCTTCCCTTTTCCTTGGTTAATTCTTATTTTGTGTTTTTTTTTTAATTTTTTTTGTTTATCTTTGTTTTGTTTTTGTTTTTTTTTTGTTTGTCTTTTCTTTGTTGCTTTTATCTTCTTTTTCTTAAAATCTTTTTTTTGTACATGAAATCATCTCAAAGGGACATTATTTTTTGGTGTCTTTGACTTGATTTTGAATTTTGGATTTGTTTTTAAAAAAAAAAATTAATTGATGATGAAAATGTGACTCCTTCCTTTTTTTTAGTTCTTTTTTAAATCAATTTGAGTTGGAAAGAAAAAGATGCTTTGTTTATGTACAAAATCAATACAAGCACATGATGCATGAAAAATCTCAAAATTTATAAAATGTAGGATTTTTAGCCCTTTGCCTTTGGAAAAATTTCACACCTTAGCTCTTTCCTTGTCCTAATGAGAAAAGTTAGACTTTTAAGTATCTTACCAAATTTGCCCTTTGTCATTCGGATGAAGGAATTTATTGATGGCTTTTGGCTAGCCACAAATGCCCTTGAAGGAGTATCCCAAGTTAAGAAAACTCAACGTTCTTGTTTTGATTTATTTTTAAATAATTTTTCTCCAAATGATTTGTTTGCCATCAACCTTAGACTATTAACTTGGTAAGGCAATCTTTTCAACTCTTCATCATTAATGCTTGAAAGGTCAATAAGCTAAACCCACACTTATCTTATTTAACAATGTCAATACAATCATGCATTACGGGATACAAACACATATGCTTGGAAAATAAACAAATATCCTCAATAGTAGAGGGATATAAGGGCTGATGAAGAATGTGATCTTGTAAAATGGTTTGGGAATAGAGAAGTGGAATAGACAATGGCTAGACACAATGTACGGAATAAGAAGATGCCCCTGTTCTACCCTTGAAGCATTTCTCTCTAAACAATAGAGAAGTGAAATGCTAAGAAAATTGATTTGGTAGATCAGAGAGAAGTTTCACTTTTAGATTTGAATTCCTTTTAAAAGAAGCAAATGATGTAATTCAAAGCATTTTCTCTGAATCAAGCTTTTTCCCCTAATTTCAATTATTTTGATTTTTTTTAATCATTCCCTTCAAGAAAATCTGTCCCATTATTTTTTCAAACAAGGTAAACCTCAACAAAGACTTTTGATGCTTATAATGTGGCCTTGGTAAATGGGTTTATGAAATAAAAGATATCAGGCTCAAGAATTAACGTGCCCCTGTCAAGTCTCCTATTAGTCTCCTTCTTTTATTGCTTTAACAAAATTCTATACTCGAAATTCGCTTAGTAAGAGAGGATGTCTCCAGGTTGTAATGGGGTCTAGTAGATAAAAGTGCAACTTAAGAAAGAAAGGTAACAAGGCCCAAATATTCATGTAAGTTTACAATGAGAATTTTGATCTAGTAATTGTACCATATTGGCAGGACCAATCAGCTCATGACAATTAACTCAATCTTTTCTTTTAAAAAATTTTTTTGTTTAACTCAACTCTTTTATGGAGACTTTTCCTTCTTTTTTTCTTTTCTTTTGACCTCTTGTGCCACATAAAACTCTTTGAGTGGCTCGTCGTACAACCCTCAAAATAATACTAGGCTGATAGAATATGCAGTTAATGGCACAACCTAGGTCATCTCCCTTGGAATTGGCGTTCAATGTTTAATTGAGTTTTCCAAATATTAAAAGACTCTAAAACTTCCTAAATTAGGGGGTTTTGATTTACTTAAAACTAAATTGAATTAAAATTTCTAAATTCTATCTAATTAGGTGAATTATGGTCTTGTGACTAGCTTTGGATTCGTCCCTTGGTATCCACTATCCTTATCCTAATCTAATTGTGATTAATTCTGGTCTAAGAGTTCCTAAATATGTTCATAACAATTTATCTTGGGTAACCACTCAAGATACAAGAGATTGATGATCTAATGTTGAATTGAAACCTCACATCCAAATTAAATTGTCAATTCTTGTTTTAGGATCAATGAACACTTAATTTGATTGATTAACTGATTAATTAGCTTCTGAATTATCCTAAATATTTAATTAACCAACTAAACATTAAGGAATCCTCAATTTAAACAATTACGCTCACTCATGTATTTTATCGAACACCTTCGAAGCATACATGGAATTCATATAATATTGAAATTAATCAGATCAATTAATCAATAAAAAGGTTCCTAATCAGTGTCTAACCAGCCACTAATTATAATTACACAAATTCTTTATCAAATACATCTTAACCAAGAAAATAAATGAAAGAGAAAAAGTGTAGGAAAAATAGCAAAAGTCTTAGCCAAAATTCTAAATTATGCTTTCATGGATTCAAGCTTCTCCAAGAGCTTCCTCCTTGCTAGCCTCAAGATGGATTAGAGTTTCATGGAATGTAGATGGAAGATGGATGGAATGGGGAATAGAATGAGTGAATGGATGGAGGAAGGATGTATGAAGAGATGAATGGGATGGATGATGAATGGTTGGATGGCTTGATATATATAGGCATGAGGGAATGGAGTTGCATGAATGAACTAGGAAATCTAAATATGTGGAGGCGTGGTGGACTTGGAGAGACGTGAGATGTGTGGAATTATAAATGGATCAGAGGCATGCTGAATTGAATGAAAGAGGCGTGCAGATGCTGGAGAGGCGTGAATGAAGTATGAATCCTCCTTGGAATGCCTCTGGACGCTTTAAACTTGCTGCTGTTCACGTGACTCTTTTAATGAATCATATGCAGCTTCTTCTTCTCCTTCTTTGCGTTATTATTCATGTGCCCAGCCTCTCCTTGAGTTTTTTTTCATTCTCCACGTCTCATTCATGCTTCTTTCTTCTATACATATATACGATGGGCCCCACTGGTTATTTTATTATATTATTCATGCAATCATGTTCAGCTTCTTCATTTTTCTGCCCAATTTCTTTACTTCAGTGTCTTCCATGTGCAGCTTCTCTTCATTCTGTTCTCAAGCTTCTTTGTTTTCAGCTCCAGCCTTGCTTCTCTGCATACGTTCTGCTCGTCCAGCTCCTGCATGTTCTCTTCTCCTTAGCTTCATGCAACTCCTTCATCCATCCAAGCTCGTGTTTGTTTGCTCATCTCCAGCTCTCAAGCTTTAGCGTCCTCTAGCACGTACTCTTCTTTTGCATGTTTCCTGAAGCTTTCCAGTATTTTTCTTGTGCGTTGATTCACTTTAGACCTCCTTTAACTCGTTGCCCTTTCCACGTGATTTCTTCTTCCTTTTCTGCATGTATTTTTCGTGTTCTGGGAGTTTTTTTTATATGTCACGAGCTCAGCTAGTAGCTCCCTGTTTCTGCATGTTCTGAAGCTTCCAAACATTCCGGCGTCTTCTTCAATTGCTTCCCACGTGTTTTTCTCCTTCTCTCATGCATCTAGCCCAAATGAATGAAGAAGCTTCCTTCTTTCTCGCTTGAACTCCAGCTCTTCCTTCCCAGCTCAGCGTTGAGCTTCCTCTTTCAGCTCGTTCAGCTGTCCTCCCAGCTCATAACTGCCTCATGCTTGTGTTCTTCGTTTAGCTGCTGTACTTCCAGCTCCACGTTGAACTGCAGCTCCTTCCATTTACTCGAGTTTGTTCTGTGCACCGGACTGCCTATTTCATGTCTCGTCCAGCATGTAGAAAACGCATGGTCCCTCTCCTTCCACGTAAACTCAAGCTCAAGCTTTTGCATGCTTTGTATAGCTTCTTCTTCCAGCCATGCATATGATTCTTCCATGTGCTTTCTGTGCTTGCTTTTTACGTTGAACAGCAACTCTTCGTGGCTTCTGCATTTAGCTCAAGTGTGCAGCTTCATCTTGAGTTTTTGCATGAGTGTGATCTTCCAAACCGAATGAATGAAGAGGCTTCCTTATTTCTTGCTTGAACTCTAGCCACGTACTGCTCCTGCATGTTCTTTCTCCAGCCACGTTAAAAACGTAGCTTCTATTTGCAGCTCTTGTTTCACACAAGCAACTAATGCTTCCTCGTGCTCTTCTCATGAATCCACTAATGAACCACGTTGCTTCCATTTCTGTTCAGCTTGTTTCTCATAGCTACTTCTTTGTTTGTTTCTTCTCTTCACATAAGTATATGGAAGAGTGGATGCTTTCTCTTTTTCTCTTCTTTGTTCCAACCATGTCAACTCTTGTTAACCCATTTATATGGAGAGTGAAGTTGCATAAGTTGAAGCCTATCTCTCCTTTTGCTCTTCTTCAAATCATTTTTCTATTCAAACTCCATTTATCCATTGAAACTGCACAAAAGAATGGAAATTCTTAATAGGAAGAATTCACAAAATCATTTAAAGAAATTTAAACATTAAAATTCTAAAATCTTGTAAATAATTTCCTTAAGATATAGAAATGGCTTCTAAAACAAAACTTTATCTAATTAAAGTCTTAAAGCCATATTTTATTATTAAAATGCCTATGTTTAGGAGAATAAATCAGATAGAAATATGTGTTTATCACTCTTCTTTGGGAATTTTGCCCCTTAATTGCATTCTAAGGTGAAGCTTCCTTTTAAAAGCTTTGGCTTTTTTCAAAATTTAATCTATGGGAGCTTTCCTTTTTAGAATTTCCTTCCTCCTATGATTTTTCTTTTCTTCCTCCAATTTGTTTCCTTTTCTTTACTTAATCTTTTTTCTTATAACGAATCCACTATAATGCCAAAATTATTTTTCTTTATATTGAATTCTCATTGCTTCTTGGGTTCAATTCACGTTCGGTATTTGAAGAATTTTTTTTTAGCCCCAAAGTGGTTAGCAACAGTTAGGAAGTGTTTGGATAATTGAAAGAACCTAACCCTCTCTTGATATTTGAATTGCCAGCATAAAAATTTGTTAAAGACTTCCCATCCCAAAGGTTGCAATTAGGGTGAAAGACATGAACCTCACTCCTGGCTCAATTGAGGTGACTAAAGGTTACTCCTTTGTATTTGAGGAAGACAAAAAAAAATGCCTTGTATCCTAGACATAGTTTTCTTGTGGGACATGTATTCACATTTGTAATTTGGTCTTTTCTCTCCCCTTTTTTTGTAATTGAATTAAGGGCATATAATTAGTTTCAGATTTAACCTTTCACATCGATTAACTCTTTTCATAAGGAGTTCTGGATATTATATTTTTGGATTTTTGGTTATTTAGGAGAAACATGCAAGGAAAGAAGTTGTGTCATCATGATTGATGGAATGGAAGGGTCCATAAAGGGTGAGATGGAAGCATATGACCATTGTATTGACAAAGTTAAATCAAATAAGGTTTAATGAATCAACTTTTGGTAGCTTTGGATTTTAGCCAGACAAAAGAATATTGAACAAACAAGCATTAACTGATTATGATATGACAAGCAACTTCTTTAAGAGTTCAATCACCAAGAAATCTCCCTAAGACTTTATTTCTTATGTTCTCTTGCAACTTGTTCATAAAGAAGTCGCAACCTTTTTTTTTGGAATGCCCCATTGCCTTAGGATTAAGTTTGCAAATTCTTTGGACAATGCCATCTTGGGTGTGAAGGCTAGATGCTAGTGAAGGAAGTAGCTAATCAGTTGCAAATTAGGTAAAGGACAAAGGTCCCAATGGAGGCAAATGACAAGTGTCTTGATTGATATGGTTTGTGGTTCTCAAAATGGTCAAGCTCAATGAGTTTAGAGATTGATGGTTTGAGTTTTTTTTTTGGATGATAGTGGGTGGAAATTAACAATTTCAAATAAAGGGGGTATGAAAAGTTAGGGAGTAATAAGCGACTTTATCAAGACTTCTGGGAGCTTCCTTTTGCCTAATCAAATGACACACCTTTACCTCTTTGACCTATACCTCATTTCCTTACCTTAGCTATTCAGGAATATAGCTTCTTATTTAAATTTTTAGTTTAAGATAATCTTTCCATTGCAAAGAACCAAAAATCCTATACTTATAAATTTTAGGATTTTCAATATGGAATGCCTTATGATAATGCATGGATGCAATTTTATTATATTGTTTGACCTAAAAACCAATGGTTGTTTTGATTTTGGCATGAAGGTCCTTCAAGACAAGGAATCCTAATTTCCTTTTGGGCACTTACTGCCCCCTATAAGGTAGATTAAGACTATTAATTAATTTAAAAGGAAGACTAGCCCCTTTCTATTTATATTTATGGTAACAGCTTTTCTCATTGAACCTTTATTTTTCTCAGATGCTTATTGCACACAAGGATAAATAAAGTTGATAAATCATCCTAAGGAAACAAACTAAATTTCACATGGATAATGTCTGTGAAAAAGTCTAGCCAATTTGAATTTCTTTGGATGATCTGCAGGGTCATTTTGGATCCTTCAGCTTCCTTCGGGGCTGTATGGTTTCACGATAAGGAGTAAGATTAACAACATTAACTCTCAAAAAGTTTCAAATTTTTTTTTTATGGGCAATTCCATTTAGGCTCTCAACCGGCTTGACCCTTGCAGTCATCTCAACCCTTTTTATTTCAACACTAAACTAGCGACATCCTGTTGCAACTTATTATTTTTGTGGATGTTATTTAAGATTGTCTTTTATAATTAGTTAGTAAATTATTAGTGTTTGTTGACATTTTATTTTATTTATTTTATTGTTACATTCCAATAGGAGCCTATTGATCTCTAGGGAGTTATGGCTCATCACTTAGTTTGAGAAGGGACAGTTCATACACAATTGATGCTTAGGAGTTAGCTTTGATAATAAAAATGAATCAACCTAATGATCCACTGATATATGATGGATTTAGTGTTGCGTACTTGCTCATATACCATTGAGAATAATGTCTTGATCTAAGAAAAGGAGAAAAACTTTGTACTTTTTCTCGAGAAACTTACTGCTTCATTGAAAAAAAGTAGTTGAGAGAAATATGTCTTTCTACACAATTGATGCCCTAAAAAAAATGATTCTAATTTCTAACCAAGACATAATTCTCATTTGTTGATGCCCCGTTTTCCCAAAAATTTGAAGACCTCTCTTTTTTTATGAGGAATTTGTTATTTTGTGGGGATAGAAATTTTAAAGGAAGGGCTTCTTTTCCTTTTATTATGTGTATAAGGGAAATAAATCTATGCTAAATGTTTCCCTTTTTAAAGAATAATGATGAATGTGGTTGTGGTCGTTTAAGGGTTGGGAAACCCACTAGGCAAAGGTTGGTTTAATTTACTCATACCTGCATCACAGTTATGGTATGTCAAATTGTGCAATGACATATCATTAATTATTCCAGTAAATAGCGACGATGTGTCACTTTCCATATGGGCTTTATTAAATGCATGAATGTGATGATGAAATAGTTAAAAAATGCCCTCCCTTGTCCTATTAGAGGTAGATCCTAGGTTAATATAATTGGTTGATAGAAGTCTGGCTCTAACTACTTGGGGAGGTATCTATGGCTCAACTATCAGTGCATTGTCCAAGGCAAATCTCTGACCCCTAATCATTGGTCCCTAAATCGCCTCCACCGTGAGGTGAGGATCTCATTATATGTACTCAACCTTGAGAGGAAAAAAAAGATCCTACACAGGTCCAATCCATATAACAAGGTACAATTTAGGCAAGGTCTTCATGATAGCCTCAGAAAGCACAAGACTTCACAGGGAAATCAATATAAACCTCTACTAACCTAGGGAACACTCAGACCTGGGTATAAGGCCCATAACATGTGTGATAGGTTTGTGTCTCAATGATATATGTGAGGAGAGCATTTACCTTTCATCCTATAGATTACCAAATCCTCATCTGCTAAGCAGATTGATAGAACAAAAGGCAAAAAAAATATATGCATAGATATAAGCAAAAAGGAAATAAAATATACAAATATGGTCATCTACCCTAAGATTTTATTCCTCATATTATCTATCCTAACACATATTATGTATACAATCAAAAAAATAAAACGTATAAAGCAAACATGTGAGAGATATGTTATCTACCCAAATCATGTGAGGCAAACAACAAACAAAAAGGAGAACCAAAATAAAAGGAAGGTCATAACATTTTGCACAGCTAACCAAAATTGGGCTTGACTCTCAAACTATCCCCAATGGAGTTGCCAAATTGTTACACCCGAAAATGCGACCGCGTGGCGCCACGATCAAAGAAAAATAAGAAAATTTTGATTTTTCAATTGAAATCGAAAACTGAAATCAAAATTGAAATAAGAGAATAAGTTCAGGAGTCGCCACCAAAATTTTATTTTATTTTTTAAAAAAGAAAACTTTGGAAAAACTTTTTTTAGTTTGAAAAAAATAATCTGTTAACCAGAAAATGGATCCAAGAGTCGATTGTGAGTGGGGAAGGTGTTAGGCATCCCACTACACCTGTTACTAAGAACGGTTACCCTAAGTTAGTTGGGCAAAAATAAAATGGCCTTAATTCTATTTTAATTCTCCCTAATAAATCACATGCAAAATAAGAAATAAAGAAATTAAAAGAAAAGAAAAGTAAAGAAAAAAGAAATAAAATTAAAGAAATAAAAGAAAGAAATAAAAATTGAAAGAAAATATTTTATTTACAAAAGCGGACTTGACCTAGGATGAGAGCTTAGGGCCTACGTACCCTTCAGAGGGGATCAAAGTCCACGTAGTTCGAAGGAAAATTATCTCTTGGTTAATATTTTATTTTGTTTTTTGTTATTTTTGTTTGGTTTTTGTTTGATTTTTTAATTTTTTAATTTTAATTTTTTGATTTATTTTATTTTTTTTTTAAAAAGAAAGAGAGTAAAAATTATTTAGACTTTTACAAACAAAACGAATTTGAGATTAGTTGGTGTGCTTTTATTTGTAAAAGACAGGATTAATTTTACTCTCCCCTCTTTTTTCTTTTTTCTTTGTTTTATTTGTTTTGTTTTGTTTCTGTTTTATTTTTTTGTTTTTTGTTTGATTTTTTTTGTTTTTCTTTATTTTGTTTGTGTTTTTTTATTTTTATTTTTTATCTTCAAATTTTTTATGTTTTATTTTTATTTTTTATTCTTATTTATTTTTGTTGTTGTTTTTATTTATTTATTATTTTTTTAAAAAGAATTTTATATAACTCAATTTTCACACATATTTTTTTTAAAGACAACGAAAATAAAAAACTACTTTCTCCTTTAGCAAATAAAACAAATTTAGAAATAGATTTATGTGCTTTGATTTACTAAAGGTAAATGTAATTTTTCTTTTCTAGTATTTTTAGTTTTTTTCTCTCTTTTTTATCATTTTTGTATTATCATTTTTTTACGCCTTTTGTTAATCTTTCATTCTTTTTAATTTTTGTTTTTAGTTTTTGTTTTGGTTTTTTTGTTTTTTAGGTTTTTGTTAGTTTTTTGTTTGTATTTTGTTTTTGTTTTTTTGTTTTGTCTTTGCCTTTGTTTTTTCCCTTTTTCTTGGTTAATTCTTATTTTGTGTTTTATTTTATTTTATTTTATTATTATTTTTTTGTTTATCTTTGTTTTGTTTGTGTTTGTTTTTTTTGTTTGTCTTTTCCTTGTTGCTTTTATCTTCTTTTTTTTGTTTTCTTATTGTTTTTGTTTTTCTTATTTGTTTTTTTTTTGTTTTTATTTTTGGTTTTCTTATTATCATTTTTTTGGTTTTTTATCCTTATAATTAAATTAATTTTTGGCTATCAAACTAAAGTTGGAAGAAAATCCAAAGTCTACCAAAAAAGGGAAAATTAATTTTTGTTTATTATTTCTTTTGGAAATGGGAATTTAAAACAAAACTTGGTTTTCTTGTAATCAATTTTTTTAGTTTTTTATCCTTATAATTAAATTAATTTTTGGTTATCAAACTAAAGTTGGAAGAAAATCCAAAGTCTACAAAAGGGAAAATTAATTTTTGTTTATTTTTTTTGGAAATGGGAATTTAAAAAAAAGAGCTTAAAATTTAGTTTTGAATTTGAAAAATTATTTAACTTGTAAAACCCTTTCTTTTTGTTCTTTTTTTTTGTTTCTTATTTTATCCTATCTCCTTTTTCTTGAAATCTTTTTTTTTTTACATAGAAAGAAAAACTGAAACAATATTGAAATGTAAATTTGAGACCCAAATAAGTACCAAGAAGGCTTTATTGCCTCACATGACCTATAGGTTTATTCCTATATTCTTGAGGGGATAAAAATAATCCCACATGGCAATTCTAAAACAAAAGAAAAAAGGTAAAGCTAAAGCAAGACAAAAATATCTACAGGCTTACAACATTTATTTTGACTATGTGTGTCTGTGTCCAGCCAGCTAAACATCATGTTCAAATATATTTCAAGTATGGAAGAGGAAAAATGAAAATAGAAATAAAGCGTGTAAAATGTAACACAATCAATTTGTCTTCATGGTTGTGCTTCTGTATCTTAGCATCCTTATGCTTGCCATCCCTTGCTTGCTATCCTTTTTTGAGCAAATCCCCAGCGTAATTCTAGTGTGGTCTCAAGGTACTCCCCGCCATGTCAATAAGCCAGGAAAAGAAATATGCATTAGTTTGTAGCCAAACAATAATACTCAAGTTAATTCTGTAACTTCCAAACACGACATACATTTTTAAAATTGATTTACTTGAGACCCTTGAAATCAATGCCTTGGTAGGAACCTCAACAACAACCCATTTCAGGAACCAAAACACCATGTAAGAACAGGATAAATGGGTGAAAGAGTTAAGGAAAGAAAAAAATGCAACTAATTTAGTCACTGGTCCCCATTGCAAATATTAGACAAAATAGCAAGAATTCCCTCAAAACAAAAGCAAACTATAGTTATTAGTCACATAAAAACTCAAAGCCAAGAACCCCGAACCATCCACCAACTCATCCAAGGCAAAGAATAACTTCATAGGATTACAAATGGAATGCCTTGTCCTAAAGTCCCTATCCATAATATATTAGACTAGACATAAGCATATCAGCCATTTAGGACCTTGCTTTAAAAATTCAGAGAGCAAGAACCATAACCTTACCAAGATTTTTCTTCATTTTTATATCGAGATATGAAAGACAATAAGGAGCATTATTGCAATTTGCCCAGCATGTTAACAGATCCATATTACAGCAAAGACAAAAATGACATGCTATAATAAATCACAGCACAGGGGTCTGCAAACTCATCTACGTTTATTGATCTAAGTCTATACCCATTAGAGGGATTTGGCTTGCTCAAAATTTGAGCATAGGCACTATTCAGGACTCAAGACTTCGTTCATATGACAAAATCAAGGAGAAGTAAAAATTCCACCAATTCCCATCACCCAACATTACCATTTATTGATCTCATTACCAGAAATAAAGAGAGTATATAAAATATCAGCATCCAAGATTCAACGCTATCCAGAAGCATCAGACCCAAAAAAATCTAGCGTCAAAATTAGAATCCATCTATGGTTCTACATTTTCAAGAATGAAGGACCAATAAAACATACCTCTCTGTAAGCCTTTCAAACTGTAACCTCCAGCTCTTCCTTTTTTTAATTTCCTCCTCTTTTTTAGGGACCCTCTCGGCCTCTCTCTCTCACTGAATCTCTCTCATTTTTCTCCAACTTGAAACTAACTCAGAAGCCCCTCACTCTCGGTTCTCTTTCTCGTTATCCTTTCTCGGCTCTCTGTTTCTCTCGCGCTCTCTTGCTCTAAATCAAAAATTCCCCACCTCTCTTTCGCTCTCCTCTAATTTTTCGCCTCTCAGTCTCTTCCCCCAACTTTGATCACCCCCCAAATTAGAGGGCCTCCTCCCTTAGGTGACCTCACAGTCTCTCCTCCCTCTTTTTTCGACTCAGGAAAACTCCCTCGGGTCTCGCCTTCTCTGCCTCTCTCGCGCTCTCTTGCTTTCCCCTTCTGTATCAGACCCCAATCTCGCATCCCCATTCTGTCTATCAGACCCTCTGCTCCAACTTCCTCTCCTTTTTGCCTCTCTCCCTTGCGCTCTCTGCCTCTTCTCCATCGATCCCTCGCTTCCTCTCTCGCTCTCCTTCTCCCCTTCTCTCTCTGTCAATTTTTCAGTATTTCCAAGCCCTAAAAAAAAACCCTGCAGCACCTCTCACTCGGTTGCCTTCGCCTCTCTGATTTTTCTTCGAAAAAAACCCCCCAGATTGAAAAATGGAACCTGAGCCCCTCAAATTGTTTCGCCCTTTTCTCCATTCCAGTGCTCTCAGCCTCCCCCTCCTCCAGTGTGAGCGTCCTCTCTTTTTTCTTCTTTTTCTCACTCCCCCCGTCTCCTTTTCTACCTAGATGCGCCCCCTTTGCTTGTTGCATTTTTTCTCCCTTTTCTCCCGCTCTCTCCTTTCTCTCTCTGTGCTCAGAGTCTCTTTTTTGTGCATTCCCTCCTTTCTCTGTGCGTCCATCCGTCTTTTTTTTTCTGACGCATCTGTCCCCCCCCCCTTTTGCCCCTGTGTCTGTTGCCTTGTTCCTCTTTTCTACCTCTGTCTGTATTTTTTGTCTGTCTCTGCCAGAGGACCCAATAGAGTCAGGGACCAGGGGACCATTGGGTAGGGTTTGATCAAAGGGGATCCTGGGCTAGGCTTCATTTTTTTTTTGATAATTTTTGTTTAGGTTCAAATATTTTTTTTTCGGTTTGGGCTTGGGATTGGGCTAAAAGTTTTTATTTATTTATTTATTGGTTTTTAGTGGTTGGGGCTTTGGATTGGGCTAAAAACTTTTTCTTATTTTTTTCCCCTCCTTTTTTGATTTTTTCTTTAGTTTAGGCTCTTTTGAATTAGCCCCAAAATCTTAAATTTTTTTTTTGATTTCCCCTTTTTTAATATATATTATTTTGGTATTTTTTTAGTCCTTTTTTATGAAATTTTTGTTTTTTTTAATTATTATTCTTTTAATTATTTTTTGATATTTTTTATTTGCTTTTAGCCCTTTTTTCTTTGTGAAATTTTACTTTTTCCTTTTTAATTCATTTTTTCCTTTCTTTTTTCCTAGTCTCTTTTGATTTTTTTTTTAATTCCATTCGTTTTGGATTTGTGTTACTCCCTCTTTGATTTTTGTTTTTGTTTTAACTTTGGATTAATGGGATTTTACTTTTTTTTAAAAGTTTTATTTTTGAGTTCTTTCTCCTTTGATTTTGGAACTTATTAAGCTAAAAGGACCTATTGATTTTTTTTGTTTTTATTTTGTTTTTTATTTTTTGTTTTATTAGTTTAATTTTATCATTATTTTTGGAGTATACCCGGACAAAATACGGTGTTTAAAATTAATAAAAACATTAGAAATAATATTCCCTCTCTTTCTCTTTCTTTTGAGGTAATTCAAAATCAATTTAAGAATGTTTAAAAATAATGTCCTCATCTTTTTCTCCATTCGGAGTTAAGTTCACTTGCATAAATTATGCATATTTCAAGCTAAAAAAAATTTCAAAAAAGCGCAAAACACAGGACAACTTGCATCTCATATGCATTATGCATCTCATATATGCATACATTACATTGAGGGAAGTAGATGCAAAAAACTTACATTTTAGGAAATAAGACATCATATGTTCCACATATCTCATACTTGCATACATCACATAGCCCTTAGTTTATATTGGGCAAACAAAAGAAAAGTTTGCATCTCATAAAATAAAGCATCACACATTTTCTGTATCCTCACACTTGCATACATCACATAGCTTCTAGTTTACACTGGGGCAAGCAAAAAGAAGATTTGCATTTCATAATATAAAGCATTGCATGTTTCATGCACTCTACACTTGCATACCTTACATAGATCATAGTTCATGCTGGGGCAAGTGAAAACAAATATTTGGCATTTTATAAAGCATCTTATATGCTTGTTGCATTTCACCTGGGCATACATTATGTGGACCTCAAGTTCATATTGGGGCATAGAAAAAATGAAAAATGTGCATTTCATAAATTGTAGCATCCCCACATGCTTCATACTTCTGACACCTACAATGACCTTGATTTATATTGGGGCAAAATTGAGTTGTTAAACTCAAAAGTCAAGCATTTTGCATGCATTACACATTTTGTATAGGTGCATTACCTTGCATACAACTTAGATAAATGAAAAAAATTTCAATTTTTTTTTTAAAAAACAAAATTCACCAAAAAAGGCACTCCCAAAGTCCTGTGAAGAACAGGCATCCAAAGTCCTGCGAAGAATAGGCATCCTTAAGTCCTACGCAGAATAGACAACCAAAGTCCTGCGGAGAACAGGCACCTTTAAGTCCTATGCAGAATAGGCACCCAAAGTCCTGTGAAGAACAGACACCCTCAAAGTCCTGCGAAGAACAGGCACCCTTAATTCCTGCGAAGAATAGGCATCCTTAAGTCCTACAAAGAATAAGCATCCAAAGTCCTACGAAGAACAGGCACCCTTAAGTCCTACGTAGAATAGGAACCCTTAAGTCCTACGTAGAATAGGTACCCAAAGTCCTACGAAGAACAGGCATCCAAAGTCCTGCGAAAAATAGGCACCCTTAAGTCCTACGCAGAATAGGCAACCAAAGTCTTGCGGAGAACAGGCACCTTAAGTCCTATGTAGAATAGGCATCCAAAGTCCTGCAGAGAACAGACACTTTAAGTCCTACACAGAATAGACAACCAAAGTCTTGTAGAGAACATGCACCTTTAAGTCCTACGCAAAATAGGCACCCAAAGTCCTATAAAGAACAGGCACCCTCAAAGTCCTACATAGAATAGGCAACCAAAGTCCTGCGGAGAATAGGCACCTTTAAGTCCTACGCAAAATAGGCACCCATAGTCCTATAAAGAACAGACACCATAAAAGTCCTACGCATAATAGGCATCTAAAGTCCTGCGAAGAACAGGCACCATAAAAGTCCTACGCAGAACAGGCATCCAAAATCCTACGAAGAACAGGCACCCCCAAAGTCTTGTGAAGAACAGGCACCAAAGTCCTACCAGAATAGACACCAATAAAAGTCTTACCAGAATAGGTACAAAAGTCCTACCAAAACAGGCATCAAAAGTCCTACCAGAATAGGCACCCAAGTCTAGCCAAAACAGGCACCTTCAAGACTTGTCAAAACAGGCACCAAAAGTCCTACCAGAATAGGTACCCAAGTCCTGCCAGAACAGGCACTTTCAAGACCTGCCAGAACAGGCATCAAAAGTCCTACCAAAATAGGCACCAAAGTCCCGCCAGAACAGGCACCTTCAAGACCTGCCAAAACAGGTACCCAAAGTCCTGCCAGAATAGGCACCAAAAGTCCTACCAAAATAGGCACCCAAGTCCTGCCAGAACAGGCACCTTCAAGACCTGCCAGAACAGGCACCCAAAGTCTTACCAGAATAGGCACCCAAAAGTCCTGCATACACCAGGCACCCAAAAATCTTGTATAAATTGGGCATATCTTCAAAAAATCTTGTACTTGCAAGCATCTTTTATCAAGTTCCAGCGCCTCCAGGTAAGTTAACTCTCCTTGACCTATTAGCTCCCTAAACAAAATATATGTTTCCATCTTTATTTATTATTAAGCTAAGGATATCAAAAAATTGTATTTTCGATCTCTTTACTTAAAGAATAAGTAAAGAGAGGCAGCTTGTAAACACCATATTTTGTTTGGGTTGCTCTTTCCTCTTGCATATTGTTAGTAGGCAACCAAATTGCCTCAGACAAAATACGTGTTCTTATCTTTACTTATTTCTTATGTAAACAAAAAAACAAAAACTACATTTTTAATTTCTTTGCTTAAGAAATAAGTAAAGAGGAGCAACTGTGAATACCGTATTTTGTCCGAGCATACTCCAAAAATAACAATAAAATTAAACTAATAAAAAACAAAACGAAAACAAAATAAACAAAATAAAAACAAAAAAAAAAATCAATAGGTCCTTTTAGCTTAATAAGTTCCAAAATCAAAGGAGAAAGAACTCAAAAATAAAATTTTTAAAAAAGTAAAATCCCATTAATCCAAAGTTAAAACAAAAACAAAAATCAAAGAGGGAGCAACACAAATCCAAAATGAATGGAATTTAAAAAAAATCAAAAGAGACTAGAAAAAAAGGAAAGGAAAAAATGAATTGAAAAGGAAAAAGTAAAATCCCACAAAGAAAAAAGGGCTAAAAGAAAATAAAAAAATACCAAAAAATAATTAAAAGAATAATAATTAAAAATAAAAACAAAAATTTCATAAAAAAGGACTAAAAAAAATACCAAAATAATATATATTAAAAAGGGGGAAATTCAAAAAAAAATTAAGATTTTGGGGCTAATTCAGAAGAGCTTAAACTAAAGAAAAAATCAAAAAAGGAGGGGAAAAAATAAGAAAAAGTTTTCAGGCCAATCCAAAGCCTCAACCACTAAAAACCAAAAAATAAATGAATAAATAAAAAAGCTTTCAGCCCAATCCCAAGCCCAAACCAAAAAAAAAAAATATTTGAACCCAAACAAAAATTATCAAAAAAAAATGAAGCCCAACCCAGGATCCCCTTTGATCAAACCCTACCTAGTGGTCCCCTGGTCCCCGGCTCCATTGGGTCCTCTGGCAAACACAGACCAAAAATATGGACAGAGGCAAAAAAGAGGAACAAGGCAACAGACACAAGGGCAAAAGGGGGGGGCAGACGCGTCAGAAAAAAGAGATGGATGGACCCACAGAGAAAGGAGGGAATGCACAAAAAAGAGGACTCTGAGCACAGAGAGAGAAAGGAGAGAGCGGGAGAAAAGGGAGAAAAAATGCAACAAGCAAAGGGGACACATTTAGGTAGAAAAGGAGACAGGGGGAGTGAGAAAAAGAAGAAAAAAGAGAGGACGCTCACACTGGAGGAGGGGGAGGCTGAAAACACTGGAACGGAGAAAAGGGCAAAACAATTTCAGGGGCTTAGGTTCCATTTTTTGATCTGGGGGGTTTTTTCAGAGAAAAATCGAAGAGCCGAAGGCAGCCGAGTGAGAGGTGCTGCAGGGTTTTTTTTAAGGCTTGGAAATGCTGAAAAATCGATAGAGAGAAAAGGGGAGAAGGAGAGCGAGAGAGAAAGCGAGGGATCGACAGAGAAGAGGCAGAGAGCGCAAGGGAGAGAGGCAAAAAGGAGAGGAAGTTGGAGCAGAGGGTCTGATAGACAGAAAGGGGATGCAAGATTGGGGTCTGATACAGAAAGGGAGAGCAAAAGAGTGCAAGAGAGGCAGAGAAGGTGAGACCTGAGGGAGTTTTCTCGAGTCGAAAAAAGAGGGAGGAGAGACTGTGAGGTCGCCTAAGGGAGGAGGCCCTCTGATTTAGGGGGAGATCGAAGTTGTGGGAAGAGACCGAGAGTCGAAAAATCAAAGGAGAGCGAAAGAGAGGTGGGGAATTTCTAATTCAGTGCAAGAGCGCGCGAGAGAAACAGAGAGTCGAGAAAGGATAACGAGAAAGAGAACCGAGAGTGAGGGGCTTCTGAGTTAGTTTCAGGTTGGAGAAAAATGAGAGAGATTCAATGAGAGAGAGAGGTCAAGAGGGGAAATCCCTGAAGAAAAGGAGGAAATTGAAAGAAGGAAGAGCTGGAGGTTACAATTTGAAAGGCTTATAGAGAGGTATGTTTTCTTGGTCTTTCATTCTTGAAAATGTAGAACCATAAATGGATTCTAATTTTGACGCTAGATTTTTTTGGCTCTGATGCTTCTAGATAGCGTTGAATCTTAAATGCTGATGTTTTATATACTATCTTTATTTCTGGTTTATGAGATCAATATATGGTAATGTTGGGTGATGGGAATTGATGGAATTTTTACTTCTCCTTGATTTTGTCATATGAACAGAGTCTTGAGTCCTGAATAGTGCCTATGCTCAAATTTTGAGCAAGCCAAATCCCTCCAATGGGTATAGACTTAGATCAATAAACGTAGATGAGTTTGCAAACCCTTGTGCTGTGATTTATTATAGTATGTCATTTTTGTCTTTGCTGTAATATGGATTTGTTAACATGCTGGACAAATTGCAATAATGCTCCTTATTGTCTTTCATATCTCGATATAAAAATGAAGAAAAATCTTGGTAAGGTTATGGTTCTTGCTCTCCGAATTTTTGAAGCAAGGTCCTAAATGGCTGATATGCTTATGTCTAGTCTGATATATTATGAATAGGGACTTTAGGACAAGGCATTCCATTTGTAATCCTATGAAGTTATTCTTTGCCTTGGATGAGTTGGTGGATGGTTCGGGGTTCTTGGCTTTGAGTTTTTATGTGACTGATAACTATAGTTTGCTATTGTTTTGAGGGAATTCCTGCTGTTTTGTCTAATATTTGCAATGGGGACCAGTGACTAAATTAGTTGCATTTTTTTCTTTCCCTAACTCTTTCACCCATTTATCTCGTTCTTACATGGTGTTTTGGTTCCTGAAATGGGTTGTTGTTGAGGTTCCTACCAAGGCATTGATTTCGGGGATCTTAAGTAAATCAATTTTAAGGATGTATGTTATGTTTGGAAGTTACAGAATTAACTTGAGTATTATTGTTTGGTTACAAACTAATGCATATTTCTTTTCCTGGCTTATTGACATGGCGGGGAGTACCTTGAGACCACACTAGAATTGCGCTGGGGATTTGCTCAAAAAAGGATAGCAAGCAAGGGATGGCAAGCATAAGGATGCTAAGATACGGAGGCACAACCATGAAGACAAATTGATTGTGTTACATTTTACACGCTTTATTTCTATTTTCATTTTTCCTCTTCCATATTTGAAATATATTTGAACATGATGTTTAGCTGGCTGGACACAAGCACACACAGTCAAAATAAATGTTGTAAGCCTGTAGATATTTTTGTCTTGCTTTAGCTTTACCTTTTTTTTTTTTTTAAGAATTGCCATGTGGGATTATTTTTATCCCCTCAGGCACATAGGAATAAACCTATAGGTCATGTGGGGCAATAAAGCCTCCTTGGTACTTATTTAGGTCTCAAATTTACATTTCAATAATGTTTCGATTTTTCTTTCTATATAAAAAAAAAGATTTCAAGAAAAAGGAGATAGGATAAAATAAGAAACAAAAAAAAAAACAAGAACCAAAAGAAAGGGTTTTACAAGTTAAATAAATTTTTCAAATTCAAAACTAAATTTTAAGTAAGCTCTTTTTTTTTAATTCCCATTTCCAAAAAAAATAAACAAAAATTAATTTTCCCTTTTGTAGACTTTGGATTTTCTTCCAACTTTAGTTTGATCACCAAAAATTAATTTAATTATAAGGATAAAAAACTAAAAAAAATGATAATAAGAAAACCAAGTTTTTTTTAAATTCCCATTTCCAAAAGAAATTATAAACAAAAATTAATTTTCCCTTTTTTGGTGGACTTTGGATTTTCTTCTAACTTTAGTTTGATAACCAAAAATTAATTTAATTATAAGGATAAAAAATAAAAAAAATGATAATAAGAAAACCAAAAACAAAAACAAAAAAAAATAAGAAAACAAAAAAAAAAGATAAAAGCAACAAGGAAAAGACAAAAAAAAAACAAAGATAAACAAAAAAATAAAAAAATAAAATAAAATAAAACACAAAATAAGAATTAACCAAGAAAAAGGGAAGAAACAAAGGCAAAGACAAAACAAAAAAAACAAAAACAAAACACAAACTAAAAACTAACAAAAACCTAAAAAACCAAAAAACCAAAACTAAAACTAAAAACAAAAATTAAAAAGAATGAAAGATTAACAAAAGGCGTAAAAAAATGATAAAACAGGGAGAAAAAAACTAAAAATACTACAAAAGAAAATTTACATTTACCTTTAGTAAATCAAAACATATCAATCCATTTCTAAATTTGTTTTATTTGCTAAAGGAGAAAGTAATTTTTTATTTTCGTTGTCTTTAAAAAAAATATGTGTGAAAATTGAGTTATATAAATTTTTTTTAAAAATAATAATAAATAAATAAATAAATAAAAATAACAACAAAAATAAATAAGAATAAAAAATAAAAACAAAACATAAAAAATTTGAAGATAAAAAATAAAAATAAAAAAACACAAACAAAATAAAAAAAAACAAAAAAAATCAAACAAAAAACAAAAAAATAAAACAAAAACAAAACAAAACAAATAAAACAAAGAAAAAAGAAAAAAGAGGGGAGAGTAAATTAATCCTATCTTTTACAAATAAAAACACACCAACCAATCTCAAATTCGTTTTGTTTGTAAAAGTTTAAATAATTTTTACTCTCTTTCTTTTTTTTAACAAAAAAATAAAATAAATTAAAATTAAAAAATTAAAAAAATCAAACAAAAACAAAACATTAACTAAGAGACAATTTTCCTTCGAACTACGTGGACTTTGATCCTTTTTGAATAGTACATAGGCCCTAGGCTCTCATCCTAGGTCAAGTCTGCTTTTGTAAATAAAATATTTTCTTTCAATTTTTATTTTCTTTTTTTTATTTCTTTAATTTTATTTCATTTTTCCTTACTTTTCTTTTCTTTTAATTTCTTTATTTCTTATTTTGCATGTGATTTATTAGAGAGAATTAAAATAGAATTCAGGCCATTTTATTTTTGCACAACTAACTTAGGGTAACCGTTCTTAGTAATGAGTGTAGTGGGGTGCTTGAGTGGCTCGTCGCGCAACCCTCAAAATAAAACTAGGTTGGTAAAATATGTAGCTAGTGGCACAACCTAGGTCATCTCCCTTGGAATTGGAGTTCAATGCTTAATTGAGTTTTCCAAATATTAAAAGACTTTAAAAATTCCTAAATTAGGGGGTTTTGATTTACTTAAACTATTTAAAATAAAATTGAATAAAAATTCCTAATTGCTATCTAATTATATGAATTATAGTTGAAAATAGGCTTGTGACTAACTTTGGATTCATCCCTTGGTATCTACTATCCTTATCCTAATCTAATTATGATTAATTCTAGCCTAAGAATCCCTAATTGTGTTCATAACAAATTATCTTGGGTAACCACTCAAGATTCAAGATATTAACAATCTAATGTTGAATTGAGACCTTAACTCTGCATTAAATTGTCAATTCTTATCTTTAAGATCTTGAACACTCAATTTGATTGATTAATTGATTAATTAGCCTCTGAATCATTCTAAATATTTAATTAACCAACTAAACATTAAGGAATCCTCAAATTAAACATTCAAACACATAATCTCACTCATGTATTTTATCGAACACCTTCGAAGCACACATGGGAAATTAGATAATATTGAAATTAATCAATGTCTAATCAGATCAATTAATCAACAAAAAGACTTCCTAATTAGTGTCTAACCAGCCACTAATTACAATTACACAAATTCCCTATCAAATACAACTTAACCAAGAAAATATATGAAAGAGAAAAAGTGTAGGAAAATAGAAAAGTCTTAGCCCAAAATTCTAAATTTTCTCCATGGATTCAAGCTTCTCCAAGGCTTCCTCCTAGCTAGCTACAGATGGATTAGAACTTCATGGGATGGTGGATGAATGATGGAATGTAGATGATGGATGAATGGGTGGATCAAGGGCGTAGGATGGATGAATGATTGGAATGGATGGTTTGATGAAGGCTGAATAAATAGGCAAGGGTTCCGAAATTCTAGAGACGTGAGATGGGTGGATTCGAATGGAGGCGTGAGATGGATGGATTCGAATGGAGGCGTGAGATGGATGGATTCGAATGATTTTATTTCTCACGTGGCCTTGCATGTGCTTCATCCTGCCTGAATGTATTTTAATCCTTTAATGAATCATGCTACCTCTTAATTTGTTTTCACGTGGAAAGCTTCTTGCCTAGCTAATTGCCCGTAGCTTCTTCATGTTTGTATATAAGGTGGGCCCCATTGTGAATATAATAATCATCTTCCATGTGAATTCCTTCTACTGTTTCTGCAGCTTCTTCACGTTATTCATGAATCATGTAGCTCGTTCTCCTCATTCAGCCAGAGCTCCCTCGTGCTTCGTTTGGTTCTGCATGAGTGTGAGTTCACGTGAGCTGCTCTTCTTCAGCCAAGCATGAAGCTTTCTTCTGGTTTCTATTTCTCTTCATTCCTCAATTTGCTCGCTTTCTCCAGCTCTGTTTCTGGTTCTCACGTAAGCTTCTCCTCGTGTTTTCCAAGCAAGCTTCTTGTTTCAGCTCCTTCAACTCTTCCTTGTCATGCAGCAGCTCGTTGCTTCCTTGCTCGATGCTTTTTATTCCTTCAAAACTGAATGAGTGTGCTGCTATTTGCATGAGCAACTCGAGCCTCCTTCTTTTCACTTCTCTTTCGTGTTGTAGCCATCACGTCAGCTCCTGCATGTTCTCTACGTGAACTTCTCTTTCATTTGTTGCTCCAAATATTTTCCATGCAATCTTCTCTTCACACAAGCTGCCTCTTCTTTAAGCTCCAGCTTACGCTTCTTCTCAACATGCAGTTCTGCATTCAAGTGTGTCTTCCATCTATAGCTACTTTCTTCTTTTCTATCAAGCCTTCTTCTTCTCCACGTGTTTGCTTCCAGCCAATCTCCACATGCTATTTATGTTTACTTCAGCCCGAACTTCTCATGTGTTCTAGACCTTCTTCCCCTTGATGCTACCTCTATTCTGCTCCTCGTGCTCTTAAGCTTTGTTTTACTTCTTATGCGATTTACTTCATCCACGTAGCTTCTTGTAAGTGCTACAGCCCGAGGCTTTGTGCCTTCTTTCTCTTCACATGTGAGCTGCCTCATTCTCCTTCCCCTCAAGCTTCTTCTTTATACATTCTTTATTCCCATATTCTACCACTTCTTCTCCACGTTGCCTCTAATTCTGTTCAGCTGCTGCCCCTACATGCATGGCTTTGTTTCCCTTCATGAGTCACGTAGCTTTTCACATGTTGTTTAGCTCTTGATCCATTCATGAAGCTTCAATCATTTTCTAAATTAATTTCTATCCCTAAAATTCCCATTGCCCAACAAAAACTCTGCACAAATAGTAAGAACAATTCAATAGAAAAATTCACAAAAATCATTTAAAGAACTTTATGCATTAAAATTCTAAAATCTTGTAAATAATTTCCTAAAATATAGAAATGACTTCTAAAACAAAATCTTATCTAATTAAAGTCTTAAAGCCATATTTTATTATTAAAATGCTTATGTTTAGGAGAATAAAATAGATAGAATTATATGTTTATAAGTGCTTAACACCTTCTCCACTCACAATCGACTCCTGGATCTATTTTCTGGTTCACAGACTATTTTTTTCAAACTAAAAAAGGTTTTTTCAAAGTTTTGCCTTTTTAAAAAATAAAATAAAATTTTGGTGGCAACTCCTAAACTTATTCTCTTATTTCAATTTTGATTTCAGTTTTCGATTTCAATTGAAAATCGAATTTTTCTTATTTTTCTTTGATCGTGGTGCCACGCGGTCGCATTTTCAGGTGTGACACCAAATCTCAGATCAAGAAGTTCATTTGGAAAAAAAGTGACATAGGGTTCTATTATGGTCAATTTTGACTCCATATAGGATACCAAAATGTCCAAATGGCTTTCCTTAGGGTTTGACACCTCTTGGACAAGTCTAAAAGCATGATTATGACTTGTGTGAGTTGCCCAAAGGGTCCCAAACCTCATGCATCACAATTTGGCTGTCTCACTTGCATTTATACACAATTCCATAATGCCATCCAAGAGGCTAGTTTGCCATAACATACTCAAATTGTATTCTAATGGTCACATAACATATTCTCCCATTTATACATGACATATTATCAAAATTATATATATTTATAACATTATAATACATATACAACTATTGATTATATCATTTTCTATTTGTATGGCCTTAAAGTAGCAAAATTCAAACACTTTAATGTCATCCTCTCATTTTTCATATGGTTGGCTTCCATTCCCTAGCTTTCTTGGTCCACCTAGCAATTTAGAACGTTGGAGAGCAAGGGATGAGATTCAAAGAATTTTAATAGCTCATCTGCCATTCAATCATACATAAAAAAAGGCTTGAGCAATTCAACACTTGAGCAAATCATACATAGCATACAAAGCATGCTCTTGTGGATGTTGGACTTGCCTCACCCATTCTTTAAGAGGTTTTTGGACTCACCGTGCTCTTAGGAGTCAATCTTACTTTTAGGAGACTCTTTACTTTGTCTCAACTAATCTTAAGGGTTCTTAGCTCATGCTCACCATAACTAAGGATTTTTGGCCTCACCATGCTCAAGCAAACTAAAGCAAGTATCATAAACATCATTTGGAAAACATAATGCATTATCATGGTACCATGGAATAAGAGCTCATGTTAAAACATTTTTCATGGCTTAAAGTACACATACACACATTCAAAGATAAGTAAAGCTTACAATCATGCATGAGAGAATAAGGAGTGAGCTACCTTGGCAGCAACTACACACTTTTTCTCTTGAATCAATGCTCCCTCCTTCGACCACACATACACAAAGGTGTGGGGATGATTTCTTTTGGCCTAAACACAATTTATAGAAGAAAATTAGGTTTATGGAATTAATTCTAAGGTCATACAACTTGCTTAAACACTAGCTTGATCTATAAACCTCATTATGGTTCCATAAATGCACCTAATAAAGCAACACCCCTCAAATAAATTCTAAACTCCATTCTTTCCTTTCAAATATGATTCTTAACTCCTTTCAAGCCTCTTGGAGTCATCATACAATTAAAACAAAGAGCCTAACTACATGTTGCTTCTTTAGGTCATATTATGGAACATAAAGCACTAACTCATTCTCTAAGCTTCTTAAATTTTTTCCAAGGCTTCTTGTCATATTCATTCATCATATATGACTCAAAAATGGGTTTAGAAAAATTTAAAACTATCCCTAGCTATGCTATCTCCCTTAAGCCGAGATAATGGAGGGTTTTGCTCTCCATGGACTTTGCTTTATTTCCTTGATGGAGGAAGCACGTGGGGAGACTTCTAGGGATCTTAAGAGCACATTCTGTAACATCTGGTTTTCTGAAAATCCAAGAAAACATAAGGAAACATGAGAAATGTAACATATAGTTTCTCTGTCAACGTACGAAATTTACTGGATACAAAAGAAAGTCTCCCGAATAGAGTAAATTAAGGTCTAATAAAATTAGAATAATATTCTAGACCGTAAATAATGATGAGTCAAGGACAGAGGTGCCCTAAAAATGGGGCTAAAATAGATGAAATAAAAAGAGATCAGAAAAAGGTCCTGAAGAGCCTCCAAAGTCAAGTATGAAGGAGCCAGGGACTAAAATGTAAAGAAAAGTTATATACCAGGAAAAATGTATAAATTGCCTTAAAGTTCAGGGAACCCTAGTTTCACCCTCCATTCATGGCTTTAAGCAAGAATATCAAAAAATCGAGCAAGAATATCAGAAATCCGTGACCCACGGTTAAACTTAATTTGATGAGATGGGTCCAATGATGCCAAGTTGTCCAGATGGCCGAGTGGGATTCGGTCCGGGATCTGGTTATCCCAATCAATAGTCATGAGTAAAATGGAACAAAGAAGTTGTAAGAACTATAGAAATAAAAATAGCTAAAGGGCTAAGAAACCCTGAAGGAGTTTTAGGGACAGAATTGTAGTAAATAAAAAGTTTATAGCATAATCATAATACAGAACGGTGAGAATTACACCTATAGACCCGGGTGTCCGATTGACACCAAAATTTATGAGAATTGAGGTTAAGTGCCCCTGACCCATGTTTGAAGCTTAATATGGCCAGAAAGTAGAGGAAATAATATTCATAAATTTTAGAAAGTCTAAAGGTATGTATTGTACCGTAAAACCTTAATTGGGCTCAGACACTTATTTTTAGATTGCTGTAAGGCCCAATAGTTGATTCTAAAGGCCCGATAAGAGAAGAAAAGATATGATTAGGGTCTTAGAGAAGATGAAATCCAAATATAAATATAGAATGAAAGGAAAAGAAGAAAAAGATTTTAGTTATTTTAAAGAATTAACCATGATTAAGTTAGAAACTAACTATGGTTGAGTTAAAAGTAGACCATAGTTGAATTAAGAAATTAACCATGGTTACTCTCCATAACTTAAGGGCTAAGGCAAGGCTTCCAAGTGTGTGGCCAAGAATTTTTAGAAGAAGATATTTAGTTATGAAATTAGAAAATCAAAAGGAAAAAAGGAATGGAAGGTTAAGATTTGATCTTGAAAAGGTTGATCCAAGAGTCCAAATTTAGTATGACCATTTAACTTCATTAGATTCATCTTCTTTACCTCCATTCCACCATTTTCATGCCACACACAAGGAAGAAAGAAAGAAAAACGTGAAGAGAGAGAGAGAGGGAGAAAAAGTGAAAGATGAAGTGAAACCAAGCAAGACTACCACCATTCTTCACCAAATTTCTCCATCTTCTCCATCCTCCAACCGTTTCTTCCAAAGGGAAGCTGCATATTCATCTTTCTTCAAGGTGAAATGTTGCTCTAATTGGGAAAAGAAAGGATTTTAGTGTGATAAAACCAAAAGAAGCAAGGCTTAAGTTTAAAGAGTAAGTTTTCTCCATCTTATACTTGTAAATCATATGCTTTAAGCTAGTTTTGTTAAACCCTAGCTATAAGTTATTTTTGGACAGCATATGAATCATTAGAAATGGAGTTTGTATGTTGAATATGAAGGCCTTGAAATGAAGTTTATATGTTGAACATGAAGGCCATTTGAGCTTAGCTATTGTTGTTATGTGCTAAGACTTTGGAAAACATGAAGATTGTAATTTTTGGAAAAATAGAAAGCATGGGGAGATGTTGTCCGAATTTTCCCAAAATTTTTATGGTGTTTCCTTAATGTCTTAAAGTCATGTATACCAAATTTCAAGCCCTAAAACATAAAGGAAAAGGCTATGGAATTTTTAGAACCAAAGAAATGCACTTTGAGCCTAAAACGGAGCTAGATTATGTGATGACCAAAACGTGATGTTGGGGCTGGAATTTGATGATTTTATCTATTCCAATGGATTCAAAATGGTTTTTTTAGCTAGGAATACCTATGGGAAAGCCCCTAAAGCTCATGGGATAGAATTCCTAAATTTTGGCCAAGAAATGAATACTATTCGGTCATAGTGAATGGGAATGGAAGGAGTTAGATTTTTCTAATTCTAATGGTCCCATTAAGTTTAAAAGGGGTCATCCTATTTTAGAAGTTAAGGTTTATATGTTGATTGTAATGAATTATCATTATGATTATAGGGTTTGATATTATTTTGGGAACTCCAAAAGCAAGTAAACCGAGTCCCAAGGATTGAGGAGCAAAGTTTGCTAAGGTAGTAGTTTTTCTCTCTCTTTCCTTAAGCTTGTATGTCTGTATAATGATGAGTGTTATGCTATATCAAGTTGTCATTTATGCTATAAGATGAGACATGTATGCTTAGATTGTGCTTGGCCTTGTATGAAATTCCTTGTATTGCTATGTGATATGTGGCATCTTAACTGGCATTATGTTATGTACTTACATGCTTGCTTGTGAATGAGATTGGTTTACTACTACTGAGATTTCATAATCTCACCCCAAATATAACCCATGCTAGGTCTGAGTTCAAGCAAAGAAAGAGCATAGAATCTGGAGACATAAATCGAGGACCTTACTTTTATGTACCACGTTTTGTTATGTAATTAAATATTTTAGATTACTGCGTGTATAAGTTATATTATGACACTGTAAGGTACTCAGGTATGAAATGAAAAGCCATGTATATACCCAATCCTGAAAGAAAAAGAGTATGACTATTGTGCATAAGATGCAAGAATGCCTGTGCCTATATAAAGGCATAATAATAATAATAATAATATGACCAATGAGAGGTAAAACTGCCCAGTTTATCATAGGGGCAACTTTATATGAATTTATATGTGCTCCGCTATGTAAGTATTTTTTCCTTTGTAAAGGGCTTTAGAGAGCTTGAAGTAGAGCCCCGAACCGACCTCATAGTAAAACTGCCCAGTTTATCATAGGGGCAACTTTATATGAATTTATATGTGCTCCGCTAAGTAAGTATTTTTCTTTTGTAAAGGGCTTAGAGAGCTTGAAGTAGAGCCTCAAACCGACCTCATACGATTTTTCTATAATTAATTATGTATTTTCAAAGTTAGATAAGAAATTGGAAATGACCAAATGAATAGTGAAATTGTATGAGGAAGCTTTTAAAAGGAAAAAAAATTAATTATTTCAGGTTTTCATTGTCTCCTCTAAGTTTTATATGAGGCAATTGTAGTAGGAAAAGTGTTATAAAATAAAGTATGACACATTCAAATACTTATTTAGGCATAGGAATTAAGAGATCAAATCAGATTTTGGAGGGAACACTTGAAACCCTAGAAATTGCATCTTGAAATTCTATGATTTTTTGTTAATTCTCTTTGCATATTCTTAATCTCCACACCCTTTTTCCTAAGAATCACCCTTGGTTCTGCTTAAAAACTAAGTCTACCTAGGGTTTCTTAGGTGAGGCGAAGTGGAGAAAGGAGAGGAATAAAAGGTAGCAACCATGGGAGAAGAAATTACCTTATTTTCTTGCTTTTTTTATGAGAACCTTACCTTCTACGCATGGTAATTATAGTTAAATATGCACGATTAATAGTTAATGATCAAGGTTTAGAGTTGTTACATTTTGTTACATTATGAAAATACAGGAAAATATGAACCTTGATGCTAAGGTCATCACTAAACAACCACAACCAAAACAAAGATGCATAAAAGAAATCATACTACCACGAGGGGTTTATGATTCGTCCATTCATCAGTTTCAACACATAAAAACCTCCCACAAGTATTCCTATATCATTTCATAGCATTATCATTGAAGAAATTGGGGTCTCTAGGCTAAGGGTAGGGGCTTGGGGTCTCGTGCCATGGCTAAGATAGGTAATGGAATCATTGGGAAATTTTTGCACATTTCACTGAGGCAAGACTACATGGCCCCGCTGCAGAAATGCCCCCTGGAGCTACTATTCTAAGTCCCAAGATTCTCGCCTCGACAGAATATATTTGTGCCACAGCAAGTTTTGCTATACAACCCTTAACTAGTTTTTCTGACTCTCGCTGCAGCGAGTTTCAGTTCTGTCACCCTCCTGGGAGATTTTTCTCGGTTTGTGCCGCGGTGAGATTTCTCAAGCTGTGGCTCTCCTCGCCACTGTCACTCCCCAGGCCAAATTTTTTCTCTTGTGCCACTGCGGGATTCATCATGCCATGGCGTCCCTCGACTCTATCACTCGTTTGGCCACGGTGAAGCCTTCTTAGCCACGGCGTAACTCCCTTCTGTATCTACCTCTCCTAAGTTTCGTCCCCTACACTCCAATTCTCATCTTAGAAACACCCTATGACTACTTTCTCCCATTTTGTATGACTCTAATGGTATTTATCTACCCTATTTACTCATCTAACTCTCCATTATGAATTCAAAACTTAGATACTATTTCTTACTTACCCAACTATCTCATATCAGCAAATTTATAGAATAATGACAGCAAGAACTCATGCATTAGCGATAATTAACATCCCATGCACATTCCATAGAGATTTCATTCATCAATAGTTTATATCAACATTTAATGCATCATATGACTACAATTCCTAAATGGTAAACTATATCACAAATTCAACAAAACTATATATTAGATGTTACAAGTTCAAACATCAATATCCACTATAATGAGACTTAACTCCTTAACAGTTACATTTCCACTAAGCAAAATATAAATGCCTACACTTGGCAACATGAATACATGATGATGCTATGTAAACTAATAACAAAATTGCATCTACTCTACTTAGATTAGCCCAAGTGTAGCTTCCTCCATACATGGCTAAAGCTCATAGATTTTCATCCACTTGCTTCCCCTAATCCTTACCCGAAGAACCTTCACCTGAAATATTAATCCTATAAAATGGGGTGAGATATAAATCTCAGTCACCAAGGCAATTCTATCATATAATCTAGTTTAATTAGCATACATGCATAATTTCACATAAGCATCAGAAGAACACCAGTCATATCAATAAATGAAACAATTACGCTATCATGATTACTATCCCATACTAGCAATCATATTTTCACATGTTAAAGGCCATTAACACTGGGAGAGGCCCGTCCACGGCACCTACTCCCCTTTGAGCACAACCAGGGCTCAGTGCATCTGGGGTTTGATCATAACTCGGTACTCGATCGAAGTACATGCACGGGTGGTAGCCGCACCACAGCTCCACCATGGACTCACAAGGTCCAATCACAATACAATAGATAGCCAACCAATTCATTCAACATTTCAAATCATTCATGTACAACAAATATGAAATTAAAATAGATATATGCATGGAATTAATATGAACCTAGTTACCTCACTTGTAGGCAATTGCAACAGCCACCAATGGTACAAAATGTCCCTATAACCATAGCATCAAATAATTACTACTCTAATTCATCCTTAACAGTTGCAACAAGTACCCAAAGAATTTAAAAGGCTAATGTCTACTTAGGAATCACTTACCCAGCCACTGCAAGTCTCAAATTCGGATTTATGTGTCCTCTTCCAGAAACCTCAATGTTTCATCCAAAATCCTAAGCAAATTCGTATAAAATTAATACCCATATTATAATCAAGTCATTAGGGTCTCAAATTAGCATAATTACCTCAAAAAGAAGAGTTCATACCCATCTAATAATAGCCCTAGCCTCAACCTACGAATTTCCACTAAGAAAATCCCAAATAACCACATTTCAGATTTTGGGTATGGTGAAAATGCTCCAAATGAAAAACTAATCAGACCAAAATGAAGAGAAATATGAGAGGATTAAGTTATATAACTATTACCTTGGCTAAATCTTGCTTTAGAAGTGGGAAAATGTGGAAATATTCCAAGAACCTTAGCCTTCCCTTTGGACCTCCGATTTTCTCCTTTGTGTTTCAGAAAAATGGGATAGTGGCTGAAGCATTTAGGGTTTTAGTTGGGTTTAAGTTAGGTCAAATATGGGTCATGGGTTGCTCCAAGGTCCAACTCCTAATGGGCTCAGATATTTGCTTTGTTGGGCTAATTTTTAAGTTGTTGGGCTGCAAAATTTTGTTGGGCTAGACCTAATTTTAGGATCTCTATTGTTTTAGGTCTGCACAAGGTTTATTGGGCCTTCCTAAGAGCCTAAAAAAGGTGGATCTTGGGCTTCTATCACATTGGATTAAGTTGGGTCTGCACCTAGCTTATTGAGCCTCCATTAGTCTCATATCTACTTAATTTAATTTGAGCCTAGATGAAGTTTCTATCCTAATTAAATCTCAAACCCATATTAATAATTTATCTCTCTAAAATCTTGATTCACTTAACTTACCCAATTATCCTATATTATTTATTCCTAATTAACCTAATCCATGATTAACACCTTAATTAATTATGGGGTGTTACATTCTCCCCTCCTTTTAGAAATTTTGTCCTCAAAATTAGACATACCTTACTCAAATAATGCAGGATAATCATTTCTCATTGCTTCTTTTGTTTCCCAGGTTGCTTCATCCGGAGTAAGTCCCTTCCATACTACCTTTACTAGGAGGATGTCCTTATTACGCAGCTGCTTGACTTTTGAATCCATAATCCTCTCCGGCTCAACCACATAAGACAAATCATCTTGTAGATGCACATTCTCATGCTCAATGACATGCAAAGGGTCCAGGTGGTACTTTTTCAATTGGTACACATGGAACACATCATGCAATCTGGCCAGGTTTAGGGGTAAAGCAACTCTATAGGCCATGGGTCCTATCCTTTTAAGGATTTGGAAAGGACCAAGATAACGAGGATTGAGCTTTCTTGTCCTGATAGACCGTCCTACACTCGTCACTGAGGTAGCCTTAAGGAACACATGGTCTCCTATCTCAAATTCTAAGGGTCTCCTTCTCTTATCCACATAACTCTTTTGCGTACTCTGGGCAACCAACAACTTCTTTCTGATGAGTTCTATTTGGTGGGTGGTTTGGTCCACTATGTCTGGACCTAAGAGACTCCTCTCACCAAGTTCTACCCAACACAAGGGTGATCGACACTTCCTCCCATAAAGTGCCTCAAATGGTGCCATCTGGATACTGGAATGGTAATTATTATTATAAGCAAACTCAGCTAAAGGCAAGTACACATCCCAACTCCCCTTTAACTCTAGCACACTAGCTCTAAGCATGTCCTCAAGGGTCTGAATGGTCCTCTCAGTCTGTCCATCAGACTGAGGATGATAAGCAGTGCTAAAGTTAAGGCTAGTACCTAAAGCTTCTTATAAAGACCGCTAAAATTTTAATGTGAATCTTAGGTCTCTATCCGACACAATGCTATTAGGAACACTATGCAATCTTACAATTTCACGAACATATAGTTGAGCTAGTCTATCTAGAGGATAAGTGGCTCTAGTAGGTAGAAAGTGGGCAGACTTTATCAATCTATCCACGATCACCCAAATAACATCATAACCCGAGGATGTTCTAGGCAAACCCATCACAAAATCCATGGATATACTATCCCATTTCCATTTCGGAATTTCTAAAGGGTGTAACAAACCTGTAGGCCTTTGGTGTTCAATTTTAACCCTCTAAAAAATTAGGCATCTAGCAACAAACTTCGCCATGTCTGACTTCATCCCAGGCCAGCAAAAGCTCTTCTTTTGATCCCTATACATCTTAGTAGTGCCCGGATGAATGGTGTACCTACTCTTATGAGCTTCCGACAACACTATGTTCCTCAACTCTTCATCCTTGGGTATGCACACTCTACCCTGGTACCTCACCAAACCATCTTCTGATAGGTCAAAATCTTTGACCTCACCATTCCCCAGTTGCTCTCTAATTCCTCCCCAGTAGGCATTTAGCTCTTGAGCCTCTTTAATCCTCTTTCTAAGGTCATTTTCTATTCTCAATTCTCCCAAAAGAATGCTACTAGGGTTCATTGAAATTGATAAATTCAAATCCCTCATCTCTTCAATCAACCTTTGCTCTCTAAGCATCATCATTGCCATGTAAATAGATTTCCTACTCAAGGTATCGGCGACCACATTCGCCTTCCCTGGATGATACTTTAAGGAGAAATCATAGTCCTTAAAGAATTCCATCCACCTCCTTTGCCTCATGTTCAACTCCTTTTGGTCAAACAAGTACTTCAAGCTTTTGTGATCACTATACACTTCAAATTGGGCACCATAAAGATAGTGCCTCCAAATCTTAAGGGCAAAAACTACAGCCACTAGCTCTAGGTCATGGGTGAGGTAATTCTCCTCATGGGGTCTAAGTTGTCTAGAAGCATAAACTATCACCGTACCTTGTTGCATTAAGACACACCATAATTCTTTCTTAGAAGCGTCACTATAGACTGTAAATGTCTCTTTAGGGTCAAGTATCACTAACACAGGTGCAGTGGTAAGCCTATCCTTAAGCTCCTGAAAGGCATTCTCACACTTAACATCCCACACAAATGGTTAGTCCTTCCTAGTCAATTTTGTCAAAGGCATGACTAACTGAGAAAATCCCTTAATGAATCTTCTATAGTAGCCGGCTAGACCTAAGAAACTATGGATTTCGGTCACCGTTTTGGGTCTCTCCCAATTCAGTACCGCTTCTACCTTGCTAGGATCTTTACCCTTTCTTCCGATATCACATGACCTAAGAATTTGACCTCCCGCAACTAAAACTCACACTTGCTCAACTTAGCATACAACTGATGCTCTCTCAAGGTTTGAAGAACTATCCTAAGATGCTCTCATGCTCTTCACTACTTTTAGAGTAGATGAGAATGTCATCGATGAACACTACCACAAACCGGTTAAGATAAGGCCTAAAAATCCTATTCAAGTAATCCATGAAAATGTCAGGGGCATTGGTTAACCCAAAAGGCATAACTAGGAACATAATGGCCATATCGCATCTTAAAGGCAGTTTTAGGTACATTCTCTGCCTTGACTTTAAGTTGGTGATATCTCGATCTAAGGTCAATCTTTGAAAAGACCGACGCTTCAGCTAATTGGTCAAGTAAGTCATCAATTCTAGGCAAAGGGTATTTATTCTTGACAGTCGCTTAGTTCAATTGCCTATAGTCAATGCAAAGCCTAAGACTACCATCTTTCTTCTTGACAAACAACACTGGTGCTCCCCACGGAGACACACTTGGCCTAATAAACCCTTTCTCAAGTAACTCTTCTAATTGACTTTTCAACTCAACCAACTCAATAGGCGCCATTCTATATGGGGCCCTAGAGATTGGACCTGTACTGGGCACTAAATCAACAAAAAATTCTAGTTCCCTCTCTGGAGGTAGTCCACTAAACTCTTTAAGGAAAGCCTCAGGGAACTCCCTAATCACTGGTATATCCTCCAACCCATCATCAACCTCAATATGCAATGAAATGAATACTAGAAACCCTTGGCAACCATGCTTAAGGCACCTCCCGGCTTGGGCGGCAGACACACAAGTAAGCTCAGTCACAAGACAAGTTTCAGGTATATTTGTAGGTAAAGAAATAGTCTTACGGTTACAGTCAAGTATCACATTATTAGCTGACAGCCTGTCCATGCCAATAATTATATCAAAATCACACAAAGGGATGCAAATCAAATCAAGCGTAGTACAACGGCTATCCAATTGTACAGTACAATTTAAGCATACATAAGATGTAATCATAGAATATCCAGTAAGGGTGGACACAGATAACTCAAATGGCAATAGGCTAATTTTAAGACCCAGACGCTTAACACAGTCATATGAGATGAATGAGTGGGTCGCACCCAAGTCAAACAATGCATCTACGACATGATTATGGACAAGTAAAGTACCTTAGATCATACTAGGGGATCTACTAGCCTTTTGCTGCGTAAGTGTAAACACCCTTCCTTGGATAAGTGGCTTAACCGATGAGGCCGACTCTCATGACACTGTGCAAGTCCGTGCATAGTGTCCAGGCTTCCTACAATTATAACACACCAGGCATGGCCTATTCCCATGGTTCTTCCCACACTTAGCACAAGTAGGTGGAGCACTCATTGCACTTCTTGGAGGTCCCATGCTTCTTCTTTGAGGGACATTCCTTGGGGGTGGTCTCCTACCCTAAGAGCCACTTCCACTATTTGCCCCTTTCTTACTTCTGCCCCTAAAAGGCTCCATGCCCCGGTCATGTTTACCCTCCAGGGTCTTCTTCCTTTTAGCCTCACTTTCCATCATAGCCCTTTCTGTCACTCTACACTTCTCTACTAATTCATCAAAACTGTGGATCTGTAGAGATGCAATTTTATCTTTAATCTCTAGTTTCAGGCCTCTTTCAAATTTCTCAGCCTTCCATAGCTCATTATCATATCATTTCAAGTAGGAGGAGAAGCAAAACAATTGAATAAATGTGGCTGCATATTGGTCCACATTCATGTCCCCTTGTTCGAGGAAGTTAAACTCAGCTTCCTTATCAGCCCTCACTGATGGTGGGAAATATTTACTCTCAAATGCATTTTGAAAACTTTCCAAGTCAAGGGTATCTCTCTTGCAATTAACAATCTGAAGGCATTCCTCCATCAATGCTCAACCTCACCCTCCAACTTGTCTTTGCCTTTTGTTCGGTGGTGCAAGTCATAACCTCAAAGATTTTCTCCAGTTGCATTAGCCATCTCTCAGCTTTCTCAGTGTCTAACTCCCCCAAGAACGATGGAGGATCAGCTTTTCTGAATTTGGCCAATGCAATAGAGAGGTCACTATCTTCCCCTTGGTGTCCCACACCTGGGTTATGACCAACCCCCACACAGTTTCCCATTGGCACCTCCTCATTCTGCTTATTCATGCTTTCATGTAGCTATTACAGTACTTGCACAGTCACTGCATGAGCCTCAGCTTGCTCATGAAGCCGGTCAGTCATTGCCCTAACCATAGTCTCATGGGCCTCAGCTTGTTCTCTCATTTGATTGGCCATTGCAGCCATGGCCTCTTGCATCTCTCTTAGCATCTCAGTTGTTTCTCTACGGTTAGCCATCTAGTTCTGCAATGCCACAAGCACAACCACAAGCATCCTCCATTAAGCTATAACCTAAGGCAACAATACACAACTCCACCCATGGCAGGTATATATATATATGAAAGTTATCACTAAGTTACAATGCTCCTATTCCTATCATGCATGCATCATGATTGCCAAGTTTTCTAACCACAAAGTTATAAATCAAACACATTTTCCCTAACCATTGCTCTGATACGAACTGTGACGACCCTACCTTCTAATCATTGTATTTATGGTTGAATGCACGATTAATAGTAGATGATCAAGGTTTGGAGTCGTTACATTTTGTTACATTATGAAAATATAGGAAATTTTGAACCTTGATGCTAAGGTCATCACTAAACAACCACAACCAAAACAAAGATGCATAGAAGAAATCATATTACCATTAGGGGTTTATGATTCATCCATTCATCAGTTTTAACACACAAAAACCTCCCACAAGTATTCCTATATCATTTCCTAGCATTATTGTTGCAGAAATTGGGGTTTCTAGGCTAAGGGTTGGGGTTTGGGGTCTCATGCCACGGCCCAGATCATTCGCGCCGCGGCTAAGATAGGTACTAGAATCATTGGGCAATTTTCGCACATTTCACCGCGGTGAGACTACATAGCGCCACGGCGGAAATGCCCCCTGGAGCTACTGTTCTAAGTCCCAAGATTCTCGACTCGACGGAATATATTTGCGCCGCGGTGAGTTTTGCTACTATACAACCCTTAACTAGTTTACCCGACTTGCGCCGCGACAGGACCTACTACGTCGCGGTGAGTTTCAGTTCTGTCACCCTCCTGGGCAATTTTTCTTGGTTTACGCTGCGGCGAGATTTCTCAAGCCATGGCGCTCCTCGCCACTGTCACTCCCCAAGCTAATTTTCTTCTCTTGCGCCATGGTGGGATTCATCATCCTATGGCGCCCCTCGACTCTGTCACTCATTTGGCCACGACGAAGCCTTCTTAGACGCGGCGTAACTCCCTCATATAGCTACCTCTCCCAAGTTTCGTCCCCTACACTTTAATTCTCATCTTAAAAACACCCTAGGACCACTTTCTCCCATTTTGTATGACTCTAATGGTATTTATCTACCCTATTTACTGATCTAACTCTCCATTACCAATTCAAAACTTAGATACTATTTCCTACTTGCCCAACTATCTCATATAAGCAAATTTATAAAATAATGACAGCAAGAACTCAGGCATTAGCGATAATTAACATCTCATGCACATTCCATAGAGATTGCATTCATCAATAGTTTATATCAACATCTAATGCATCATATGACTACAATTCCCAAATAGTAAACCATATCACAAATTCAACAAAGCTATATATATATCAGATGTTGCAAGTTTAAACATCAATATCCACTATAATTAGACTTAACTCCTTAACGGTTACATTTCCACCAAGCAAAATATAAACGCCTACACTTGGCAACATGAATACATGATGATGCTATGTAAACTAATAACAAAATTGCATCTACTCTACTCAGATTAGCCCAAGTGTAGCTTCCTTCACACATGGCTAGAGCTCATGGATTTTCATCCACTTGCTTCCCCTTATCCTTATTTGAAGAACCTTCACCTGAAATATTAATCCCATAAAATGGGGTAAAATATAAATCTCAATAACTAAGGCAATTCTATCATATAATCCAGTTTAATTAGCATACATGCATAATTTCACATAAGCATCAAAAGAACACTAATCATATTAGTAAATGAAACAAGTAGGCTATCATGATTACTATCCCATGCTAGCAATCATATTTTCACATGTTAAAGGCTATTAACACCGGGAGAGGCCCGTCCATGGCACCTACTCCCCTTTGAGCACAACCAGGGCTCAGTGCATCTGGGGTTTGATCATAACCCAGTGTCCGATTGCAGCATATGCATGGGTGGCAGCTGCACCACAGCTCCACCATGGACTCACAAGATCCAATCACAATATAATGATAGCCAACCAATTCATTCAACATTTCAAATCCTTCATGTACAGCAAAATATGAAATTAAAACAGATATATGTATGGAATTAATATAAACCCAATTGCCTCACTTGTAGACAATTTGTAACAGCCACCAATGGTACAAAAATATCCCTATAACCATAGCATCAGAGAATTACTACTTTAATTCATCATCTACAGTAGCAACAAGTACCTAAAAAATTTAAATGCTAATAACTACCTAAAGAACACTTACCTAGCCACCACAAATCCCCAAATTCAGATTGAGCATGTTCCCCGCCAGAAATTTCAGTATATCACCCAAATTCCTAAGCAAATTCGTACATAATTAACACCCACACTATAATCAAGTCATTAGGGTCTCAAATCAGCAGAATTACCTCAAAAAGAAGAGTTCATACCTATCTAATGACAGTCATAGCCTCAACCTACGAATTTCATCAAGAAAATCCCCAAACAACCACATTTTAGATTTTGGGTATGGTGAAAATACTCCAAATGAAAAACTAATTGGACCAAAATGAAGAGAAAGATGAGAGAATTAAATTATATAATTATTACTTTGGCTGAATCTTGCTCTAAATATAAGAAAATATGGATTTATGCTAAGAACCCTAGCCTCCCCTTTGAACCTCCAATTTTCTCCTTTGTGTTTCAGAAAAATGGGATAGTGGCTGAAGCATTTAGGGTTTTAGTTGGGTTTAAGTTGGGTCAAATATGGGTCATGGGTTGTTCCAAGGTCCAACTCCTAATGGGTTCAGATTTTTGCTTTGTTGGGCCAGTTTTTAAGTTGTTGGTCTGCAAAATTCTGTTAGGCCAGACTTAGTTTTAGGATCTCTATTGTTTTGGATCTGCACAAGGTTTATTGGGCCTTCCTAAAAGCCTATACAAGGTGGATCTTAGGCCTTTATCACATTGGATCAAGTTGGGTCTGCACTTAGCTTATTGGGTCTCCATTAGCCTCTTATCTACTTAATTTAATTTAAGCCTAGATGAAGTTTCTATCCTAATTAAATCTTAAACCCATATTAATAATTTATCTCTCTAAAATCTCTATTCACTTAACTTGCCCAATTATCCCATATTAATTATTCCTAATTAACCTAATCTATGATTAACACCTTAATTAATTATGGGGTGTTATATTTTCACACTTGAATCTTATGTTCTTTGAGATCCTCTCTTCAAATCCGAATTTTTCCCTTAATATCTCCCTTAAAACATATTTGTAAAATTCATTTAATCAAAGGAGACAAAGGAGAATGGAGGAGATGGAGTTTGGATGGAAGAAAGTATAGAAAACTACCAAGAATCTATACCTTTTTACCTTGATTTCTCCTTCTTCTTCTCTCCCTTTGGTGCACCTAAACCCTAGCTTTCTCTGAATTTGGATAGAACAATATGAAGTTATGTGAGTGTGAGAGTGGGGCGCCACCTATTTATAGGTGAGAGGAAGAAACACTTTTCAAAAAATCTCATTTTGCCCTTTGTTCTTAGCATTTTTGTTTCTCATTTGTTTTAGCTCCTTTTATATAATCGTCTTTTCCATTATAAAATTTAGGTTCCTAATTTAGTAAAATGCCTTTGAAATCACTCAAATTGAAGCTAAAACCTTCTCGGTCAAAATTTAGGAACACTAACATTGGAAAATATCCACCGGAGGGGATTTAACTATCCCGGGGCTTCCCATGGTTTTTCAGGGCCTCTGAAAACGTCAAAGAACTCAAAACTTTCATTTAAAAAGCCCTCCTATGTGAATTCCAAAAATTGCTCAAAATTATGAAAATGCGATTACATTTAGTAAGATTTTCGTCAAAATTTGTTTCTTCATTCTCACTCCATTTTTCTTTCTATCTAAGCCTAGAATTCTCATTTTTAGAATTCTAGAATGTTACTCAAATTTTTCAGGACCTTAACTAATTCATTTCGGGGGACTTGCTTTGAAAATACGCTCGTTTCCGTCGTTTAACGAAAAATTGAACATTACAATATGAGTTCATGTATCACATTCTCATATTTAATTACATGGATACAACTCATTTCCCTCACCAAAATTGGCCTATAGCTCATATATGGCAAGGGAATACAAAATCCATAGTAGCTATTTCGACCAGAATTTTTTCTTTTCTGTCACAAACTTTCAAAAATTATAACTAATTCTAGAAAAATTAAAATTATGCATTCTTTGTCATTCTGGGAAGCTACACATGTTTATTTTATGCTAAAAATATGTCCAGACCATGAAACACCACACAGAAGATGTTTTACATTTGAAAATGTGTAGAGGTCTGACTGGCTACTATTACTGATATAGGTTTCTGCTACAAACTTAAAAAATATCCAATTAATTCCACAGAAATCCAATCTATGCAAATGATACCAATATGGAAAGCTACAGATATTTGCTAGAGGGAAAAAATAACTCCAGACCAATTTAGGCACATCCAGGCATAAAATTTTTATTTGATGTCCCGTGGACCATATGAGTTCATGTATCACATTCTCATATTTAATTACATAAATACAATTCATTTTCATCACCAAAATTGGCCTATGGCTCATGTATGGCAAGGTAATACATAAAATCCATAGTAGCTATTTTGGCCAAAATTTTTCCTTTTCTGTCACAAACTTTGGAAAATTATAATTAATTTTAGAAAAATCTAAATCATACATTCTTTGCCATTCTAAGAAGCTACACATGTCTATTTTATGCCAAAAATATGTATAGACCATGAAACATCACATAGAAGACATTTGACATTCGAAAAGGTGCAGAGGTTTGACTGGCTACTGGTACTGATACAAGTTTCTACTACAAATTTCAAAAATATCTAATTAATTTCACAGAAATCCAATCTATGTAAATGATACCAATCTAGAAAGCTACATATATTAACTAGAGGAAAAAATAACTCTATACTAGTTTAGGCATGTTCAGGCATCAAAAACCAATCAAACAGTAACCTAGGTCAGTCTGGATGCCTAATACTGGACAAAAACTTTAAAAATCATATCTCTCTCTCTAGACATCCAAATAGGATGCTTCTAGTTCACAAATCACTGAAAGTGTCTAGTTTCTCCCTATAAAATATCATGGTAATTGGACATCATTTGCCTCCTGAGTGACAGAATTCATTTTCGGACCAGTGTGAATAGTACCATGAACCAAAATCATAAATTTTTTTCAACTTTGAAAATTCATCAAATATTCCATAGACCTCCAAAAATTATGCACTTTAGCTTCCTAAAAATCTCTCAACAAGTTCTAATTGCATGCTAAATCTCATATCAAAAAGAGCTCATTTGGACAAAAAGTGGTATAGGTTTCCAATATGATAAATTTTTACTCCATATAAGATGCCAAAGTATCCAAATGACTTTGTTTGATGTTTGGTACCTCTTGGGCAAGTTTAAAAGCATGAATATAACTTATATGAACTACCCAAGTGGTCTCAAATTTCATGCATCTCAATTTGGCCATTCCACTTTCATTTATACATACATTTCCATGATGTAAATTTGCCATTACATGTCCAAAATGCACATTTCCATACATATAACCTTAGCTCTGATTTATACATGATACATTAACATAATTATACATGCTCAAGAGGTCATAGGTCATATACAATAACAGGTTACAACAATTTCCACTTAAATGGCCTTAAAGAAGAAAATTCCATGCACTTTGATGGCATGCTCTCATCTTTCAAGAGGTTGGCTTCCATTTCCTTGTTCTCTTTGTCCACCTAGCATGTTAGAACATTGGAGAGGAGGGAATGAAATTCAAAGAATCCCAATAACTCATCTCCCTTTCAATCACACATAAAAGATATAAAACAAGTCTTACAAATGCATGCATGGGCATATTGACATATGCAATCATTCAAGAAGCATTTTTGGCATTTGAAAAAGTCATGCATAGCATACATAGGCTTGCCAAGTAAGTAGATTAGCTTCACCCATTCACTTGTAGATTTTTGGACTTGCCTCACCCATTCTTTAAGAGGTTCTTAGACTCAACTTTACTCTTGGGAGTCAACCTCACTTTTGGGAGACTTTTTGCTTTGTTTCAACCAATTCTAAGGGTTCTTGGCTCATCCTCACGATGGCTAAGGGTTCTTCACTTCACCACATTCAAGCAAACCAAAGCAAGCATCACAAACATCATTTACAAACATAATGCATCATCATGGTACCATGGCATATGAAATCATGCTAGAATACTTTTCATGGCTTAAAACACACATACACACATTCAAAGACAAGCCAAGCATACATTCATGTATGAGAGAAGGAGGAGTGAGCTACCTTAGAAGCAACCACACACTTTTTCTCTTGAATTTGCTCTCCCTTCTTTGGCCTCACACACACAAAGGTGTGGGAATCATTTCTCTTGGTCTAAACACATTTTATGGAAGCCAATTAGGTTCATGAAATTAATTTTAAGGCCACACAACTTTCTTAAACACTAACTTGACCTATAAACCCTTTTATGGTTCCAAGAATGCACCTAATGAAGCAACACACATCAAATACATTCTAGGCTCCATTCTTTCCTTTCATATATGATTCTTGACTCCTTTTAAGCCTCTTGGAATCATCACACAATTAAAATAAAGAGCCTAACTACATGTTGCTTCTTTAGGTCATATTATGAAACATATAAGGCCAACTCACTTTCTATGGTTTCTAAATTTTTTCTAAGGCTTCTCCTCATTTTCATTCATCATATATGACTCAAAAATGGACTTAGAACAAATTTAAACTATCCCTAGGTACCAAAACCCCTCTTGGTCGAAACTAGGAAGCATATTGGCCTTCTTGGACTTTAGTTTGTTTTCTTGATGGAGGAAGCACATGGGGAGACTTCTAGGAATCTTAGGAGCTCATTTAAACTCTCATTTAGGTATAAAAATTAAGGTATCAAATCAGATTTTACAAAGAGCATATGAAACCCTAGAATTTGCATCTTGAATTTCCATATCTTTTGTTGTTTTCTTTGCATATTCTTATTCTCCACACTCTTTTTTCTAAGAATCACCTTGGTTCTACCTAAAATCCAAACCCTCCTATGACTTCTTAAGTGGGGCGAAATATGGAGAAAAGAGGAGCAAGGGGTAGCAACAATGGCAAAAGAAATTACCTTATTTTTTCTTATTGTCTCACTTGAATCTTGTCTTCTGTGGCCTCTTCTCTTCAAATCTAAATTTTTCCCTTAATCTTTCCCATAAAACAGATCCATATACTTTATTATAATCATAGGAAATAAAAAGAGAATGGAGGAGAAGAGGTTTGGAAAGGAAAGAGTATGAAAAACTACCAAAATTCCATGCCTTTAGCCTTTAATTTCTCCTCCTCTTCCTTTTCCTCTTATACGCCACTCTCCTAGGGTTTTTCTCTAGTTTGGGGCAGAAACATATGAAGCTAAATGAGTGGAAGAGTGGGGCACCCTATACATATAGGTAGAGGAAGGAAGACTTTTCAAAAATTTTATTTTGCCCTTCGTTTTGGGTATTTTTGTTTCTAATTTTTTTAACTCCTTTTTTAGAACCATCTTTTTTATTATAAAATTTAGGTTCCTAATTTAGTAAAATGCCTTTGGAATCACTCAAATTAGAGCTAAAACCTTTCCAAATGAATCTGTCAAAGTTCAGATACACTGAAGTCGAAAAACATCCACCAGAGGGGTTTTAACTGTCTCGGGGCTTCCTATGGTTTTCAGGGCCTCTAAGAACCCCAGAGAACATAAGACTTTTATTTAAAAAGCCTTCCTACGTGAATTCCAAAATTTGCTCAAAATTATGAAAATGCTATTATGTTTCGTAAGTTTTTCGTTAAATTTCATTTCTTCATTCTAGTTCCATTTTTCTTTCTATCTGAGCCTAGGATTCTCATTTTTAAAAGTCTAGAATGTTACTCAAATTTTTTAGGACCTTAACTAATTCATTTCAGGAGACTTGCTTTGAAAATGTACCCGTTTCCATTATTTAACGAAAATCAGATATTACAGAAGGGGAGTGAAATTCCTTGAATCTCAATAGCTCACACCTATTCACACACACATTCAAAGCATATACACCTCAAAGCATATGCATGGAAGGTTTGACAACCATAAAGTGTGCAAAGTCATAATTTTCCATGCCATTCATTCACATTCAAGCCAAAACCATGCTTTATGGACTTTTAGTTTTGCCTCACCCCATTTTTAGGACTTCTGGATTTGTCTCACTCTTGGCCTAGGGACTTTTGACTTGGCCTCACCCTTCCAAAAGACTTTTAGCCTTATCTCACCTATGCCATGAGACTTTGGCATCTCCTCACCTTCATTAAGGGGCTTTTGGCATTAACTCACCTTTATGAGTCATTTCCACAACCATAGTCATTCAAGAAGATACATTGGTACCAATGTAATGTTAAGGCATCAAGTGGCATGTCATCAAGTCACAAGAACACATACAAGCATACTATAACATACATATGCACACAAGAATGCAAGGAGAATGAGGTGGAGAGCTACCTTGGATTTATGCAAGCTTTTCTTGATCATTTTCCTTCCCTTTTTCAGTCCCACAAGTACACCTAGGTGGGTGTATATTCCCTTGGCCTAAACACCATAAAACAATACACAATTACACACTTGAAGCAAGCCAAGACACTAAACTCACTCTTAAACTTACACTTGATTCCATAAGTGGCATAATGGTTCCATAAATGGCTTATTGAAGTAACTCTCACATTTCAAGTTCTAGGCTCCATTCTCTTGTTATTTTTAGACTTCTTGGACTCATTTAAGGTCCTTAGAGCCCTCACACATTCACTTGCATAATTGGAAAACCAAGTTGCTTCTTAAGACACCATTATGGACACCATTGTTCCATCTTCTAATCCATGGCTCCTAAATTTTTTTCAATGATTTCTCCCATCTTCTAACATCATATAAAGTCCTAAACCAAGGCTAAAATAAATTAAAACACTCCCTAGCTTAATTATCCTAGCTTGACCGAGACATACACACCAAGGAAGGTTCATGGAGTTCTTATTTTTTCTTGATGGGAGAGCCACTTGGGAGGGTTTCTAGAGGTCTTAGGAGCTCAAGGAAACATTCAAATAGCCAAGGAATTATTCACACAAAATCAGATTTTACAAAAACCTAAGGAAGCCTACACTTTTCTAACTTGTTTTCCATAAGTTTTTCTTGAAATTTATTGCCATATTCCTCTTCCTCATGGTCTAAAACCCTAGTTCCTCTCTTGTTTTTGGACAAAAAATCTCCCCCCTATATGGTTCTGGTTTAGGCCAAACAAGATGGAGCAAGGAGAAGAAGTAACAACAACAAACAATTACCTTGGTTTCAAGTGTTCTTTCAAGGTTTCTTCTTCTTGGTTTACCTTTCCACAAAATTTTTGTACTGACCCTCTAAGTTCTAGACCAAAAATAGAACCAAACATCTTAAGAAAACCATAGAAAGAAAGAAAAGAAGGAGGGGAGCAAGATTGGAAGAGAAAGAAGCATAAAATTCTATGAATTTACCTATCTTTCTTGCCTTTTTCTTCCCCCTTTTCTTCCTCTTCTTATGTACCTAAGAGAGTAGGTCATTTTCTGTATTTTGGGTAGAGGAAGTCGTGCTTAAGAAGGTGGGAGAAAAAGGGAGAAGTGTGTGGAAGCTTCAAGAAATACACTTTCTCAAAAATTCTAATTTTGTCCTTCCGTAAATAGTAACTTTGTTTTGGCTTCATTTTAGCTCCTTTTTAGAACAATCTTTTCCACTATCAAATTTAGGTTCCCAATTTAATAAAATAACTTTGTAATCACTTAAATCGGAGCTAAAATCTTCCCGAACAAATCCTTCAAAGTTCTAGCTCACCGACATTGGAAAACGTACACCGGAGAAGTTTTACCAGTCCCGGGGCTTCCCATAGTTTTTGGGGCCTTTGAGAACCTTAGGCAACTCAAATTTCCTATTTAAAAATCCTTCCTCCATGTTTTTTCAAAAGTTACACTTATTTATGAAAATACCATTATGTTTCATTAGTTTTCATCACAAATTGTTTCACAGTCCTAGCTCCATTTTTCTTTCCGTCAGAACTTAGAATTATCATTTTTAAGACCCTAGGACTCTATCCAAATTTTTTGGGATATTATTTAGTTCATTTCAGAAGACTTGCTTTTATACGGCTCATTTTTCCGTTTTACGAAAATTATGTTCGTTACATCCTTAGTATGAATGTATGACTTGACTCTTGAGAGCATGCTTTTATATCTCCATAAATGATAATATTGGTTGCTTATGGATCTTGCTGCTATCAATGCTTCATGAATTTACTAATGCATGATAGTTTTATGAGTAAAAATCAACCCCTAAGTCTTGAATTGGTAATGATAGGTATGTTGGGTGAACCAAGTAGATGAAAGCTATTAGAGCCTCACAAATTAAGGTAGAGTAGCCTTGAAGTGTTACTAGAGGAAGAGTTAGAGTATATAGGATGAAACTTAAGGAGAAATGGTACAGAAGAAGGTTACACCACAACCAAGAAGAGCTAAGTTGTGGCTAGGTGTCAGGAAGAGGCAAGGAGCACTGTAGCACAAAACAAAAAGTTGCCTAGGGAGGGTAATAGAGAGTAACCTCGCCATGGCGCAAACTTTTCAGCCGCAGCGCAGGTCGAAGAAATCAAGGAATGAGCGTTCCTGTCACACCTACCTTTCTCATATGTTCTAACTCATAGTATTGAAGGATCTTGTACTACCCCAAGAAGACCTATTGACAAGGTCTTGAGTTTCACAAAGCAAAATCCAAGATCCTGTAGACAAGATTTTGAATTCCATAGTGTAGAGTCCAAGATCTTGTCAACAAGATCCTAGACCTAGGAGGTCTGAATTGACCTATTTAGGGGATTTCCATCTTATCCACATAGAAACACAAGTTTAAGCTCTGAATCTCTAATTACCATACAATTTCACACCACAGTAGTAAGAAACGGGAGCTACTATAGTCACAATTTCACTACATTTTCAAGTCTATTTTTGTAAAATTTCTTTCTCTTATCAAATGACCTCCAAAAATTATAAAAATTGGTAGAATGACTCCTTGTTATGTTAATTATAAGCCACAAAAATAGTTTTAAATAATTCCCAAGGATAAGCCAACAACCCTTACTGCTTAGGCCCTACCTCAGTTGAACTCGTTGTACACTGTCCACTCTATTTATGGCTTTGTTACCCTACCAAATGAATTCAAAAAATTCCAAGACTTTCCAATTCTAAGTTTATATATCTTGGCTACCTTTCTATAAACTTTCATGCATTAATTCCTTCATTTACCTATTTAACAAGATTTGTTATGAATTCTGCTCAAAGTTATCCCATATAGAAACTAAGTTATATTATTACATCATTTCCTTGCTCTAACCTATTCCATTAATCTTGTAACTTTCTAGAACCTTAGTCCAAAGGATGGAGAATAGATTATAAAAATTTAGACTTAGATATCCCATGATAATGATAATCAGTTTCATGCAAAAACGATAATTAGAGTTACTCTTCCATATAAAACAATGCTTCAGCTAAACATTAAAAGTCATACGCGTACAATAATCCTACAGTTGCACAATAGGAGATTACAAAACAATGTTCCACACTCAAGACTAAATTCATGCTTTAACATTTGGCGCTACACAGAGAATTTACAAAACTGGTTATAAGGACAACACATTAGTATACTATTTGGCCTGTCTGGTTTCTACTTGTTTCATTTCATCTAAGGTATAATTGACACCTGAAAATGGTTAGCTTTATAATGAGATAAAATCTCAGTAGATAACAATGTATTCAAGAAGCATACATATAGACAGCGCAGATTATTATCCAAGATACATTCAATGTATACTTCAATGCCGAAGCACATAATGTCTAGGTAGCAGCATATTCTTACTCGTTAGGCTACCATGCTTTGGTTATTGGCCAATAACAGTAATCTAGTACTCATAAGAGTTACCTTAATAGACATACATGCAACCATACATGGCATAGGACTTTGGGAATTCATCCAGTGCAAATACGTTAACAGCAAAATGAATACAGTGTTAACTACCTATTTCGTTAACACCATTCAGTCAAGTTATCCCTTAACTCTTGTTGCCCAATTGTTTTCCTTAAATTCCAATCACATAGTGTCTCAATGAAGAACAATCATGATCAATATTTGCATTTTAATTATGCTACTAAATTTCCCGTACGAAGTTCCCAATTCCCTTTCGTTTGTTAAAGATTGAAATTCCTAATTGTAAACAATTACATCTTCATTTTCTTTTCTTCTCATTAGTTAGTGGTTATCTAAATTATTCATGTGTTGTCTAATGCTTTGTAGTTTAGTTCATAATTCTACTTTGCATTGCAATTCAGTCCCTAAACACTAATTCCCCTAGCCTTGGTATATCCATTTCAATTACAGCACTACGCAAGCATGTATTTTGTATATTAACTGATTACATGGTTTCCTTTTTGTCTCCAATTATTTTTCCTAGGTTCTGTCCTCTTGCACAATCCTTCTTATTCAAATTATGACCTTCCCATGGTGCTATTCCATGATCCACTAGTTACACAGAATTTTCCTTCTACTCCTCCCCCCATTTTAGGTTCATTTGGTGTAAAAGGGAAAGTTTAGGCATTCATCTTTAAGTATTTATGGCTTCTTCCTAAATTTCTCTTAAGAGTCTTTCCTCCAAGATTTTTGGCTATCCAACAATAATAAGACATCCTAGTTAAGCAATTTAATCCATTTAATGGAAATAGTTAAGGAGTTTAAATGGTTTTCCATACTTACCTTCATGAGCCTCCTTGAAATCCTCTTCTTCCTTTCATGATTCCCTTCTATCCCCCAATACCATGGCCTAACTAAGACTTCTACTCTCTTTTCTTGCTTCTTCTTTCAACCTAATGGAGTTTCGGTGAAGGGAGTTAGTGTATTAGCCACTTTCTATTGCCTAACCGAAATTGGATATAATAAAGTAATTAAAATCCTATCTCCTTTCATTTCATTTGGTGGTCTTGCTAGGTGTCAGCATGTATATACTATTTCTTCCCATTTAAGCAGGAGGTGTAGTTGACCTTTAATCCTTATGGCTAGAAGGGTGAAAATAATAGCTGAATGCCATTTACTTATACATGTATATAGCTTAGGCGGTGGAAGCATAAGGTGGCAAGGATTTGTTTATTTAGTTCTTCCTAACTTCATTTCCTTTTTAGTTGCCTAGCCATGTGTCTCCCTCTCATGTTTTACCATCAAGTGTTTCATCTTATATTTATTCTTAACTTTCCCATGGCTGAATGCACAATCTAAATTAACCAAATGCCATTTGGATATGTATACATTCTGCATAGTTAAGCATGAGGTGTAAGTGTACTTTGTTTTATAAAATTCCCTTCTTCCTTGGCCCCATGATAAGCATAATTTATATATATTTTATTCTCCTATTCTTAGGCATTTTAATGATTAAATATGGCTTTAAGACCCTAATTAGATAAGATTTTGTTTTAGAAGCCATTTCGATATTGTAGGAATTTATTTGCAAAATTGTAGAATTTTAATGCATAGATCTTTTTAAATGAATTTTGTAAATATTTCTATTTCATTCTTTCCATTCCTTGTGTGCAGATTTTTAATGCAAATATGAAGCTTGAATGAGAATTTGACTTAAAGAAGAGAAGGAGAAGAGGTGGAAGCTCTCCAAGTTCAATGAAGCAACAACCATGTGGAGAACACACACAAGCAGAAATGAGGAAGAGCCACGAGTTGAATGGAGTGAAGGTACAGCTCGAATTCTACATGCAATGAAGATGGAGAAAGAAGCAAGGAGAAAACAAAGGAAAAGAATATATGCAGAACCACATGAACAGTAAACAAGAAAAATAAGAGCTATAGATGCATGAAGCATGAAGGGAGCCTGCCACGGATAGAAGGGATCTGCATGAAGCATGAGGAGTTGCCAAATACACTCAACCATGAAGCAACGTCCAGTATACATAGAAGCAACACAAACTAACGAACAGGGAGCACGTTATCTAGAACCATGTTAACAAGAAGAAGCTACTGTTTTGAAAGGAGGAGTATGGGCTGGAGAAAGATGTGCATGGAAGATTCAGAAGCCTCGAGCAGCAGAGAAGAAAAGCAATCCATGAGCTAAATGAGCTGAGAGCAAGTAAAATACATGCATGCAGGAGCTAACGTAATGGCTGCAGTAGCTGGATGAAGCAGAAACGCACGAGCTAAACGAGCTAAGAGCAAAGCAAAGAACAACGCTGTAAGCTGGAGAAAATGAATGAAGAAAAGAGCTGTGGGTTCTGGAGTAAAGAAGAAGCAGTAGCCGAGGAAGCTGAGATGAAGAGAAGCTACACTTTTAACACGTTAAAAATGAGCTGGAACGAGCTGAAACAAAAGGAGCAAAACAGAGGTTCAAACAAGCTGAATGAAGAGCTGCAGATCGAGGAAGAGAAGCTCGATGAGTGGTTCTACGTAGAGCATATGCATGGGAGAACTAGTTGCAAGCAAAGAGAAGGAGCTGAACAAACCAAGCAAGCCACAAACAGAAGCTATAAGAACAACGCTGAAAACAGAGCATGAAGCAACCAACTTGAGTTACTGGTTTGAAGGTGCTGAAACTGTGAAGACGCTAGAAAACGCTGAAGATGGAGTTGACAAGAAGAGACCTTCACGTGAGAAATAATAAATGAAGCATGCAAAGTTGACGTGAAGTTAATTAAGGAATCATGTGAACAAGAGCACGTTTAAGACGTTAAGAAAAACACGAGAAAGAAAAGAAGCTAAGCACGTGAATTTTAAAGGAGATAGAAGCTTAATTCAGCACACCTTTTTCGTTCATTTACGCCTCTCACAATCTAAATCACTCACGCCTCAAACTCTCAGCCAATCCTTGCCTATATATAGAACCATTCACTTGTTCAAAAAGGGGTGGCTTTGCAACGAAGAGAACAAGAATTCTGGGCGTGGTTTTGCAACGAAGAAAGGAGTGCAGAACGTGAGAGAGATTCCTGGAGCATTCTTTCGTGATTTATCTATGGCTAATGCAAAGTCCATCAACTCTTCTCTAATTAACATCTCCATGGCAGCTTAATTCAACCATGGTGGCTAGCTGAAAATTGGAAGCTCCCAGATGAAGATTTGAGCTCTATCTTTTCCTACAAAATTGGATAATTATTCCTTACTATGTCTTTTAATTTCTAGCATTAAATTTTTGATTAATTTTACTAGGTTTAGTTAATTGATTTAGGAATTTAGTTGCTGAAATTTTATTAATTTGTTTTATGAATTGAATTTGATTTTGGAATTTTGATTTTGATCATCATATGCTTATAAAATTCCAGAATTAATGTGCAAATTTGCTTTCAAATTCCTCTTGATTTTGGGTTAATTGATACAATGGTTATTGGATTAATTAACTAGAAATTGTGTGCAATTAAAGGCTTGAGGAATTAATTAATCTAATTGGTCAATTAGTATATTAAGTAAATTGTGCATGTGCTTGAATTTGGTTAAAGTGTGTTCTTGTTCTTAATTCAATCAATTAGTTATTCAAGGACTCTTGTGGTTGCAAATTCCTTGTATAATTAATAAATTGAGTCTTGGATGGTTATTCAAGAATTTTTATAAGGAATACACTAAAGAGCAAAGAATTAATTCCAATTTTGGTAAACTAAATCAAGGGCAAGGATAATTGAATTCTAGGGAGTCCAATGCAAAGCTAGCTACCATATTCTCTTAATTGTTCATCTCATTTAGTTTTAAAGTCTTTTGATTTTTGTCAAATAAATTTAGTTCAATTTAATTCTAGTACTTCAACCCCAAATTAAGTTTCAGTAGTAATACTTAGAATAATCTTTCCATAAACAAATTAAGGCATAAACTCCAAGGGAGATGACCTAGGATTGCACCATTAACTATAAAAATTTATTTTGCTTCCTAGTTTTATTTGAGATTGAACGACACAATCGTCACCCCACACCATCATCCCAATTATGCATCTTCATTTTATGTAATTTCCCATCCTTTCCCACAACTAAGCGGAGCATTATACATTAATCGAGTAAACAATGGGCATCGAAATATAAGTAGGATGTTAAGGTGTAATCTTTTTGTCTTATTCTCCTTGGATTCGTTGGTTTCTTCCCACTCTTCTTGTTCAGCCATATATGCACTAATACTTCCTAGCACTCATCCCAAGATGTATGTATTTGTTAACTTATAGTATACATGGTTAAAGGGCTGCTACTTGACCGAACAACCGTGCTTAGCCATATTCCTATATATGGATATAGTTGGGATGTTAAGGTAAGAATGGTTGCAACCTTATCTTGACCCGTAGCTATAGGTTTCCATGCTAAAGAAATTGTCAAGCTACTATTTTGATAAGGCTCCCTAATGTATGTCTTCCTTTCTAGTTTTAATTAAATTTATTAGTTCCTAATTAACTTTGGTTTGTTTGCTAAATCTTTCATTGATGTTCTTTGTTAACTAGTTTCGTTACGTTACTAGTTACAGAAGATTTAGAATGTGACGGTTCCAGCAACTAGTCTCATCACGACGTAAATCGGGAAATTTGCTATAGTAGGTTTCAAGGTGTCTTTCAGCCACAACGCCATATAGGCTTGCCACGGTGAGGTTCTCACTCGCCACGATGAGATTTGCCAAAATGTGAGAGATTGAACCCAAAAGCAACTTCGTTGCAACACAAAAATCTTAGGCCACAGCACAAGATACGAAACTTGGTTTTTAAATTTCAATAACCAACCTAGCCACAGCAAGGAAGGCCCAAGCCATGGTGAAGGTTCCTAAACTACTATTTTTTACTTAAAGACCTTGAGATTTGCTATGATAATGTTGTGCAATGACTCGAGAATATTTATAAGAGGTTTTGTGAGTTGAAATCAATAGCAAGATGAATCAAAAGTCTTAAATGATAATTATGATCACTTGTGGATTTGGTTAATTATGGTTGCTTAGCTAATGACCCTAATAATATCAAGGTTCAAATTTTTTCCACTTTCTCCTATTTTAATTAATCATAATGACTTTAGACCTTGATTTGCGATTACTAATCATGCTATTAAGCCTCATTACAGTAATTAAGAATTAGGGTTGTTACATACAATGGGGTGGAGCCTCACTAGTTTGTCTTAAAATAACACAAAAACATATTATCAACATCTAATGTTCATAACTATTTCTCTTAAATCTCTATAGTGTTTATCTATGTTTTAGGCCACTTAAATGCACTTAAAACTCTCATTTTACATACTTTTAGGACACTTGCTCAGTAGGTGATAAATTTACCATCTAAAATACTCAAATTTGATCATATTCAAGGGTCTAAATGTTTGAAATCTCTTTTTGATTCTAGCTTCCCATAATTGGTTCAACACTTACGATTTAAGTTAGGGGTTCTAATAAGTTCAAATCCTAAGCTAACCTATGATTCAAAAATTCATAATTCAAGCTACAAATTTCATAGTTACTATTCATGTGGTCATTGGCACTATTTATTTGATATTTTCACTTTTTTTACATAATGGAGCAATACATTATGTAACCTTAAGCCTCAAGGGGAAATTCCAAGAATTCAACTTCTAGGCTTCAAAATCTTGTCATCCATGATTCATATAGCCATATTAGGATTGATTATGAGCATTACAAGCTTGGTTACATAAGCCTAAAGTTAATTGTTCCCATAATGCTCTTTCTTGAACCATAAATTTTCAACATGAAAAATCTAGTTTCTAAATTCAATATAATGCTTCCATTATTGTTCTTATATCATTTTAAGACTATCCATAGTCCAAAAATCCATTTAACAACTTCCTAACTCCTTGAAATTGCTCTTGACCAAATATGGAACCATAAAACCCTAACTTGCACATTTCAAAGTTTCAATCAATTCTAAGCTTAGATTCTTGTTCCTTGCATCAAATAACATCTAAACATACTAATTAGGAATGGAAAATAGTAGGGTTAGCCATTGAAGAAGCCTAGGCCAAACCATTACACAATCATGGTCTAGATTGTATCTTTTTATTATCAAGGAAAACTAATGTTAGATATGGAACTCTTGCATGCTAAAACCCTTGGTTCCATCAAGAACACATGAAGAAAAACTCTCCTCCTCACTTTCTCTCTCTAGGTTGAAGCTTAAATGGCTTGGAAACGCAAGATTTTACCAGTATTTCAAGTAAAGTCTTACCTTAAAACGAAGCTCTCTTCTTGTAGATTTACTTTTCACTGATTGGTTTCTTGAAAAGAATTCTATTTTGGCTTGGGTCAAAGCTAAGTCTTCAAGTTTTGAATTAAAGAAAACTACCATTAGAGAGCTCTTAGAGAGAGGAACAACTTTCCTAACTTGCGCGGGATGAAATGGGGTTGTTTACTTACCTAAATAGGAGCTTAAACTTCTTCTTTCTCTCTTCCCTTAATGTCACACCATGGCTGGTCTAAAATTCTAAAATGGAAGTTTGGAGAAGATGATGAGGTGTAATCTTACTTATGAAGTCTCTTTTATAATTTTTTAAAATAACTATTTTGCCCTACACACCTGTTTGCTCTGTTTAGGCTCATTTTTTAGGCTTTTTAGGTTTTGACTACTCCTTACAAATTTTTGGGTGCTCTTTCACATGAAAACATTAATTTTGGAGTTTGAATGACTTAAAATGGTGAAAAATAGCTCTGTCTAATGTTTCGACATTGTCTGACCTTTTCAACACCTTCGAAGAGCCTTTGCTAATTCTGATTGTTCCTGTGATTTTCAGGACCTCTGAAAACTATGGTGACCTTAATTTTAGGCTTTAAAACTATTTTCCTTAGTTTCTTAAAATTTGCTCAAATTTATAATTTTTCCACTGATAAGCTCTTTTTCTCCATTTTGCTATTTTAGTTTATTTTCTTTTCATGTATGATTTTCTATCTCCGTTTCTCGACATGATAATTAATATTTTACCCTTATTTAACCTTAATTCAATTTACTTTAGGTCCTCTTATATTAACATATCAATCCCAGTTCAGTTAAAAACCAATTGTTACATTTCACCCTTCATAAATAAAAATTTTGTCTTTGAAATTTAGAACATATCTTATTGAAAAAGCTCTAGATATTTCTCTTTCATATATGCTTCCATCTCCTAAGTAGCTTCTTTAGGAGTTAACCCTTTCTAGACCACTTTCATTAGAGGAATGGTTTTGTTCCTCAACTGCTTGACCTTGGTATCTATAATTCTTTCTGTATATTTAATTGATTTAAATGTTCAGTCCACTACTTACTCTTACCTTTTTTCTTACTACCTCATCCCATTATTAAGGTTTATATCTCTTTCTATCATAAACCTCATATTTTGACGACTTACTGAGATCATAGCTCCTTTAAGGAACTTCTATTCTTAATTGTCCTAATTTCTTTACTTACTACTATACTTGCCCTTTTAAGCCTAAACTTTGCTTTATTCTCTCTATCTACTTAAGAGTAAGCATTATTCAGTTTCTCAATTTTTTAACTAACTATCATGACTCTTAACTTTTTGTGCTAGCATTGAAGAGCAACTATCACTAACTAATACTGTATTCATGTGGGATACTGACTGCTCATATTCTAATATTCTCAACTACTGAAGACATGGTCTACCACTTATCCTATCATAAAGAGCTGCACCTGACCCTTTTCTAAATATATAACTCTGGCATAAATAGATTTCTCTTTCCCTTGATCAGGTTGAATAACTACTATGTAGTGGTCTATCTAATTATAACTCTAAAAAGCTACTTCTTGCTTTCCTTATCCCGTATACTATGCTCATCTATCGAAGAAGTCTAGTTAGTAGCATGGCTGTCTAAGTGTAGCCTTAATATTCTCTGTGGTAATAGTCTATCAGATCTAAGAAGTCTCTAGTCTCTAAGATGAAAATTGTCTGAAACTATACTAGTCTTTTAGACTAAACTGATTTGTAAAAATTATCCTAGGTCATCATCTCCTAAGAGAACTGCTATATTATAACTATAGGCTCTTTGTAACCCTATGGAATCTACTGCGACCCTTGAGTCTACTGCGACCTCTTAGAGCCCTACTAAGGCCTACTGCAACCCGTTATACTATGTTAGGATCTACTGCGATCGATTGGGAGGTTTCAAAGCCTAAGATCACTATATCTATAAGTAAAATGCATACTCACTAAATCTGACAACCATTGCCCATAATCTCCAAGGCTAAACTTAGATATCTACTATGTTTTTCATGCGAAGTGGGTTTTGTAACATTTGCTTCTCTGTCGATCTTATAGTAATAATATTTAGGAGTATTTTGGCTTTCACTTATTACTCCCTATGAGATCATCAGGTTCTCACTTCTAGCCTTTTCATCATGTTTTGTTTCTTCACTCTTACTAGCTTACCTTACTTTACTTTCTTTGATTGATATGCAAACTAAGCTTACACTTTACATATATTCATTCTCTTTTTTCTCTCTTATCTTGCAATTTCTAACTATGCCCATGTTCTTCACTCAAGTGCCTTTAGCATTAGGGCATCTCACACATCAAGTATGCCTAACATCTCTCATAGGATAGGTACCATATACTGGTCTCTTTTCATTTCATTCAATTATATCATAAGGGACTCATACTATGCACTTTGAACTCGTGTTGCTTAGTTTTTAAAATTCTAATGCTATAAGCACGTTCCCTTTACATCATTCTATACTGGGTATTCATTCTTAATACTTTTTCTTACAGTTTCAACATTACTGGAATCCCTTAACTTCTTTTTCTTTAACTTATCCTCTAACTTAACTAACTAGGATCTCTATATCTTTCTTTATATCATATGGCACTTTAGAAAGAAAGGAAACTCTTCCTTTAATCTCTTATATAATTTACTGTAGGTCATTTTATATGGCCTAATTATCTCTGCTTAGGGCATTACATCATACCTTATGGACAACTATACCAAGGACAATAATGCTTTCTAATGCACTCGTTCGTGTTACCTTTTTAATTGTTCTCAATTTATTATGTACTTGGCTCTGATGTTTTCCCATATTTTCTAGGTTCACCTTTATTTACTTACTTTCTATAAAGATTGAGGAGGTCTAATTCATCTTATTCTCATCCTCTATTCTTAACTAAACCATTCCTCTTGGAAGAAACTTATTTTATGTGAACCCTAGAACTTGTCTTCCTTAAAACTCTTGACCTTATATAGCTTTTTTTTCTTGAACTCACCACTTAGGTAACTTTTAACTTTCTTTAGCTTCCCTAGGAGCATTGAGGCACTAGTTGCTTGCCTCAGCTTCTCTCTACATTTTGATTAAGGACTAGGTTCTCTTTTTGCTTAGACTTTTTACTTTCACCTTTAGGAGCATAGTTTACTAATTTTTAGGGTTTCACTAACCTGATTCAAGTCACATATTCTCAATGTCGTAAATCTACTTTACTAACAACTTTATGTTGTACTTAGTGCTTTTATTACTCGTATGCTTTTGCATTGTACCAATCTCATATTAGGGAAGCTCATCTGACTAAGTGCTGAATTCTTATCCATATGTTTTTACTATGCTTACTCTATTAACTCTCCTTTAGTTACTAATAAAGCGAGGGTATTTCTTTCTATAAACTAGTTTCTCAACTCTTCCTCACTTCCTAATATCTCTGTAATTACTAAATCAAGTGTTTATCCGTTAAAGAGTTGTTGACCACTGATTGGGTGATCCTCTATCTCATTACATCTTATTTTCTTCTTATCAAACCAAAGAGAGCCTTCATTTAGTTATCTTTTTAAACTACTTTCTCTTAAGATTGGGCTTTTCTTTTGTTCTTACCTCGCCTTGCATGTGAAACTCTACTTATTTCTTTTCTTAAGCTTCAGCTTACACTCAGCCTAAGGCACTTGTCTCACTAAGGCTACAACTTACTATGAATTTAGTTAGCTCATATAAGCTTACTATATATCGTTATTAGACTCTCTTAGACTTTTCTTTTTGATCTTTTTCTCTTATCTAAATTTTTGACACTGAACTAGTCACATTAATTTTAGTATCACCTCTAAGGTACACCCTTCTTGTGTACTCACAACATTCTCCATATTCTTATATCATTCCTTTGCATATATACTTATGACATATTTTACACCTTTTGAGCTCATATTGCTAACCCATCTTTTACCATCACATAGGGTAGCATTCTATGTTTAAGTCACTACCTTATAGGTGGGTCTCTACAACCTTACTACTTATATGCCTAACAATTTAACTCTAGTTGCTACTCAATCTTAAATATCCTTGAGCTCAATTATAAAATGTGTTATTTTCTTTCTTAGATCCATGCACTAAGCCTGCTACTCTTCTATCACTTATTTATTTTTTATAAGCCTATTAAGTGGGTCATTTATCTATCTTTTATCTTGTTCAAACTATAGGCCTTAACTTTCTTTTCTCTATTTTACCCACAGCAGTTCATTTCCTACATTAGCTTGAATATAACTAACAAGGCCTTCTATTTTGAAATATACTCCATTACCTAGCACACCTTATCTAACTACATTATCCAAGCCTCAACTATCTTTGTATTCAACCCACCATCAAGGTTAGGGGACTCTATATTTTGCATTACTCGTTCATTAGCTAGATGGTGAATCGGGGTTGTCCAGACTCTTGGAATGATACTTGTGGGTTCTGGTTTGATAGAATAACTTTCTAAACTCTCTAATTTATCTATACATTTGGGTGTCGTGGTTGGGGGGAGTAACTTTCTCTTGTTTTTCCCTCTAAACTCATTTCCTTCACAATTGTAGTTTTACTTCATACTACACTGCATTATTGCCTGTCTCCATATCAGGCAAAGCATCTCAGAATGGTCTGAGTGTGGTGATTAAGGAGGATTAGGCCTTTTGTTTTCCCTCTAGGCAAGCCTCTCTTGCAGTTGCATAATGACCTCTTACTGCTTTTACATCTTGGCTTGTTGCAAATCAAGGTGAGTTACCATAGCCTGTAGAGCTCCAGCCATAAGATCAATTGGCTCTGCTCTAAAAACTCTAAAGGCCTACCTCTCTTAGTGTTTACCATCTCATCTGATACCATTCCAATATAACTTAATATCAAATATAAACATATGCCACACTTTAGCACCCGCAACATCATATATAGGTCATACATAACTAAAAAATCATATCCACAAGCCATAACTAACACTAGAATACCTGAACCATTGCTTTGATACTAAAAATGTAACACCTTAGCTATCTAGCTCTAATTTAACTATTATGGTTCAACAATAGGACCATTTGCTAATGAGTGAAAAATACTGAATTCAAAATTTTTAAAATTCATATACTTGCCTTATTCATAAATTTCATGTCCAAACAACTTAACCATGAAAAGTACAATAATACAATATTCTAGGAAAATTTTGGTAGAGTTTGCCCTTATAAAATTGACTGTCCAAACCACTTAAATGGTCACAATACAGCCCAATCTCACAGACATGGAAAAATATAAATAATCTTAAAGTCATACCACAACATGGGCATAGAACATCAACTGTAACAAAGTAACTCAAACTAAAGTTATACATCATTATTTATATAGGATACCAGTATACATAATACAACATGATGAAGTTAAACATAATCCATTTATATTCTTTGTACATTACATCAAAATTAGATTAAAAAAAATTCATATGTTTCTATATATTTGAACATCATTTTTTCTCTTTCCTTTGTTGGCATTGGAACTTCCACTTGGATTTGATTAGTGGGAAAATAGAGATAGGGGTGAGATTTGGAAGGATCTCAGCAGCTATACTCAAATAACTCATAATAAGCATGAGATAGTTAAGCAAAAACAATGCAAGCATGCATGGTCATCTAAAAACTAACATAAATGCTTTACATGTATGCAATATACTTAATCATGGCCATGAAACTCAGCTCAGCTTAGGCTTTACTCTTGGGTTTGGGAGAACTACTACATTTACTCCTGTTACCCCTCTTTTTCTCATAGCCTTAGTTGATTAAACATAACATGCAAAAAATGTTATATAATTGATGCAATACAATATAGCCTATACTATCATGAATAACCAATACAATACAATACAATGTATATCAAGCTCAAACAAGTTTGCATGCAACTTAATAGGGAAGAGTAAGCTACCTTGAATAAGTGGTAAAAACCAAGTAAAAATATCTAATTTATCTGTTCTATTTCTGGCTCCATTTCTTTTTCTTTCTCGACTCTACACTTGCAATGGAATGAAGCCTCACTAATTTGTCTTGAAATAACACATAAACATATTATCAACATCTAATACTCATAACTATTTCTCTTAAGTCTCTATAGCTTTTATCTATTTTTTAGGCCACTTAAGTGCATTTAAGACTCTCTTTTTACATACTTTCAGGACACTTGCTTATTAGGTGGTAAATTTACCATCTAAAATGCCCAAATTTGATCATATTTAAGGGTTTAAATGTTTGAAATCTCTTTTTGATTCTTCTAACACTCCAAAAATAATTAATAGTGATAATTTGGGGATTATACAATTTTTAAGAGAGATTTAAGAAAAATTTATAAGGAGATAAGAGTCTTAAGGAAAATAAAAATTTTGAGTATTTTAACATAATAATTATTAATTGGATAATTTTGAGGGAAGTAAAATAATGATTTTTGGTTTAAGCATGTTTTAGGTCCATGATTAATTTATGTATGCCAAGAACATTATTAGAAACCCAATTTTATTCTTATAGAGGTCCAACTTTATTTCATGGAAGCCTAACCCACTTTTAAACCCAATTATACTAATATATCATGGCCTAACATGTTAAGTATCAGCCCACTTGGAATGGTGGGCCCATGGGACCAACCCACTTGCACTAAAACCCTAAGAGGAGGTTGCCAATCATTATTATTATGCTAAAACATAAGCTTAGCTGCTGAACACACAAGGAATTTCCGCACCTTTAAAGAGCGGCTTAGGTTTTCCAGCATTTTAGCTCAGATTTGCACTCCTAAAGGGATATTCAACCAAGATAGGTCCTATAGAACTTGATCCTGTCTTCTTCTTCTATATTTTGGTCAGATTGGTTTGTCATTTAGGGGATTGTCATCTCTTTCTCAATCTAAAATTTGACCTTTAGATGATTCTTTCACGATTACAGAGCTAGAAATTAGAGGGAGTAATTAGGTAAGTATTTCCTTTCTCTTCTTATGTATTATTTTGCCAGAAAATATCCCTAAGGGATGATTTTCATAATAGGTTCTGCTATAGTGTAAAAATACAAGGAGATGAAAGTGAAACACCATAGTTTTTAGACTTGATGACTCAAATCCAGATTTTAGAAGTCATCAAAGGATTGGGTAAGTGTTTTCAACCATTTTTGTGGCTTGTATGTGTTGAAATTTTACCATTTAGGTTGATTTCTGGTGCATGCCTTGTACATGTACGAAAATGGAGATGTGAAGAGTGATCTATTATGAGTTTTAATGTCTTAACCTTGAATGGGTGCAATACACTCTTGGGAAGCTTAGGTAAGTAATTCTTAATGGATTCTTGATGAACTTGATTAATGGATAAGAGATTCCTTATTAATGAAAGTTAAATGATGATGACTATTCTTGTTTTAAGCTTGGTATGTATTTGGATTATAATGGTAGCTAGAGGAAGAGTAATTAGACTTCATTGAGATAACTGGGATTCATTATAATTCCTTGCATATGTTTGATTTAATCTTATATTTACTATACATGTATGATTTTGAATGCTAAATGAATGGTTGGCTATCTGATATGTTATGATTGGACCTTATGAGTCCATGGTGGAGCTGTGGTTTGACTATCACCAATGCATCATGTTACGATCATGCACCAAGTTGTAATCAAACCCCTGAATATATTGAGCCCTAGTTGTGCTTAATAGGGAAGTGGCACCATGGACGGGCCTTTTTTGGTGTTATAGGCCCTTAACATGTTGTATGTGATTGCTGGTATGGGACAGTAATCACTAGCAGTTCAACTAGTTTATTTGCTAATTGAATTAATAATTCTGGTATTTGATGATATGAAAATGCATTATATTGATTAATCTATACATATATATAATTTTCCTCTTGTTACTGAGATTATAAATCTCACCCTAGTTGTAAGATAACATTTTCAGGAATCAGACCTTTTAGTGGCAAGGAGAAATTAATGGAAGCCTATTGTATGATTTGGTAGCATATAGGTTTGGAAACTTTTTTAGATAGGGTTTGTGTAATGAGAATACTAGTTTTTATGTATTTTCCACATTGCATCATGAATTGTCAAGTATAGGGACTAGCTATGTAACATCCCAAAAATTAATTAAGGTGTTAATCATGGATTTAGATTAATTAGGAATAATTAATATAGGATGATTGGGCAAGTTAAGTGAATGAGGATTTTAGAGAAATAAATTATTAATATGGGTTTAAGATTTCGATTAGATTAAAACCTAATTTGTGCCCAAAAAATTAATTTGAATAAGCCATGGGTAAGGATTTATGGGGGCCCAATGATTTTAGGTTAAGCCCAACTCCTTATCATGAGATTTGGGCCAAGAAAGATCACCTAATAATAGCCCAATTTGATTTAGTGAAAAGAGAGGCCCAAGACCCAATTTACATGAGCCCTTATAGTTGGCCCAACACACATTATGCAGACCCAAGTTGGATTGACTCTTGGAACTTGGCCTAGCCTAATCAAATTTCTGCAACCCAACTCATGAAATAAGGCCCAACAAGTATACAAAATCTGAACCCACAAAGAATTGGGCTATTGGGTCAGCACATCCCACTTCTAGCTTTAAATTTTCTGCAGCCCATCTCATCTAGCACCAGCCCACTTGAAATAATGAGCCCAATTGGACCTTGGGCTGATGGGTCAACCCACAACCCACTTAGGACCCAACACAAACACAACTAAACCCTAACTCTTTAGCCTCTCCCTCATTTTGCTAAAACTCAAGAGAGGAAATTCAGAGGTTCAAGGGAGGCTAGGGTTCTACCAATATGAAGGCTCCATTTTTGACTTTTAGAGGATGATTTAGCCAAGGTGAGTTATATATAACTTGACCCTCTCATCCTCCTCTTCATTTTGGTCCGATTAATTTTTGGGTTTGGGTATTTTCATCTTCTCCTCAAATCTGAAATTTGGTGTTGAGTGATTCCTTGCAAGATTTTCGGACTTGGAGGTTAGAGGGAGGATTAGGTAAGCTTTTCCCTTCCATTTTGTGTATCACATTGCTGGAAAATGCCCCTAAGGATGTATTATCATAATGGGTTCTGTTATTGTGTGAAATTACAAGGAGATAATGGTGGAAAACCCAATTTTCTAAGCTTGATGATTGAAATGCGAATTTTGGTGAGTCCATGGTGGATTTTCAGAGGTGAGGCTATGGCTGTTGTTAAGTGAGTATATCTTTCTCATTTTGATGCATTTTCTGTTAGTTTGAGACCCCTATAGTTGACTTATGATATGGGCTTTAGTTTCATGTGAAATTACCCATAAATTGGAGTGAACTGTGGCAATTTCTGGTGTGGGAAAGTTGGAATCCGAAATTAAATCTCTTGGTAATTAGGTGAGTAACCTCTAGTCTGTCATTAGTAGTTCAACTCTTTGGATATTTGATTGTGATTAGAAATGATGATGATTATGCTTGTTATAGGCTTGGTGAGCATTTGGATTATTATGGTAGCTAGGGGAAGAGTAATTGGCTTCATTGAGGTAACTGGGGTTATTCTTCACTTCCATGTATATGTTCATGTTGATCTGATATTGTTTGCACATATATGGTTTTGAAATGTTAAATGATTGGTTGACTACTTGAATTGTTATTGTGATTGGACCTTGTGAGTCCATGGTGGAGCTGTGGTGCGGCTGCCACCCGTGTATTTGCTTTGATCAGGCACTGGGTTGTGATCAGACCCCAAATACACTGAGTCTTGGTTGTGCTCATTATGGAGTAGGTGCCGTGGACGGACCTCTCTCAGTGTTATTGGCCATTAACATGTTGTGTATGACTGCTGGTATGGGACAGTAGTTATTTGTAGTTCAACTAGTTCATTTGCAAATTGAATTGATGATTCTGGGATTGATGACATGAAATTGCATTGGATTGATTAACTTGTACATATATATGAAATCTGCCCTTTTATTACTGAGATTGTATATCTCACCCCGTTATAGGCTAACATTTTCAGGGACTGGACCTTTTAATGGCAAGGAGAAAATTAATGGGAGTTTGCTAAATGGTAGCACATCGGTTTAGGAGCTTTGACAAAATGTATTGTAACTAAATTGCTAGTTTTGTATTATTGCTGTATTGCATCATGAGTTGCCAAGTATAGGGATTGTATATGTAATTTGATTATCATGGGATTGAACATTTTGATTGTAATTGGCTAATAATGGATAAGTGATTCAATTTTATATGAACATTAAGCATTGACCCCATGCACCTTGTGACCATAATACATTTGCTGTCATTTATTCTTGAATTTGCTGATATAAGCTAGTAGGACAAGTAGGAAATAGTATCTAAGTTTTGCAAGGGTAATGGAGGGATTAATGGGTAAATAGGATAGATAAATACCATTTGAGTCATATAAAATGAGAGAAAGCGGTCCTAGAGTGCTCTTAGGATGAGGGCTAGAGTGTGTGGGATGAAACTTGGGTAATGTAGTCACAGGAAGGAGTCTCGCCGCGGCCAAGAAGGCTTCGCCACGGCCAAATGAGAGACAGAGCCGAAGGGCACTGCGGCATAACCAATCCCGCCACAGCGCAAAAAAAAAAATTGGCCTGGGGAGTGACAGTGGCGAGAAGTGCCGCGGCCTGATAAATCGCGCCGCAGCGCAAAGTGGGAAAAATCGCCTAGGAGCTGATAGAATGGAAACTCACCGAAGCGCAAATATATTGCGTCGAGGCGGAGCTAACAGAATGGAAACTCACCGAAGCACAAATATATTGCGTCGAGGCGAGAATCGTGGGGTTGAAAAAAGTAGTTCCAAGAGGCATGAGGGCTGGCCGCGATGCAAGTCCCCAAACTCCTACTTGGAGCTTAGAAATCCCAATTTCTTCAATAGTAATGGTAAGAAATGATATAGGAACACTTGTGAGAGGTTATCGGGTATTGAAACTGATGGACGGATGAATCATAAACCCCTTATGATAGTAGGATTTCTTTTATGCAAATTTTGTTTTGTTTGTGGTGGTATGGTGATGACCCTAACATCAAGGTTCAAATTTTTCTATATTTTCACAATGTGATAAATTGTAACAACTCCAAACCTTGATAATTAATGATTAATCGTATATTTAACCATAGTTACAATGATAGGAAGGTAGGGTTGTCACAAGCTATGTAATATAATTACTATAGAATTGAACATTATGATTGTATCTGACTAATACTTGTTGAATGACTTGATATGGTGTAACCATTAAGCTTTAGCCTTATGTACCTTATGGTTGAAACACTTTTGCTATCATGGGAAGAGAATTGACTGATATGAAATTAAGTTTTGATTGCTCTAATTCAATCCAAGATCCCTAGACAATAAGGATTAGTGAATAATGATATTTGGGAGTTAGGAGGTCTAAAAGACCATGTATGTTAGCCATTAAGATCCTAAAATTCATCTAGGACTAGTGGAAATTGATTAGAGAGCATGAAAATGAGAGTTTAAGAGCAGAAGAGGGTTAAGCCATGGCTAGAACTATCTAAGTCGTGGCCATAGGAGATCCAGAAGCTAGGAGTACCACGATGAGGAGTTTAGGAGCAGAAGAAGGTTGAGCCATGGCCAAAACTACCTAAGTCATGGCCAAGGGAGATCTATAAGCTAGGAACACCGCGGCACAAGATGCCTCACCACAGCATAATGCAAGAAATTTGCCTATGGAAAGTAACAAAGAGCAAACTCACTGCAACACAAGAGAAGCTAGCCACAGTGAGCGTCAGGAGGCAAGTTTGGAAAGTTTTATAAGGCTCTCTCACCGTGGCATCACATAGGCTCTTTGCGACGAGACACTAACTTGCCGCAGCTCGCGAAAGTATGAATAGTAAGTTTCCAAGAGCACTTTCACCACGGCGTAAAAGGCTTGAGTCGAGGTTCATATTTTTTATTTTAAGTTCCAATAGCCACTTATGCCGCAGTGCAAATATACCAAGTCTCGATAGGAGTTTCCAAACTTGGATTTTAGATTCTAGTAATTAACTTAGTCACAGCGAAGAAGGTCCAAGTCACGGCAGAGGTTCCTAAACTCTTGTTTTAACTTAGAAACCTTAGATTCTCTCATTATAATGTTATGTGATGACTTGGAAACACTTATAAGAGGATTTTGCAAGGTGGAATAAGTGGTTAAATGAATCAAAGGCTTCCAATTGATAATTGAAATCACTTGTGGACTCAAATGGTTTTAATTGTTTAGCTAATAACCCTAATAATATCAAGGTTCAAATTTTCTCACCATTTTTCCTATTTTAATTAATTGTAACAACTTTAGACTTTGATTTACGATCATTAATTATTCATTTAAGCCTAATCACTGTAATTAGGAATTAGGGTTGTTACAATTCTAGCTTCCCATAATTGGTTCAACACTTAGGATTTAGGTTAGGGGTTCCAATAAGCTTAAATCCTAAGCTAAGAATCCATTGAACAACTTCCTAACCCCTTGAAATTGCTCTTGGTCGAATATGGAACCATAAAATCCTAACTTGCACATTTCAAATTTTTAATCAATTCTAAACTTAGAATCTTGTTCCTTGCATCAAATAACATCTAAATATACTAATTAGGAATGGAAAATAACATAGTTAGCCATTGAAGAAGCCTAGGCCGAATCATTACACAATCATGGTCTAAATCGCATCTTTTCATGATTCAAGGAAAACTAATGTTAGATATGGAATCTGTAACACCATATATTTCTAGCTCATTTCATACTATCTCCATGTCTCATACCATGAATTCTATGAAGAGACAAGGAAAATGATATTAAAAAGTGAATATTTTAACGTTGCGTCGTGTATAAAAATTTCATTCAGAGTCACGTGGACCATGATGATATGAACCAGATTCATGTGGGGAAGGATGCTCGTGTGGAGAAAGACTTGATGATAAATGGCCCAATGACAAGAGGAAGAGTTAAGAATCTACAAAGAGCAATTGGGCTTCAATTTGCTGAATTAGAAGCCCATAATATTAGTGCATGCATTGAGGAAGCAAATGAAGCATTAATCATGCTTATTCAAGCCTAAGTTAATGCTTAAAGAGCCCATTGAAGCTAGAGGACGTGAATAGTACTTCAAATGCAAGATGTCCAACCCATTAATATTAATTAGTTTTCTATTAGGCTAATTATCTTTCCTTTTCTGTTTTTAAAAAGATTTGATTTTGTATCCCTATTTTTTAGATCTTTCAGTTAGGATTATGTAGTTAGTTTCCTACTTTTCCTCCAGTAGATAGGTTTGAGCTACACTATAAATATATGTATTCTGCCTTCATTTGAATCAGATTGGAAGTAGTAGAATTATTCTGAGTGTTTCTCTAATTGTAAGAATCTGATCTTTTCTTTGCTCTTGTGAAACCTTTGTCTTGTCAACCTATCTTTAGGTTGGTGATTCAAGTTCGCAAAAGCCCCCAATTCGTGCTTCGATCCAAGTGCGTCGTTGTGTGGATTGGTTTACTATGTTCGTGGTTAGGCGCATTGTCTAAGTAGTAGGTCAACGTTCTTATAACGTTGGTTGGCTATTTGCTTCCATCGGGTCTCGAACCATCATCTATCCATCAACCTACGTCGTAAAAATTGGGCCACCCCTTGATTTCGCATCATTTAGTATCAGAGCTTTAGTTTATATGGTAGGTTGTCTATCATACATTCATCATCCACCATTCTACTTCCTTTCTAGCCTCCATTTTTTTCCTTTTCCATATCCGTTCATTGCTACCTTTTATTATAAAAAAAATACTAAACTTTCTACCTTCCCTTGTTTCCAGATTTGATCCTTAGTGTGCAAGATTTAGTTTTTATGCTACAAGAACCATTCATTTTGTAATCTGGAAAATTTTTGTTGTTCTGGACGTTGTTATTTTTCCCTTATCTGTTCAACCCCTTTCCTTTTGAGATTTTGGACGATTAATAGGTCAATCCTAAGTTTCAGAATCTCAACTTTCATTTCGTTTTAGAATCATTAAATTCGAAGTTCTCTAGAGGAAGTTATTGTCATTTTTAGTGGTAACATTTTCTGATCTGATTTGTTTCCTATTGTGTGATCTTGTGATTCTCTTTCATCTAATCTAAAAAAAAGAGGCAAAAAAAAAAAAGAAAAGGAAAAGGAATAGAAAAGAAAGGAAAAAAAAAAAGGTTAGCCAAAAAAAAGTGAAAAAAAAATGAAAAAAAAAAATTGTGATCAGATTTCTTTCATTTGTGATCAGCATTGTTTCCTCTTCCATTTGTTTCCTAATTTTTGTGATCCACTTTCCTATTCCTATATTGTTTCTTTTTATCTTGTGATTGTGGACTTTCCTATTATGACTTCAACTTGTTTCCTATTCCTTTGATTTGAACTTTCCTAATCTAATCCTCCATTGATTATTATATCTTGGGTTTTTAGAATCATTGCAATTGGCTTTGGTATTTTAAACTTGATTTTGCATTGCTAGGTGGTTAAATCTTCCCTTTTTCGTATTGGAACCCTAGCCTAACCAAACTCTTACCTTTACTTGTGACTTGTATGCACCAATCACAACTTTTCATACCATCCACCAGCACATACTTTGGTGAATCGAGAATTGGCAGTCCTTGATCACTTGACAAGGTCTTAGGTAACATAAGAGCTTGGGATTTGATATTGAGAGGTAAAAGGCAAGAGTGGATAAGATCATTGCAGAAAAAGCCCATAAGAGAGAGTAAACACGAGTGATAGTGTTATATCTCAATTAAGTGAAACACGTGAGGAAATATTTGTGAGGTCCTATATACTTTTGTTTCTTTTTCATTAACATGGCAGATAATCAAGAAAAGGGAGTTGCACATGAAAGTGATAATGATGATCACAATTCATTTGGAGTAGCGCCTTTGCAAATGAAAGCGCTAGTGAGTCATTTTGAAAGGATGCTTGATAAGAAGTTGGAAGGACTCCATGAACACTTAGATCAAGTGGAGAGTAGAACCTCTAGCCAAAGGACTACTCAAGCTAACCAAAGACAAGCTCATGCTGCACGCCCATAACACCGTGAATATGCAGAAGACATGGAGAGCCATGATGAAGATTATGAAAGAGAGGAGACTCAGCCAAAAAGAAAGCCACTCAACATACAAAAAAGACTACTGAGGAGGCCTAGAGATGAAGAAGAAGACCTTGGAGGAGTCAAAGTCAAAATTCCTTCCTTTCAAGGCAAGAGTGATCCGGAAACATACCTGGAGTGGGAGATGCGTGTAGAGCAAATCTTTTCATGCCATAACTACTATGAGGGTAAGAAGGTCAAAATTGCTGCTCTTGAGTTTACTAATTATGCTCTTATTTGGTGGGACCAGATGCAAAAGGAGCGGATTAGATATGGAGAGCACCCTATCTCAACATGGGAAGAGATGAAGGCTATCATGAAGAGGCGATTCATTCCATCCTATTTTCAAAGGGAACTTCATAATAAGCTTCAACGCCTCACTCAAGGATCCAAGAGTGTGGATGAGTACTACAAGGAAATGCAAATAGCCATGATTAGAGCTAATGTAAAGGAGGATCCAGAAGCAACAATGGCTCGTTTCTTAAATGGGCTTAATCGTGACATAGCCGATGTTGTGGAGATGTACCACTATGTTGAGATTCATGACTTAGTCTACCAAGCTACCAAGGTGGAAAAACAACTCAAAAGGAAGAATATTGCAAGGAAGAACTCCAGTTCAACTTCTTTCAACTCATGGAGAAGCAACCTAAAGAAAGATATTCCCTCTACTTCAAATTCAAAGGGGAATGAAATAAAGAAAGAAGAAAAGCTGGCTGCACCACCCAAGAAGGTTCAAAGTGGGCCTAATCTTTCAAGAAATCGAGACATAATATGCTTCAAGTGCCAGGGGAGAGGACACATCTCTAGTGAATGTCCTAACAAGCGAACCATGAATATCAATAACCTTGGTGAATGGGAAACTGAAGGAGAAACAACAGAGGAAGAAGAAGAGCTATTCATGGAAAATGAAGATGGAGAGTATGCAGAAGAAGGAGAACTCCTTGTAACTAGGAGAGCCCTTAGCGCCCAGATGATGGCAGACGAAGATAAGCAAAGAGAGAACTTGTTCCATACTCGTTGCCAAATCAAGGGAAAGATATGTGGTGTGATTATAGATGGAGGAAGTTACTGCAACGTGGCAAGTACCGAGCTAGTGGAGAAGTTGAATTTGTCTACTTTCAAGCATCAACGGCCTTACAAACTCCAATGACTCAATGAATGTGGAGAATTGAGGGTAACCAAGCAAGTTAAGGTAATGTTTTCAATTGGCAAGTATAGGGATGAAGTGCTTTGTGATGTTGTACCAATGAAAGCATGTCATATTTTGTTAGGTAGGCCTTGGCAGTATAATAGACATGTTACACATGATGGTTTTCTAAACCATTATTCTTTTGTACTTAGAGAGGAACCTATAACCCTCCTTCCTATGTCACCAAAGCAAGTGTTAGAACATCAAATCAAGAGAGAGAAGAAAAGAGAAAGTGAGTGTGTAAAAGTGTTTGAAAAAGAGGAGAGTGAAATTGAGAAAAGAAAAGAGAGCAAGCCAAGAGAAGAGAGAGGAAAAGGAGAGAGAGCTAAGAAAGAGAGAAAATTTTGTTAGTAGCAAGAAAGAGTGAGATCAAACAAGTTTTGTTTTCTCAACAAAACCTCCTAGTAGTTATCTACAAAGAGGCTATATTGAATACTAATGACTTAACCTCTACTTTGCCTAGTATTGTTATGTCTCTTTTGCAGGAATATGAAAATGTCTTTCCCGAAGAGGTACCACCTGGGTTGCCACCAATTAGAGGGATAGAACATCAAATTGATTTTATACCTGGAGCACATTTGCCCAATCGTCCAGCTTACCGAGCTAATCCTGAAAAGACCAAGGAGATTCAAAGACAAGTACAAGAGCTGCTGGAAAAGGGATATGTGAGGGAGAGCCTTAGCCCATGTGCAGTACCAGTGTTGCTCGTGCCTAAAAAGGATAGCACATGGAGAATGTGCATTGATTGTCGAGCCATCAATAATATAACTGTAAGATATCGTCATCCTATCCTTAGGTTAGATGATATGCTTGATGAATTAAATGGCTCCACTATCTTCTCTAAAATTGATTTAAAAAGTGGCTACCATCAAATTAGGATGAAAGAAGGAGACGAATGGAAAACTGCATTTAAGACTAAACATGGACTTTATGAATGGTTAGTTATGCCTTTTGGTCTCACTAATGCACTTAACACATTTATGAGGTTGATGAATCATGTCTTGCATGCATTCATAGGTAAATTTGTGGTAATTTACTTTGATGATATCCTTGTGTACAGTAGGACTTTGCATGAGCACGTAGATCACTTGAGACAAGTCCTAGAGATTCTAAGAAAAGAAAGATTGTTTGGCAATTTGAATAAGTGTGATTTCTGCACTAATAAATTTGTTTTTCTTGGTTTTGTTATGAGTGCTGAGGGGGTTGAGGTTGATGAAGAGAAAATCAAAGCCATTCAAGATTGGCCAACCCCTACCACCATCAGACAAGTGAGGAGCTTCCATGGACTTGCAAGTTTTTATAGGAGATTCGTGAGGGATTTCAGCTCACTGGTAGCCCCTTTAAATGAGTTGACAAAGAAGAATGTTCCATTCAAGTGGGGAGAAGCTCAAGAGAAAGCCTTCCAAACCATGAAGGAGAGGCTCATACATGCACCTTTATTAGTCCTTCCAGATTTTGGTAAGATTTTTGAGGTTGAATGTGATGCTAGTGGAATTGGCATAGGAGGTGTACTCATGCAAGAAGGTAAAGCCCATTGCATATTTTAGTGAAAAGCTAAGTGGCCCTACTCTTAACTATCCTACATATGATAAGGAGCTATATGTTTTAGTTAGAGTGTTGGAAACTTGGCAACATTATTTGTGGCCTAAAGAATTTGTCATACATTCTAACCATGAGGCTCTAAAACATATTAAGAGCCAAAACAAATTGAATCGAAAACATGCTAGTTGGGTTGAATTCATTGAATCTTTCCCATATGTGATTAAGCATAAGAAAGGTAAGGAGAATATTGTTGCTGATGCACTTTCACATAGGTATGTTCTTCTTTCCATATTAGACTCTAAGGTTCTTGGTTTTGAGTTCATCAAGGAATTATATACTAATGATGTTGATTTTGGTGAAGCTTTTAACTATTGCAAGCCTAGAGTTGGTTGGGACAAATTTTACTTGATCAAGGATTCTTGTTTTGTGTTGATAAGTTTTGCATTCCTAATTGTTCTCTACGCATGTTATTAATGAAGGAAGCACATTCAGGAGGTTTAATGGGACACTTTGGCATTATTAAAACCTTTGATATCTTGAATGAGCATTTTTATTGGCCTAAGATGCGTAGGGATGTTCAAAAGCTTGTGGGGAGATGCGTTGTATGTCATAAAGCAAAATCTAAATTAAATCCCCATGGACTGTATACTCCCCTCCCTATTCCTAGTGTACCTTGGGAAGATGTTTTCATGGATTTTATTGTGGGATTACCTAGGTCTAAAAGGGGGAGGGACTCTATTTTTGTTGTGGTGGACAAGTTTTCTAAAATGGCACACTTCATTGCATGTCATAAGGTTGATGATGCTTCTAATATTGCTAATTTATTCTTTCAGGAAGTTGTGAGGTCTCATGGGATTCCGAGGACTATAATGTCAGATCGTGATACTAAGTTTTTAAGTTGTTTTTGGAAGACTTTGTGGAGCAAGTTTGGAACTAAATTGCTATTCTCTACTACTTGTCATCCACAAACTGATAGACAAACTAAAGTTGTTAATAGGACATTATCTTCTTTGTTACGAACTGTGGTTAAAAAGAACCTAAAGAATTGGGAAGAGTGTCTCCCACATGTCGAGTTTGCATAAAATAGGGCTGTTCATTCCACTACTAAATATTCACCATTTGAGATTGTATATGGTTTTAATCCTCTTGCATCCATTAACTTAGTTCCTTTGCCTTTGCAGGAAAGAATCAATATGGATGGACAGAAACGTGCTGAGTTTGTTAAGCAAATCCATGAGAAAGCAAAACAAAACATTGAAAGGATGACTCAACAATATGTAGAACGTGCTAATAAGGGGCGAAAGAGGGTTGTCTTTGAACTAGGAGATTTGGTTTGGTTGCACCTTAGAAAAGAGAGGTTTCCTGACGAAAGAAAGTCTAAACTTATGCCTTGCGGAGATGGGCCTTTCCGCGTGCTAGAGAGAATTAATGATAATGCCTACAAGATAGATTTACCAGGTGAGTATGGTGTAAGTGCTACTTTTAATGTTTCTGACCTTTCCCCTTATTTTGGTGCAGACTTTGAAGAGTCGAGGATGACTCCTTTTCAAGAGGGGGAGGATGATATGAACCAGATTCATGTGGGGAAGGATGCTCGTGTGGAGAAGGATTTGATGATAAATGGCCCAATGACAAGAGGAAGAGTTAAGCATCTACAAAGAGCAATTGGGCTTCAATTTGCTGAATTAGAAGCCCATAATATTAGTGCATGCATTGAGGAAGCAAATGAAGCCTTAATCATGCTTATTCAAGCCCAAGTTGATGCTTAAAGAGCCCATTGAAGCTAGAGGACGTGAATAGTACTTCAAATGCAAGATATCCAGCCCATTAATATTAATTAGTTTTCTAATAGGTTGATTATCTTTTCTTTTCTGTTTTTAAAAAGATTTGATTTTGTATCCCTATTTTTTAGATCTTTTAGTTAGGATTATGTAGTTAGTTTCCTACTTTTCCTCCAGTAGATAGGTTTGAGCTACACTATAAATATATGTATTCTGCTTTCATTTAAATCAGATTGGAAGTAGTAGAATTATTCTGAGTGTTTCTCTAATTGTGAGAATCTGATCTTTTCTTTGCTCTTGTGAAACCTTTATCTTGTCAACCTATCTTTAGGTTAGTTATTCAAGTTCGCAAAAGCCTCCAATTCGTGCTTCGATCCAAGTGCGTCGTTGTGTGGATTGGTTTACTGTGTTCGTGGTTAGACGCATTGTCTAAGTAGTAGGTCAACGTTCTTATAACGTTGGTTGGCTATTTGCTTCCGTCGGGTCTCGAACCATCATCTATCCATCAACCTACATCGTGAAGATTGGGCCATCCCTTGATTTCACATCACCATGTGACCTCATGTATCATATTCTCATATTTAATTATATGGATACAACTCATTTTCATCACCAAAAGTGGCCCATAAGCCGTGGAAAGCAGGAGAACACATAAAAATCTCATGACGCAATTTCGGCCAGAATTTTCTCACTTCTATTACAAACTTTGAAAAATTATAACTAATTCTACAAAAATCAAAAATGTGTATTCTTTTCCATTATGGAAAGCTACACATGTCTACTTTATGCTAAAAATATGTTCAGACCATGTAACACTACACAGAAGGCGTTTGACATTCAAAAACGTCCATAGGTCTAACTGGCTACTGGTACTATCACAACTTTCTGCTACAAACTTCAAAAATCTCCAATTAATTCTAAAAAAATCTAATCCATGAAAATGATATCAATATAGAAAGCTACAGATGTTAATAGAGGGAAAAAATAACTCCAAACTAGCTCAGGCACATCTAGGTATCTAAAATCAATCAAACAGTACCTGAGGTCAGTCTAAATGCCTAATACTAGGCAGAATCTTTAAAAATTTATATCTCCCTCTCTAGACATCCAAATGGGGTGCTTCTAGCTGGTAGAATTCACTAGAAATTTCTAGTTTCTCCCTATAAAATATCATGGCAATTGGACACCATTTGAGCCTTGAGTGATAGATTTCATTTTTTAACCAGTGTGAACAGTAACATGACCAAATCAGAATTTTTCCCAGATTTGAAAATTCACCAAATATTCTATAAACTTCCAAAAATTTTGTTTTTTAGCTTCCCAAAAAACTTTCAACAAGCTCTAATTGTATGCCAAATCTCATATCAAGAAAAGTTCATTTGGATAAAAAGTGGTATAGGTTTTCAATATAGTCAATTTTTGCTTCATATAGGATACCAAAGTGCCCAAATGAATTCCCTTGATGTTTGGCACCTCTTGGGCAAGTTTAAAAACATGATTATGACTTGTATGAACTGTCCAAATGGTCCCAAACCTCATGCATCTCAATTTGGCCATCCTACTTGCATTTATAGACATTTGCATAATGTCATTCAAGAAGCCAAATTGCCATAACATACTCAATTTACATTCTAATGGTCACATAACATAATCTCTCATTTATACATCACATATTAACATAATTACACATGTTCAAAAGGTCATAGACCATATCTAATAATGGATTATCATTTGACATCAATATGACCTTAAAGAACAAAAACTATACACTTTAACGTCAAACTCTCATTTCTCATGTGGTTGGCTTCTATTCCCTTGATCTCTTGGTCCACCTAGCATATTAGAACATTGGAGAGAAGGGAATGAGATCCAAAGAATCTCAATAGCTCATCTCCCTTTTAATCACACATAAAAGATGCAAAACAAGTCTCACAAATGCATGCATTGACATATAACAACATATGAACATTCAAAAATCATTCTTGGCATTTGAACAAAACATATATGGCATACAAAGACTTACCAATTAAGTGGATTAGTTTCACCCATTCACTTGTAGATATTGGACTTGCCTTACCTATTCTTTAAAAGGTTCTTAGACTTAACCTTGCTCTTGAGAGTCAACCTCACTTTTGGGAGACTCTTTACTTTGTTTCAACCAATATTAAAGGTTCTTGGCTCATCCTTACCATGGCTAAGGGTTCTTGGTCTCACCACACTCAAGCAAACCAAGCAAGCATCATAAACATCTTTTAAAAACATAATGCATCATCATGGTACCATGGCATATGAAATCATCTTAGAATATTTTTCACGGCTTAAAACACACATACACACATTCAAAGACAAGCCAAGCATACAATCATGCATGAGAGAAAGAGGAGTGAGCTACCTTGGAAGCGAGCACACACTTTTTCTCTTGAATTTCCTCTCCCTTCCTCGACCTCACACACATAAAGGTGTGAAATGATTTCTCTTGGCCTAAACACAATTTATGGAAGCCAATTAGGTTTATGGAATTAATTTGAAGGCCACACAACTTGCTCACACACTAACTTGGCCTTTAAACCCCTTTATGTTTCCAAAAATGCACCTAATGAAGCAACACCCATCAAATAAATTTTAGGCTCCATCCTTTCTTTCCAAATATGATTATTGACTCATTTTAACCCTCTTGGAGTCATCACACAATTAAAATAAAGAGTCTAACTACATGTTACTTCTTTAAGTCATATTATAAAACATAAGGCACCAATTCACTTTTTATGGTTTCTAAATTTTTCTCAAAACTTCCACTCATCTTCAATCATCTTATATGACTCAAAAATGGGTTTAAAAAATTTTAAAACTATCCCTAAGTATGCTAACCCCTCTTAGCCGAACCTATGGAGGATTTTAGCCTTTATAGACTTTGGTTTGTTTTCTTGATGGAGGAAGTACATGAGGAGACTTCTAAGGACCTTAGGAGCTCATTTAAACTCTCATTTAGGTATAGAAATTAAGGTATTAAATCAGATTTTACAAGGAACATATGAAACCCTAGAATTTGCATCTTGAATTTTCATGGTTCTTTTGTTGTTTTCTTTGTATATTCTTATTCTCCACACTCTTTTTCCTAAGAATCACCCTTGGTTATGCTTAAAAACCAAGCCCTCCTATGACTTCTTGAGAGGGGCAAACCATAGGAAGAAGAGGAACAAAGGGTAGCAACCATGGAAAAAGAAATTATCTTATTTTTTCTTATTTTCTCACTTGAATCTTGTCTTCTTTGGCCTCCTCTCTTCAAATCCAAATTTTTTCCTTAATTTCTCCCTTAAAACAAATTTATAAACTTCATTATAATCATAAGAAATAAAGGAGAATGAAGGAGAAGAGGTTTGTAAAGGAAAAAGCATGAAAAACTATCAAAATTTCATACCTTCAAGCCTTGATTTCTTCTCCTCTTCTTTTTCCTCTTATGTGCCACTCTCCTAGGGTTTCTTCTCTAGTTTAGGGCAGAAAAATATGAGGCTATGTGAGTGGGAGAGTGGGGCGCCCTATATATATAGGTGGAGGAAAAATGATTTTTCAAAAATTCTTATTTTGCCCTTCGTTTTTGACATTTTTGTTTCTAATTCATTTTAACTTCTTTTTTAGAACTGTCCTTTCCATTATAAAATTTAAGTTTCCAATTTAGTAAAATGCCTTTGGAATCACTCAAATCGGAGCTAAAACTTTCCCAAACGAATCCGTCAAAATTCGAGTACACTAACATTGGAAAACGTCCATCGAATGAGTTTTTACTGTCCTGGGGCTTTCCATGGTTTTTAGGGACTCTGAGAACCCTGGAGAACTCAAAAATTTTATTTAAAAAGCCATCCTATATGAATTTCAAAATTTATTCAAAATTACAAAAATACTATTACATTTTGTAAGTTTTTTGTTAAATTTCATTTTTTCATTTTAGCTCTGTTTTTTTTCCATCTGAGTCTAAGATTCTTATTTTTAGGAGTCTAGAATGTTATTCAAATTTTTTGGGACCTTAATTAATTTATTTCAGGGGACTTGCTTTGAAAACGTGCTCGTTTCCATCGTTTAACGAAAACTGGATATTACAGAATCCTTGCATGCTAAAACCCTTGGTTCTATCAAGAACACATGAAGAAAAGCTCTCCTCCTCACTTTCTCTCTCTAAGCCAAAGTTTAAATGGCTTAGAAACACAAGATTTTGCAAGTATTTCAAGTAAAGTCTTACTTTAAAATAAAGCTCTCTTGATGTAGATTATTTTTCACAGATTGATTTTTTAAAAAGAGTTCCTTTTTGGCTTGTATCAAACATGAATCTTCAAGTTTTCAAGAAAAGAAAATCACCACTAGAGAGCTCTTAGAGAGAGGGACAACTTTCCTTACTAGCACGGGATAAAACAAGGTCGTTTACTTACTTAAATGGGAGCTTAAACTTCTTCTCTCTCTCTCTTCCCTTAATGTCATGCCATGGCTAGTCTAAAATTCTAAAAATGAAAGTTTGGAGAAGATGATGAGGTATAATCTTATTTAAGAAGTCTCTTTTATAATTTTTCAAAATGACCTTTTTACTCTTACCCGCCTGCTTGCTCCATTTAGGCTCATTTTTCAGGCTTTTTAGGATTTGATTGCTCTTTACAAATTTTTGGGTGCTCTTTCACATAAAAACATTAATTTTAGAGTTTTAATGGCTTAAAATAGTGAAAAATAGCTCTATTTAAAATTTTAACACTGTCTAACCCTTTCAACACGTCTGAAAGGCCTTAACTGATTTTGACTATTCTTATGATTTTCAATACCTTTGAAAACTCTAGTAACCTTAATTTTAGGTTTTAAAACTATTTTGCTTGTGTTTTCTAAAATTTGATTAAAATTACAATTTTGCCATTGATAAGCCCTTTTTCTTCGTTCTGCTATTTTAGCTTTGTTTTCTTTCTGTGTATGATTTCCTATCCTTATTTTTCGATATACTAATTAATATTTTACCCTTATTTATCTTTAATTCAATTTACTTTAGGGTCCTCTTGTATTAACATACTGGTCTCAATTCAGTTAAAAAGCTAGTTGTTACACTTCCTATCTTTGGAGTTCTGTCGAAGGAAATATGAATTTTTGAAGTTACATAATAGTACCAGTAATACAGCCTGACTTATGTTATTGTCTATCCATTTCTAGTGGGTTTAGGCTACTGTATTGGTCTAGATTTAATTGTAGTCAAAAGTAGACATCCATTACTTTTCAGAATGGTATAGTTTGCTTGATTTCAATTTTTCTAAAATTAGTTATGAATTTTCAAAGTTTGTATCAGAAAATTGAATCTTGAACTCAAGAGCAAACCATGAGTTTTATGTGATGTAACTCCAAACCCGTAATGAATGTGGTCAATTATGATGTGTATGACTTATATGGATGTGTTATAACTAGAAAATGATGTTGACGAGTTCACATGGTCTATAGAGCATAAAATTAGAAAATGGGACCTTACATAATGCAAATAATCTCATTAAAATAATGCCTTTTCAAAAGAAATGCTTGCTTCTCTATATGATTATGCTCCAATCCATATGAAATGCATTGAGAAGGATAATGAGACTATGATAAAATAGCTAAGAGGTTAAGGTATTACAAATCCAAAATTTACTAGAAACTTTCTATTACCTTTCCATATCTAATATATCTCATCCATGAATTATTACTTGCATTAGAATTTATTCCTCTCATTATTGGCAATGACTTTTATCAATCAACGAATATGTTAGTAATTAATATTACTTCATAAAGTTCTACGAAAAATCCAGTAGAATTTTTCCTTAAAATCTGAACAATCTAGATCATGTAACGATTATAGTCTAGATTTTTATTTCTTAACATACACATCTATATTCTTACTTCAACTATCTAACTCAGCACTTTAGGGCTCAATTATCAGCTAGCCCATCTCAATGCATATAAGCCATGCGACTTTACATATTCATACTCAAATGTAACATATCTACTAAAACTGTATAGCTTTCTAAATCACATGTAAAAATGAGGAGACATAAAACTTAATTGACATTACTGACTATAGGCCCATAAATGAAATAACACATAGCATTGATATACACATACTTTACAAATCATTTGTAATTCTATTAACTATACATAAACTAAATTATACTCAAGCTAGTCAAGGCCTTAGTATGTCTCCTCACTATCTCTGGCACTAAATTTCTTCATACCTAGCAAAGGTAAGTGAAAATAGAGAGGTGAGATTCTGGGAAGAATATCAGTAGCTACAATTAACTACCAATACATAGATGAGACTGTCAACCAAGATAATGCAAGTATGCAAGGTCAAACATTTCAAGCATTAACACTATCATATCATACTTACTTGGAATCATAATTTCTCTATCAAAGCCATGATACTCTAGCTTCACTTAGGCTTTTTTTACAGGGCCTTGGGTGGACTACTACATTCAACCCTATGCCCTCTAGCTATTAGCTACAAGTCACAAACATAACTCATAATGCATAACGTGGAATTAGTTTAACACATCATAGAGCATGTTATTAAAGCAACCAATATACACAATACACATCAAGTCTAAACAAGTCAACATGCATAAAAGGTAAGGAAGAGTAAGTCACCTAGAATACGCTTAACCTGGTGCCAAAACCACTTAAATTTGTTCATCTTACTAGCTTTGATTTGGTCTCACCACTTCCATTTAGAATGGTCCCTCTAACTTAGCCTAAAATATCAAATTAGACAAAATAATTGTTAACTATAGCTTATCTAACCTTAAATCTTCAATATGAAATACTTAAATTAAAGCCCCCTTTTTGCACTCTTTATGATCTCCTTCTCTTAGTACAATAGAAGCTTATTTTGTCTTAATTGGTTCCAAATCTTAATAATTCATAACCTGAGGTAGAGACCTCCAAATTTTGCGAACTTTAACTTGTTAGAAAACTCTTTACATGTAATTTTACTATCAAAATTTTAGAACTAAAAGATTTCCTTTAATTCTTAAAATACTTCGAAGATCATATCTAAGACAAGGCAAAATTCTGGTTTTTGACAAATTTTATAAGCTAAATTTAAAAATTCATAACTTTGTTTAAAAGTGTCCAAATTGGGCAAACTAAGACCTATTAGAAAGCTCTTGATGTGCCCTAGATACTATAAAAATTTTAGGTTTAAATAAGATTTATTTGGTCCCTAAAAAGAATCAAAATTCAAAGCTATCCAAAGATGTCCAAAGACCAAAACTGATATACGGTAAATTTTCTAAGGCAATTTTGAAAATTTATAGAATATTATGTACTGATCCAAAAATTACAAAGTATGTCTCATATGAAACTTTAAAATGTCCTCTAAATACATGTCAAATTTTAGCCCAAAACTCAACCTCTAAGTCTCTTAAATGTAGACTTACATTTTATTACTTAGAAAATTCTAACATAGGCAACTTATCATACCAACTTACAAGTTCTAGAGAATTTCTTGTTATGGGCAAAATTTTTTTGATACCACTAACTTAATAAACTAGCTCATCATGTAACATTTGCCCTATAACTCATTTTGACCCTACCACTTGCCATTTTCCCTTAAGGCCTTACTCATAATGCATTATGTCACCTTGCACCATACCAAGTGCCATGCTAAACTTAGCATCTAGGCTACAATTTCTCATCATATATGATCTATACAACTCAAATGGGACTCATTAGAGCCATTACAAGCTTGCCTAAACAAGTCTAGCATCACATTGTCTTATAGTGGTCTTTCTTGAGCCCTAAAAGTTCACCCATCAAAATGTGGCTTCTAAATTCCATTCAATGCTTCCATTAATATCCATATTTCATTTCTAGACCATCTAAAACCTTAAAATCATTGAAAAAACCCCTTAAGTCCTTCATTCCCTACATGGCCGAATAAGTACCATACGTTGTCTAACTTGGAGATTTCAAGGATTCATGTGAAAATGGAAGGTAGAATCATGTTCCTCATGCTAGAAAACATCTAAATGGACCAAGAGAACATCAAAATATCATGATCTTCACCATTTCTCTCTCATGGCTAAAACCTATAGAGCCTTGGAACTCAAGATTTTTCAAGTGGTTTACATAGAAACTTATCCCAATGCAGAGTACTCTTCATATAAAACAACTTCTATTAATTGAAATCCCAAAATGAGCATAGGCATCTATTAGGTCAAATCTAATCTTCTTCCTTTCATGAAAATAAATACACCATTAAAAAGCCTTTTTTATGTAGATCACATTTTACAATAGAAGCGAAACAAACAAAGGTCGTTTACTTATCCGTATCAGAGCTTAAAATCTTTATATCTCCTCCTTTATTCTAATGCCATGGATGAAGCTTCAAAAGGGCTGGCGTGTCATGAGAAAGAAGGAAAGGGCATATGGTTTCTTTTAAAAGCCTTATTATAACTTTTCATGATGACCATTTTGCCCTTAGGTATTCGATTGCTCCGTTTTAGCTCATTTTTCGGGTTTTTCCAGATTTGACTGCTCCCTACACAATTTTGAGTGTCTTTTCTCATAAAAATATTATTTTTGGGGTTTAAATGACTTAAAATGGTAAAAAATAACTCCACTTACAATCACAATATTGGCCATCTCATTTTACATGCTATAAGGGTTTTAACTAATTCTAACAGTGCTTATAATTTTCAAAACTTCTAAAAATCCTAGTGAGTTTAATTTTGACATTTACCTTTGTGTTTCTAAAATTTTATTCAAAATTACAATTTTACCACTAATATGCCATTTTATTCCGTTTAGCCACTCTAGTTCCATTTTTGCACTGTAAGTAAATTCATAACCCTATTTCTTGATGTCTCAATTAACATTCTACCCTTATTTTACCTCATCTCATATTACTTTGGAATCCTCTTTCATCAACATGCCGGTACCTCACTATTCTTTAAGATTACTATTTTTCTCTTATTATACTGTAAGCCACTTCAATACTATTTTTCCATGCTTTAAACCATTTGTAGGCCTTTCTTTGTCATTCTAATTAGGATTTTGGCGCTTTATGATTTATCCTTAACCCTAGTCTTAAGGTTTAACTTGCTCTAAGAATGCCAAATGTTGCACGTGCCAACCCCATGAGTGGTCCTGCTACTTCATCTTCAACCTTGGAAAATTTTCTAAGTTTCAAAACTTCCAAAATTTGGGTATCTGCAAGGCTAATATTGAAACTTCTTATCTCACTCCTTTTTTCATCCATTTTAGGCAAAATTAATGGTATTAGAAAGCTTGTTCACCAAAATTTTCAATCATGCAAGGTTTGCGCCTAATAGCGCTTTACACTAGGAGCGCTAGCCCTTACAAGAAGGCTATTTGATCATTGTATGTCTAAAACTTAAGTTTATGATATGCTTCTTCTTCCTCAAATTTTGACCCTAAGTTGCTATCCATAAAGGCTAGATACAATGTGAATTTTGTGGCATAAAAGGTCTCTATAATTTTTTGCCATTAATGACATTTGGGGTCCAAATTTTGAACTTTCTATAATTCATGAAATTTTGCAGCAAATTCATGAAATTCAATACCAATAACACACATATATCACAAGAAACAATAAAATTGAGCCAACCTAGCTCTGATACCAATAAAAGGAAAAAAAAAATGGATACTTACTCATAAAGGATAGATCTTCAAATTCACTTCCCTCTATGCAATATAATCAAAATCACAAGCCAAACTCAACAGTAGAAACACCAAATCGCAAAGAAGATGAAAGGGAAGAGAGAAAGAAATGATCTCTTGTGTGTTTTCTGAATTCTGTATTATTTGTCTTCCCACAGAATTTTAAGTTACACTCTTTTTGCATGTTAAAAAAGTAGTTTTTGACTATCAATTTTTTTTCTTTTTATTTGTAACCTATTAATTAATTGACAATAATTTTAAAAATCAAATTCAAAAGAATTTGAATATTGATTAATTAATTAACTTACTTACTATTAATTAATTATTTTTTGGATACTTATTAATGAATCTAAATCAACCAATCATAAAATAGCTCAACAATCTAGCAAAGTGACTTGTGAGTTATTAGATTCAAAATGACTTTTAATTTACTGTTCTAGTGTTTTGATGATTTCATTACAAAAAGCTTATGCTTTGTCAATGCTAGTAACACCTTATTTTTGGCAAATTTGGTTGGAGATGATTTTCAACATCAATTAACTAATGAACCAAAATGAACAAATAATTCAGGTATTTTAATATATATTTTTTAAATTTACTCTTCTCTTTTTTAATATTAATAATTTTCTTATCTTTATTATTTTGTAAATAATTTTATTTTTTTAATTCATTTATGTCTATATAAAGAGTGGTAATATATACTTAAAAATGGTGAGGTGATATGGTACATTGGAGGATGACTTAAGGATTGTAGTAGTGCATTGTGACATACTAGTAGACAGAGAGTTTTTAAGACATAAGTTTTAGAACTTATTTGACATACATAATATTTTTTTAAAAAAGTGTGATTATGAAGAGAATAAAAATAATAATTTTGAAAATAGAATTAATTTTTACACCTTTATTTTAAAAAATAATAAAATATTATTAAATCATTAATTACAAATATATAATAAATATTACATAAAAATTATGCAAAAATAATCACTTAACGTGAGGATTACCAAATAGCACCTTAGTTATATTTCAGGTTTTGAAACACAACCTCACTGACCGTCTCATAAATATTAAAGATAATTTAAAAGATTTAAATTATAATATATCTTAGTCAGTAGTAGGCCACCGCCACCTCCACTTTTGCAAGAATAGTGACCTGGGAGTGTTATACCTTTTCATTTATCAAATGTTAATATAAAAAATTATAACTTCACATTTTATCAATACCAGGATATCACAATGAATAAAAAGATATTAAAAGGTCTCAATCAATCAATCTCTCTCTCTCTCTCTCAACCACCCCCCAACAAAAACACACACACACATCTCTCCAAAAAATCAAATTTAAAAATTCTAATAAATATTTTATTAGAAAATTGCACTTTGAAATAAATCAAAACCGACATGCACATCTAACCTTATTTAAATCATGCTCACCCCGTCGAATTTTTTAATATGTCATTTTAAAAAAAATAATAAAGGAGTCAAAAGTTTTAATTCTACCAAAGACGATTCTTCCCCCGCAAGATGCAAGGAAAATTTAAAAAATAACCTGCGGATTTTATAGAAACAAAAATTTAAAAACAAATAAACAATAAATATACAAACATTATTCATCTACAAATATCAATAGTATCGTACACACAATCTACCTATGAAATGAAAAGTTACACTGTTCATGCGTCAGAGTCGCATTTTCATAAGTCGCACAAAATTTTATATAATATATTGATGATTGTTAACAACCTATTGTCTTCTGCAATTAGCTTTTTACTAAATAATTAGAATTGAAAATTTCAAGTTTCAATCTTATTCTGGGATATTCCTCCCTTTTACTGATATAATTTGTTGACTTCACAATCACAAGTAACTTATTCATTTATCCTGGTTCGTAAGAAACTGGGCTGAGTAGTTAATTAGTATACAAGAATGTCAAAGCGATAAATGTACACATATGTTTTCTATCTTAAGCGCACCATTTTTTTTTATGTGCAGACAAATAAAAGAAGTACATGTAGGGAAAATATGTAATTATATCTCTAGTATTAGCATCTATTAAAAAATTGAGGCAATTTATGCTTCTTTATTTTAAAAAAATTAGAATTTAAATTTTAGTGGTATTTAAACATATTAATAGAAATTATAAGATTGTAATATAATTATTAAATCTGAGAAAAAATTAAACAAATGAATAAACATAATATCTTATTACTTTTTTTCTTTAGTTTCAAGAAATATTCTCATTTTTTTTACATTTTTTAAGTGAAAATCTTATTTATTGATGTAATAATTTTTACTTTTGTAATACCATGTACAATCAAATGGCTACATAATTACGTCCTATCCTGTTATTATACTACATTATAATAGAAGGATTGCTTCTGTTTGCATCATTTGTGTATTAGATATTTGATCTTTCTGATTTTTAACTCAAAATAAATAAATCAATCAAATCCCACTTTTTATTTTTCAATTGTATTAGTTTCTTCATTTGCAAAGAGGCGCATAAGCCACCAAAGGGTAGATGAGACACACATCAAAAGTCACATGCATGCAAACGAATTACGGCAAACGGATGACATTGTAGTTTCTCGCGCTCTACTTTCATTTTCCTCCCCATTTTTATTTTCTTTAACCGTCCCCTTCTCTTTCTCTTCTTTCTAATTCATAAACTCTCCTACGAACCTTCTAGAACTACCAAAATAATCCCCCTCATTCCTTCCTTGTCTCTGTATGAACGCCCCAGTCCGAGATTAAAAGAAAAAAAAAATTACAGGGATCTGTAATTCTTTTTTTGGGTGATTTCTAGCTATGGCTCCGCCGCCGGTGGACCACAACGGCGAGTCCACGGCTGGTGAGTCTCAGAGATCTATTCCGACACCTTTTCTAATGAAAACTTATCAAGTCGTTGACGATCGTACTATAGACGATGTTATATCGTGGAACGAAGATGGATCCACTTTCATCGTTTGGAACCCTACGGTTTTCGCCAGAGATTTGCTTCCTAAATATTTCAAGCATAACAATTTCTCTAGCTTCGTCCGTCAACTCAACACCTATGTAATTGTCATCCTAGTTTTATCTAATTTTAATCTTTTACAATTCTTTTTTGGATTTTTTTTATTCAGTTTCTTATTTTCATTTTCAGGGATTCAGAAAAGTAGTACCTGATCGGTGGGAATTCTCGAACGAGTGTTTTCGCAGGGGCAAGAAACGACTTCTGTGCGAAATTCAGCGTCGGAAAATCTCATTGCCTTCGACAACAGCGGCCGGAGCAACTGCGATCGTGGCAGTTCCGGCGCCGGTGCCGTTGACGGCAATACCAATGGCGAAGCAAATCATATCGCCTCCAAAATCAAGGAAAGAACAGGTCATTTCGTCAACTTCATCGCCGACAAGAGCACCGGTTGAGCTCTTAATCGAGAACGAGAGGCTGAGAAAAGAGAACTTTCAGCTGAGCAAGCAATTAGCGGAGATGAGATCTCTGTGTAACAATATATTCAATCTGATGTCCAGTTATGCAAATAACCAAATAGACAGCGGTTCGCAAGGTAGAGAGAATGACTTCACGGCCGTGAAACCGCTTGATTTGATGCCTGTGAAACGGAGCTCCAGTGACGAGGAGGCGGCGGCGATGGAGGTGGAGGAAATGAATCCGAAGCTGTTTGGGGTGGCCGTAGGTGCTAAGCGAGCGAGAGAGGGAGGAGGCGGAGGAGTAGCAGGAGAAGACGGCACAGTGATAAGCTTACATCGAGCGGGGCCTACAGAAGTGAAATCAGAGCCGTTCGGTTGTCAGAGCCGTCGTGATCATCAGGAAGCGCGTGGCTTGATCAGTGCCACATCGCAAATCAGACAGTCTGTAATTAACACGTGACAGCCAATAAGTGAGAGGAAACACTGTTTGCCTAGGTTACACACGTGCCGAACGGGTCATGTGCGTGTATTTATAATCGATTTTTCTCTGAGACGTGCTTAACTTTCTCTCTTCCAGGAGAAAATCATACTCTCTCTTTTTTTTCTTTTTCCTTGTACGGGGAGCCGGACTGTAGATTTGCTCTAGTGTGAAAATTTTTCATAGTTCCATATTTTATTTCAATTATTAATGTAGAATGTTAGCGAAATTTTGTAATTCACAATCATGGTAATCTTTGATGCAGCAAAATATAATATCTTTGAAATATTTGAACTTTATGCTTTGAAAAAGATAGATATTTGAACTTTATATCCAATCCGTATGACCGAAAAATGAAAGCAAAACTACGAATCACGCACTATTTATACATTAAGAAAAATTTTTACAATACCCTTAATAATAAAGGTTTATTTTTTATATGTATAAAATAATAGATATACATATATAAAATAAATTTTAATTATTAAATGTATATAATAAAAATTTATTTTTTATATGCATAAAAAAATAGATATATATATATAAAATAAATTTTAATCATTAAATGTATATATACACAAATATTTTTCTTATCTTAAATATCACAATGCTGATGATCAAATTTCAGTGAGAGATTAACAAAATCAAATCTCACAACGTTTTATTTTATATATATATATATATATATTATTATATCAGTATTTAAGACGAGAACGTGTAGAAAAATCCTTGTGGTTGATTTTGATCGCTTTGACCTATTCCGAGTGTAGTGTAGAACACAAGGGGTGGCATTTTAACTTTTTGCCATTCATAAGTTGAATTATGATGTATGCTTATCATAATATACTGGCCTGAGAGAAAAGGAAGAAATAAAATTAATGAATAAAAAAAAATTAGAATATTCTAGTGAATTATCTTTAATGATTAAAATTTATTGAAGGGAATAAAAATAATAAATAATGGAGTGAGCTAAGCATAGTAAAAGATAAAGGAATTTTTTCAGACACGGGAAGATTATAATCTACATTTTACAAAAGACACCATCCAAGAGTCTACTTGCAGATTTTCGAACGAGAAAAGTGGGGCTACAATTTTCTCGTCTTTTAGCCTCGAGACTTCTCTAGAAGGAAGCTCGGAGGGGATAGAAATGGTATTAAAGAGCTCAGCTACAATTGTGTGGACCACACACACGTAGATAAAGTAGCTGCAATTATTAAAAGATACTTCTCGTTTATTGTACGTAACATGTGCTGAGCTAAAGCACGTGTCACTTTGAATTTTAATCATGGATGTTCCTCGCTGTCCAACTTCCCTTTGTTTATCACAATTATTGATTTATGCCTTTGAAAACTATTTAAAATTGGTAATTCGAAATATATATTTTTAGAAAAAAGTTTGAATTGAGTTTTTCTTTAAAAAAAATAGTGTTATAATAGTAAGGGCTAAATCTAATAATTTTTGTTTTATTATTATGATCAAAAGTATTTTTAAATCTTGTTCAACTTAAGATTGTTCTTAAACAATTTTAGAAATATAATTTATCATATGAATTTGATATATTTAAAATTTTGTATAAAATATTCTAAAACAATAAACTCAAATTATTGAAATGAAATATTTTTTTAAGCAATTAAACCATCCCTTTGGGCTTCTGGCAGGTTTAATGACACTATGTCCTATAATATACATCAAGTATTATTAATTTTGTTCCCGTCACCAATGATCCCAAACTACCCTTCACGTTTTCATGACTATTTCCACGTCAATAATAATTCAATAGTGATGTCCAAAAATAGTATCAGGGAAGTGAGTGAAATCATACGAGGCTTTACGGTATCTCTAAAGGCAGAAAATAACTAACCCCTATTTTGTATATTGACCACAAATTAATTTTTAATTACCAAATCTTTTAAACACATTCTAATATCCATCAATTACCGCACCAAGATCTTCTACATTTTTGGTCAATACTAACCAAGCAAACTAATCATACCCAAGCGCTTGGATCCCTTATAATAAAAGATCTTATTGTATGTCGCGCAATAAGACGTTTTATTTTGTTTTTTAAGACTATAAATTTTAATTAAATATTTAAAATATAATTGAGAAGACAAAAATTTTAACTATGAAAAAAGTTACATTTTAAAAATTTTAATTATAATATATAATTAAAAATTTTAAAGTATAATTTTTGTATAGTTCAAATTTTTATCCTCTTAAATATAATTTTTTTTTTATTAAACTCATTATATCCCTGTTATAGGATCCCTTGTTGTAGGTAATCCAAACCCTCATACCTAATCTAGAACAATTTGTCAAATTGGGCTTTAAGAGCCCAAATCAGGACAAGGGCATCTTTTTATGGCTTGGACAATGGCCAAAAAGTCCAATCCAAAGAATAAATTGTTGATATATGCATTAGAAGTTAACCATAGAATGATTATTTTTTTTCCTCCATTCTTTACATATATTTTATTACATTTTTTAATGAAAGCATTTAAGTTATTATATTTTATGTTATATATGCATAATATAAATACATATATTAACTGCTCATAGAATAATTTATTATATTAAAATATCCTTAGTCGAGTATTATCATGAATTAGGATAACAATAATATAATATGACTAGTATGTACATTGGCTATAATGACCTTAAACTTCAATTAAGATAAGTAACATAGCTAAATTCTAAATTATTTGTAATTGATGCGTAAGATCAATTAATGAATCACTAAGATACAAAAATAAGGAAAATTAAAACATTTATTCAATAAGTTACATTATTAAAATTAAATAAGAAACTTCATGTTCCCTTAACTTAATTTTTATTAAACCTAATTGCCTCTCTTTGAAACCTTTTAGAAGGCTTTAAATAAGTATAATTTGAGTCTCTAGCCCATATTTATCAATAGCATCATGTAACCAAGCTCCAAGAAGTAGTATATTGATTTTAGGATTCAAATGATGACTTAAAAGGTTGATTCACGACTTAATTCACCCCTAGAATACCATAAAACACTAAGGATCGATTTGCATTGTAACTTGACTCAAGTCTTAGGCAAAAAACACAAGAAACATGATTTGAGCAGGGGCATAACCCTTTTGTGCTACAACATAAATTGTCCCTGAGTGACAATTTACAAGATATGCAAATCTTGTAAATTAATTAAGTAAAATTATAGAAGTTAAGAATTTAATTTGAAAAAATAAGAAATTATGATGAGAATTACTGAAAATTATGAAAAATAGAAATTTTAAGGAAAATGATTATTTTGGATATTTTAATGCAAATAGTAATTATTTGGCAAAAAAATAAATTTAATTGTAAAATTTGAATTTAATTGGGAGAAATTAATTAGTGGACTTTGGAAAATTAAATTAGAGCTGAATAATTATTTTGACTTCACTAAAAGTAATTTTTAGGAACCCAAATTAAGTTATAATGGAGACCTAGGTTGTTTGGACTTATCAAACCACAATACAATACTCAGATATGAACCTAATTGGACAAAAATGTCCTTAAGTCAGCCATATACTTATTAAACCCTAAGAGAGGTGTTGCACACTTTGTTAATAGAGCTGAAACATTTTGTATAGCAAAAGCAAGAAGGAAAAAATGCACAAGAGGAAGAAGTGCTAGGGTTTTCAACTTGGTGGCCTTGATTTGTTCATCTAGAGGAATATTTGACTAAGGCAAATGATATAAATGTTGTTCCTTTCATCTCCTTTTTCATTTTAGTTTGATTAGTTTTTCATTCGGTGGATTTTGACCCAAACCCTAGGTCTGAAATTTGTGTTCTTGATGTTTTCTTGCATGATTTTCAAACCTTAAGGTTAGAGAAACTATGGGGTAAGTGTGACGACCCTAATTTTTAATCATTGTAATTAAGGTTAAATACATGATTAATAACCATAATTCAGTGTTACATGTCATTAAGACTAATTACATTATGAAAATATGGAGAAATTTGAACCTTAATTTTATTAGAGTCATCAACCATATAATTACAAATACTTACGTACATCAAGGGAAAACAAACGTTTATTTATAAGCCTTGATTCTATTACCTATCATTTCTAATTCACAAGAACCTTCTATTAATGTTTCTAAGTCATCCCTTGAGATTACCATATGAAAAACCAAGATTTTCTAGTCACTATAAGGGTTTCAAGACATTCGCTATGGCCAATTTACCCTTAACAGCGGCTAATTCCTCTTGGCTTCGCCCCTCGCATCGTTACTAATTTTGCCGCGACGAGTTGGACCTTCACCGCGACCAACCTACATGGCACCACGGCAAGGAAGCCTCTTGGAACCTACCTCGCTTGCCTCTCCATATTGGCCGCGGCCAATACCTATTTTCCCCGCGGCCAATTCCTTTCTGGAATGCTTGGCTCATTTTCACAAAAGTTCGCCGCGGCCAATTCCCTGCTTCGCAGTGGCGAATTTCCCTCTAGATGACTCCCAGTTTAGCCTCTCACATTTTATCGTGGCCAATTCCACATTCACCACGGCTAATTGCTCTCTGGTACTCTCCTTAGGCAACTTCGCCACTATTGGCCGCAGCTAACAATATTTTAGCCGCAGCCAATTGCCTTATGATCCTACTACTCTTAAAACCTTGCCTCATACTCTCCACTCTCTATCTAGGGAGTCTCTAGGGCCACTCTTCCACTTGTTATGAGGTTCTAATAGCATTTATCTACTGAATTCCCTAGCCATTAGATCATTACCAATCCCCCAATTAAAGATGGATTCTCCTACTCATTCATTGATCTTATATCAACAGATTTACAAATTGTTCACAATGGTCATTCAATCATACTTACATTGGGTATTTCATGCATCAATAGTTCAAGTTTACAATCAACATCATAGGATTACATTACTCAAATAGTCAATTATATCATAGATGCATAAGCCCAAAATAAGTGTCAAAGTTCATACATCCATCAACAGCTAATATGAAGCCTATTTCTCAATGGTTACATTCTATGTTAAAAAAATACAACTCATATACTTGGCAATACAGATACATGATGATGCTATACAAAGGTTAACAAAAATTAGCATCTACTCTATTCTACTCAAACCAAGTGTAGCTCCCCACACCAGGCTTCAGCTCATGGATGTTCATCCACTTGCTTGCCCTTATCTTTATCCGAAGAACCTTTACCTGAAATGTTTAATCCCGTAAAACAGGGTGAGATACGAATCTCAGTAACTAAGGCAATTCCATCATATATTCTAGTTTAATTAGCATACATGCATAGTTTCACATAAGCATCAGAAAAATTCTAGTCATATCAGTAAATGAAACAATTAGGCTATCATGATTACTATCCCATACTAGCAATCATATTTTCACGTGTTAAAAGCCATCAACACTGGGAGAAGCCCATCCAAGGCACCTACTCTCCATTGAGCACGACTAGGGCTCAGTGCATATGGGGTTTGATCATAATCCGGTGCCCAATCGAAGCACATGCACGGGTGGCAGCCGCACCATAGCTCCACCATGGACTCACAAGGCCCAATCACAATATAATGATAGCCAACCAATTCATTCAACATTCCAAATCATTCATGTACAGCAAAATATGAAATTAAAATAGTTATATGTATGGAATTAATATAAACCTGGTTACCTCACTTGTAGACAATTGCAACAGCCACAATGGTACAAAATCTCCCTATAATCATAGCATCAGAGAATTACTACTCTACTTCATCATTAACAATTGCAAAAAGTACCCAAAGAATTTAAAATGCTAATGACTACCTAGGGATCACTTACCCAGCCACTACAAGTCCCAAATTTGGATTGAAGTGTCCTTTCCCAGAAATCTCAATATTTCACCGAAAATCCTAAGCAAATTTGTACAAAATTAATACCCATATTATAAATTAGCTATAGGGGTCTCAAACTAGCAAAGAAAGCATCAATATGAAGGGTTTATACTTACTCAATGTCAGCCCTAGCCTCAACCTACGAATTTTATCAAGAAAATCCCAAACAATCACATTTCAGATTTTAGGTATGGTAAAAATACTCCAAATGAAAAACTAATCAGGCCAAATTAAAAGAAAGAGAAGGGATTAAGTTATATAACTATTACCTTGACTGATTTTAAGCTTAGAAGTGGGAAAATATGGAAATATGCCAAGAACCCTAGCCTCTCCTTTGGACTTCCTATTTTCTCCTTTGTGTTTCAGAAAAAATGGGATAATGGCTGAAGTGTTTAGGGTTTTAGTTAGGTTAAGTTGGGTCAAATATGGGTCATGGGCTGCTCCAAGGATCCAACTCCTAATAGGCTTTAGATTTTTGCTTTGTTCGGGCAGCTTTTATGTATTGGGTTGCTAAAATTCAATTGGGCCAGACTAAGTTTGGAAGACTCATTTGATTTGGGTCTGCTCAAAGGTTATTGGGCCAATTACATGAGCTTATGCAAGTTGGGTCTTGGGTCTCTGATTCATTAAATTGAATTGGGCCACCACTAGATGCTACCTCTTGGGCCAAGCCTTACAATAAAAAAGTTAGTCTACACCTACAATTATTGGGCCTCCATTAGTCTTGACCTTGGCCTACTTAATTTAATTTGGGTCTAGATGAAGTTTCTATTCCAATTAAATCTCAAATCCATATTAATAATTTATCTCTCTAAAATCTCCATTCTCTTAACTTGCCCATTTATCCCATATTAATTATTCCTAATTAATCTAATCCATGATTAACACCTTAATTAATTTTTGGGGTATTACAGCCAGTGTTTCCCTTCATTTTGTAGTGTTGACATGCTTAAATTTCATCTTATAAATTAATTTTGGTATGTGGCTATTTCCATGTGTGAAATTGCAAGTGTTAGTGGAGATCCATTGTTGTTTATGGGTTTCTTAGGCTCAGATAAGTTCATTTGATCTATTAGAAGCTTGGATAAATGTTTTCTAAGTGATTCATGATGCTTTGGATGAATAGGTATATGACCTCTTTAGTGGATGATGACTAAAAACTATATTTTATATGTTTAGGACACTTAGGATGCTCTTGACATTTGTGGTAGCCATTGAAGAGTTAGTATTTAAGTGAGGTAATTGGAGTTTCGAATTTCATATATATGTTAATGTCAATCATATATTTGCTGCACATATAAGCTTTCTATTATAAGTGATTAGTTTGGCTCTTGTTGTTTGTGGATTGTGATTGTATCCTTATGTAGAGATATGATCATGCTTCCACTTGTGTATTGTGCTGTGATCCTGCTCAATAGGGAGTTTATGCCATGATCATGCCCTTTTCCTTTGTTTTTGGCTAATAACATGTTGTATATGATTGCTACTATGGGATGGTAATTACTTTGTAGTCAAACTTGTTCATTTAAGATTTACATAATTTGTCCTATCACTTTTCTTTATGTTGAGCATTATATTAATTGGATTATACATGTAGATGAAATTTCTCTTAGTTATTGAGACTTATATCTCACTTTGATTGTGAGGTAACATTTTTAGGTAAAAGTTCTTCTAAGGATAAAAGGAAGCTATTGGATGACAACCCTTAACTTGAGACGTTATGTAGGATTCTGCACTTGGGCCAAATTGGTTTAGTTGTAGATGGTAATTTTTGCAAGCTAAACTTTGTATAGCATCATGTTGCACTCATTCATTGCTAGGTGTAAGTATTTTGATGTTTTGTAACTTGGGCTAGCCTTAAGTTATGTTTAACATGATGATTTTACTTGTAACTAAGTAATTATGACTTGCTATGTATGTATGAAGGATTACCTTATCAAATGATGAATATGGTTATGTTACTCACTCTTGTTGTTGACCTTGTTACTATCAAAAGGTAAGTTGTTATCATGTGTGGTGAAATATCAATGTTGATGTTTGTGTAAATGTGGTTCTATTTTTGAATGTGGAATGGAAGCCTTAGAAATGTGCTTTTGATGCATTGGTTATATGGAATGTGTAATGGTCCATCCCTTAGGTGTTATCAGAGCATATTTTGCTATCATAGGTCCTATTTGGATGATTTTAGGGTGTGACATAGTCATATTTTGAGTTTGGGCCTGTATTGAAACTTTGAAGATGTAGACAACAAATTCTTTCAAGTCATGGGCAAAATAAGCTGGTAGTGTTCTAGTAGCTGTAATGATCAAAATTTTAAAAATTAAATGGAACCTTATAAATTAATACTGAAACACCCTAAAGCAAGGCAAATTATGTTTAAATGAGATTATGATGTTAATTAGAATATCTTAAAATATGATTTAGAGCCTAAGGTTAACCTGAAACCAAAGCCAAAATGGCCAAACAGAGAGCTATAGAGGCTAGTGGCATTTTTGTAATCTCGGGCAACTTTTAGAAAACTCAAAGGAGAGATCTTCAAAAGGAAAAATTAATTTTTTGGGAGTTCTTAGAAGTCTTAAAAACCATAGGAACCCCTAAAATGGCTAAAACCCCTCCGATTTGCATTTTAAAGTATTGGTTAACCTAAACTTTGACCAAACTATTTGATAAGGTTTTAAATCCAATTTGGGTGAAACCAAATGCATTTTATGAATTAAAGGACCTAAATTTTATGATTGAAAAGACAGCTCTAAAAAAGGAGTTAAAATGAGCTAAAATAGAAAGAATCAAAATGAGGGACTAAATTGAAATTTTGAAAAATAGTATAAGTGAGCCTCCACCCTTTTAAAATCATGTCCCACTCTTCTCCACTCTCTTAACTGACATTCCTTTAGTCCAAAATAGATTCAAAGGTAGTTCTAAGAGGCACACCAAGTGGGGGAAAGAAGAAGAAGAAAATCCAAGCAAAAGGGGTAAGAATTCAACACTTTTTCATGCCTTATCCTTTACCAAACTTCCTTTCCTCTTTCTCCTCTTTCTTCTCATGGTTTTGCTGTTTTAATTGGGGCTATTTTATGGCTATTTTAATAGAGGGAAGGGAGAATTTGGAAGAACTCTTGGAAGCTTGTGAAAGCTCTCTTGAAAAGTTTAAAAATAAGGTAAGAAACCATAGTCTAAGTTGCTTCTTCTTGACTTTTCCTCCATGCTCATGTTTTGGTCAAACCTAGAGACATATGTAAGGGACTTTATTTTGATTCAAACTTGATAAGAAATGAGATTTTGAAGCATGAGGAATCATATGGAGCAATTATAATTCAAAAAGAACCTATAAATAATAAGTTATGGCCATTAGGATTTTGGTTGCACCTAGAGATTTATGGAGCTTTCTAGTGATGATTTAGATTGTGTAAGACCATGTTTGAGTTCTCAAGACATCTAAGAAGCTTCATAGATAGAAAATTCTCTAGGAAATTGAAGAAAACTCCATGGGTTCCCTATGTAAGTGTATGTCTTAGCCAAGAGGAAGAACAAGCATCTAGGGAGAGTTTTTTTAATTCTAAGGATAAAAATGGCCTAGAAATGAATAATAGACACCAAGGAAACCATTAGTTTGAATTTGGAAACCATATCTTGAAAATTAAAAGTTTAGGTTCCTTTTAGGCATAAAGAAGCAACTTGATATTTAGTTCCTTGAATTGAGTTTGTGATGGCTTTAATGAGTTTAAATGGAGTCATGTGACTTAGATTGAGTGAGAAATTAGAGTTAAGATCATGAATTATATGAGTTGCTTTATTATGCCCTTGTATGGAACCATAAGCATGGCATAAGCTAGAAATACCTTGTATAAACTTTATGTGAGGCTAGAGGTGGTTCCATTGATGTGTTTGTGTCTTGTTTGATGTGTCTAGGCCAAGCAAAACAAGCCTCCTCCAAGTGTGTGTGTGAGGCTAAACCAAGGAGATAAGGAATCAAGGAAGAGATTGTGTTTCTTGAATCAAGGTAGCTCTTATCTATTCTTGTATGCATTTCTTAGTTGTTTGATTATCATTGAATGCTTGTATGTGTGTTTGAATCATAAGACATGTAACACCCTAAAAATTAATTAAGATATTAATCATAGATTTGGTTAATTAGGAATAATTAATATGAAATAATCGGGTAAGTTAAGTAAATGAAGATTTTAGAGAGATGAATTATTAATATGGGTTTGAGATTTAATTGGGAGAAAAATTGATCTAGGCCCAAATTAAGGTAGGAGATCATGATAAGAGACTAATGGAGGCCCAATAAGCTAGGTGCAGGCCCCAATATAATTTAATCTGATAGAGGCCCAAGATCCACCTTGTATAGGCTTTTATAATTGGCCCAATAACCTTTGTGCAAACCCAAAACCTTTGGGCTCTTAAAACTTGGTCTGGCTCAATTGGATTTCAGCAACCCAACACCTCAAAATTGGCCCAACCAAAGCTAAAATCTGAAACCCAAATAGAGTTGGACCTTGGAGCAACCCATGACCCATATTTGACCCAACTAAAACCCAAATTAAACCCTAATACTTCAGCCACCTCTCCATTTGCTGAAACACAAACACCCATCTCAAAATTCGGAGGTCCAAAGGAGGCTCTAGGGTTCGTGGCATAAATCTATCATTTCTCACCTCTAAGCTCAAAATCAGCCAAGGTAATGTTATATAACTTAATTCTTTCATCTTTCTCTTCATTTTGGTCTGATTAGTTTTTCATTTAGAGTATTTTCACCATGTCTAAAATCTAAAATGTGCGAATTTAGGGATTTTCTTGATGAAATTCATAGGTTGAGGCTAGGGCTGTTATTAGATAGGTATGAACTCTTTTTTTTAGGTAATTCTGCTAATTTCAGATCCTAATGACTTGATTATAATATGGGTATTAATTTTGTACGAATTTGATTAGGATGTTGGATGAAATATTGATCTTTTCTGGTAGAGGACACTCCAATCCGAATTTGGGACTTGTAGTGGCTGAGTAAGTGATTCTTAGGTAGTCATTAGCATTTTAAATTCTTTGGGTACTGATTGCAACTGTTAATAATGAATTAGAGTAGTAATTCTATGATGCTATGGTTATAGGGAGATTTTTGCACCATTGGTGACTGTTGCAATTGTCTACAAGTGAGGTAACTGGGTTTATATTAATTCCATGTATATATCTAATTTAATTTCATATGTTGCTATACATGAATGATTTGAAATGTTGAATGAATTGGTTGGCTATCTGTTAAATTGTGATTAGACCTTGTGAGTCCATGGTGGAGTTAGGTGCGGCTGCCACCCCTGCATGTGCTTCGATCGGTCACTGGGTTATGATCAAACCCCAGATGCATTGAGCCCTGGTTGTGCTCAATGGGGAGTAGGTGCTGTGGACGGGCTTCTCCTGGTGTTAATGGCCTTTAACATATGAAAATATGATTGCTATTATGGGATAATGATCATGATAGCCTAATTGTTTCATTTATTGATATGACTAATATTCTTCTTATGCTTATGTGAAATTATGCTTATATGCTAATTAAACTGGAATATATGATAGAATTGCCTTGGTTACTGAGATTTATATCTCACCCCGTTTTATGGGATTAACATTTCAGGTGAAGGTTCTTCGGGTAAGGATAAGGGGAAGCAAATGGATGAAAATCCATGAGCTCCGGCATATTGGGAGAAGGCTACACTTAGGCTGACTTATTTAATGTAGATGCTAGATTTTGTATTCCTCATGGTATAGCATCATCATGTATTCATGTTGCCAAGTGTAGGCATTTATATTTTGCTTAGTTAAAATGTAACCATTAAGGATTTAAGTCTCATTATAGTGGATATTGATGTTTGAACTTGTAACATCTGATATATATAGCTTTGTTGAATTTGTGATATGGTTTACCATTTGGGAATTGTAGTCATGTGATGCATTAGATGTTGATATAAGCTATTGATGAATGAAATCTCTATGGAATGTGCATGGGATGTTAATTGTTGCTAATGCATGAGTTCTTGTTGTCATTATTCTATGATTTTGCTGATATGAGATAGTTGGGCAAGTAGGATATAGTATTTAAGTTTTGAATTGGTAATGGAGAGTTAGATGAGTAAATAGGGTAGGAAACTATCATTAGAGTCATATAAAATGAGAGAAAGTGGTCCTAGAGTGTTCATAAGATGAGAGCTAGAGTGTGTGGGACGAAATTTAGGTGATGTAATCACAGGAGGGAGTCACGTCGTGGCTAAAAAGGCTTTGCCGTGGCCAAATGAGTGATAGAATCGAGAGGCACTGCAGCATAACGCATCTTGCCGCGACGCAAGAGAAGAAAATTGGTCTGGGGAGTTACAGTGGCAAGGCGCGCCGCAGCTTGAGAAATCTCGCCGTGGCACAAAGTGAAGAAAATCGTCTAGGAGGGTGACAGAACTGAAACTCGTTGCAGTGTGAGTTGTGGAAATTAATAAAGGGTTATATAGTAGCAAAACTCGTCGTGGCGCGAACGTATTACATCGAGGCGAGGATCGTTGGAGTTGGAACAATAGCTCCAGGAGGCATTTCTGTCGCGGCACCATGTAGTCTCACCGCGGAGATGGTCCAACTCGCCGCGTCTATCGCCGTGGCGCAAATTGTGTAATTTGTTCAATGATTCCAAAACTTAATCTAGCTGTAGCAGAGCAGTTCTAAGCCACAACGCAAGTCCCCAAATTCATACCTTTAGCCTAGAAACCCCCTTTTCTTCAATGGTGATATTAAGAAATGATATGAGAATACTTGTGGGAGGTTATTGAGTGTTAAAACTGATGGATGGATGAATCATAAACCCTTCATGGTAGTATGATGTCTTTTATACATTTTTGTTTTGTTTGTGGTTATATAGTGATGACCCTAACATCAATGTTCAAATTTTCCCATATTTTTATAATGTGATAAATTGTAACGACTCCAAACCTTGATCATCAATTATTAATTGTATATTTAACTATAATTACAATGATTACAAGGTAGAGTCGCCATAAGACATGCCTATAGCTATTGGTTTGATGCTTTGGTACCATTATACTCCTTGAATTGTGTTTTGAATGTGAGATTATTCTTGATGGGTGAGGTTGTGCCAAAAGTCCCTTAAATTAGGTAAGGTGAAACTAAAAGTCCCTAAGAATGGGTGAGAGAAAGCTAAAATCCTCAAGAATGAGTAAGGCTAAGTCAAAAGTCCCTAGAAGAAATCTCAAATAATAGGGTGAGGCTAAATCAAAAGTCTCTAGAGTTTAACCTTGATCTTGACATCTTTATATGATATTGAAAACATGATTTGTTTGGGTCCTGAAAGTATTTGATGCATACTTGTATTCTTTAACATGATTATATGTCATGAATGCTAACTTGGAAGGGTGAAAGAACTATTGAGATTCTTTAAATCTCACTTTCTTTCACTTTTTATCTAATCTTGTCTAGGTGATACTCATGAAAACAAGAATGGAGGACAAAGAGTGTAATTTGTATAACTTTGACAATAGAATAGCTTTTGATATAAATTAATGTCAAAGTATGTATATATAAGTTATTTATGAGATGTAAAGCTTTAAGCATGTATAAAAGTATATGGATATGTTGTATGTAATGAATATGAAGCCAAATATATGAGAATATATGATTTTGACATCCTTGAGCCGTGGTATGGTTATGTATAAGAACAAGTGGGATGGTAGATTTGAGTTCCATTTTGATTTGGACCTATTATAATGCTTCTATATGCTATGTTTGAACTTTTGGATGTGCTCAAATAGTCATAGTTCATGTAGGAAGCCATTTGGTACCATTCATGTAGGAAGTCATTTGGTACCATTTGATGTCATTTTGACCCCATTTTGAACCATATTGTTGCTCTAAACCAAAACTAGAACAAATGGATGAATTTTGGCATGATATTTGGTAGGCATATAGATCTCATCTAGAGCTTTTCATATAGCTAAAGAGCACTATTTTTGGAACTCTAAAGAATTTTTTATGATTTTTCAAAGTTGACCAAATTATGTAGAAACTGTTATAGTATTGTTCATTTGGTCAATTTAGTTTTTGATGCCTTTAAAGGGGTGGAGGTCTAATACTCATGAAATTTTACAGGCCTATAGTTGGCAATAAAAACTTTTCATAGCCATAGAGATCATCCAATTTGGAGCTATGTAGAGTGAGATATGATTTTTGAAATTGCTGGTTTGCTACAGGACGTGAATCAGACTTGGTTACTATTCCATTAGGATTTTGTAAGCCAAATGATATTTTTTTGCTCTAAAATTTTTACAATAGTTAGATGATGTCTAGAGCTTTCCAGAAAGTCCAAATTTGCATGATTTGGATTTTTCTAGAATTATTTATGCATTTTCAAAGTTTGGGTTAGAATATGGAACCTATGGAAATGCAAGTGAAATGCATGTTTTTGGTTGAATAAGTGTGTTATAAATGAGATATGAGTTTGGTGATCTCAAATGGTTCATTTAACCGAAAATGAATAAAATTGGCATATGATGTTGGCACTTTCTGTTGCTAAAAGTAATGATTTTATGAAAATTGATGCTTTAGGCCAATTGTGGTGCAAATGAAATGATATATGTATATGGTATTACAGTAGCAAATTTAGCCATAGCACAAAAATTTTGGTTATGGCACAAAGGTGATCTAGTAGTGAATTTGGCTGCAATGTAAATATTTTTGCTATAGTGCAAATCATGTCTATATGGAAAAATTAGTCCAAACCTGTGTTTAGCCGCAATAGATACTTTTTAGGTCATGAAAAAAATGCTCAAAATGTGGTTTTAGGAGTTTTTAGAAGCCATGTAAGCTACAACTCAACTTTTTTAAGTCATAACTTAAATCCTAAAGTCTATATATTTTACTTCTTAGAATATGTTTTCCTCATGTTAAGGATAAATGATGGTTAGTGGCTCAACATACACCTATTTAAATACTTCTTAAAGGTGTTTCAAGTGGGGTTAGGATTAAGTGAAGTTAATAAGATTGAGAATGGATCCTAATGAGTAATTTGCCTTATGAATTGCTATGTGTAGGCCAAATTAGCCCAAACTCACCTATTTGTGAGTGTCAAGCTAAGAAGAGCCAAAAAAAGTGAACCAAGAAGTAAGTTAATGGTAGCTTCAAGTTTTCAAAGTCATAAGGTAGCTCTATCTCCTTGCTTTGCATACATTTGAATGCTTGAATAAGTTGAAATGCTTGTATGTGTAATTTCTTGATGTGCACATGAGCTATGCCTTGTTATGTTTTGCATAATGAGTTTTATGCATATGAAATGGATATGTTTCAGCTCTTAGCTCCCTAAGGCATGGAATTGAGTGAAATACCTCTTCCTTAATCTCGAGTTGAGTTTAATTAAGCTTAGCTAGTTTGTTTTGATGCCATGGCTTGATGAAAAATGAGTTTTTATGTTGAAAGATATGTTTGATTTACATGATGCATATAAATGGTATTCTTGCACTACATGCATTGCATTTTCTTATGGTATTCATGTATGCATTGATTCAGTTGATATTAGCTACTGAGGTTCTTCTTAGAATCCCACCCATGTATTCCTTACTAGCCATTTCAAGCTCTTCAAGCAAAGAGAAGGAGGTAGAGAAGCATTTGACTTTAGGAAAGTATGTAATAAAATTTGTGTAATATAAATGTGGCTACTTGTGCACAGTGTAATGGAATAGCTAAAGACCTTATGTATGTATAATGAATACTCATGTATTTGATGATATTTATAATGGAATTATATGTATGAACTAGGGTACATGAATGTATGTCATATTGTGGTAGGATATAGCCTTTTATGTGTAATCTTGAACATGCTAAATTATATAGTATATATGAACCTATAGATGTGGGATGACCATATTTTGATGCAACCTTTACTTTAAGTGTTGGACTATATGGAATAGATGCTTAGGATGATTAAAATTTGCTTAAAATGGGAGAATGCAATTTGGAAACCAATTGGATCACTTTAAAACTTAAAATTGGTCCAAAAGAGTCTTAAATTACACCTTAGAAGCCCAAATGATCTAGTTTGGGGTTGAAATTTGGCATACAATTAGAGAATTTATAGGGCTTTCTAAGAAGTTAAGAATGTGAATTTTTAAAGCTTTACATAACATTTTATAAATTTTTGAAATTACCCAAATTATGTAGAATGGTACTATTATTGTTCATGCTGCTGTAGTTCTATTTTTCATGATTTTGTGGCTCTGAACGAATTTAGATTTGCTTGAAATATTTACAATATAAGGTTCACATTATAAGCTTTCCATAGACACCTAATTTACATGAATAGGAATTACATAGATGAAGTTATGAATTTTTGAAATTTGATGCATAATCTGTCAAATAGGTCAAATTCAAGCTACAGACACTCGTTAGGCATTTGGTGTATATTTTATGATCTAACAGACTAAAACAAGTTTGTTTATGATGAATACGAGTGAAGGAAAAGAAAAATATGAATTTACCCCTTATAGCTTTTATTGGTATGTAAACAGACTTATTTTTGCTACGAAAAGTTTGATAATGGTTGTAATTTTTGTTGCTAATGCATATAAATGGTGTAAACAAGTTAAATGAAGCTAAGTATGACACTCGTTGGTATCAAAGTAATGGTTCTAGCATTCTAGTGATGGGTATGGCTTAAGGATAGGGATTTCATGTTATGTAATGGTATATATGAGAATTCTGGGTGTGTTTGTTTGTACTAAATAATGTTTGAATTGTTTTAGATAAGATGGTAAACACCTGAAAAGGAAGGCCTTCTAAAGCAAAACCAATTGATCCCATGGTTAGAGCCCTACAAGCTATTATGACTTGACTGTATAACACCATAAAATTAATTAAGGATAATTATGATGAATTAAAGAATTAATATAGGGATTCGGGAAAAATAAGGAAAATAAGGTTTCTAAAGAAATGGGTTTATTTTAAGTATTTTGAGCTAATAATCATGTTTGATTATTGTTGGGTGAAGATATATTAATTAGGGTTATAGGTCTAATTAGGGAATTAACTAAGGGGAGATGGACATTTAATTTGAGTCTTATGATTAACTTACTTATGCCATAAACTAAGTATAGAAGCACACTTTTGGTCATAAGAAAGTCTAATTCTATTTCTTAAAGGCCCAATTATAATTATGTGCAAACCCAATTCAAATAAATCTATATACTCTATCCCAACAAACTAAATTCTGAACCTACTTGGATTTTGAGCTTTTGGGTCAGCCCAAACCCATCAAAAACCCTAACATATCTATCCCCCACTTCCTTAGTCTGCATACCCACTCATTTTCAGCCAAGGAGGACTCCATTTTCGCACTTGAGAAGAGGGGCTAGGGTTCTTTTTGCATTCTTCCACCATTTCTTACTTCTAAGGGAAGATTTGGCTAAGGTAATCTATATAAAACATGTTTATCTCATTCTCCTCTTCATTTTGGTTCAATTAGTTCCTAATTTTGGGCATTTTCACCTCCTTCTCAAATCTGAAATTTGATGTTTGGATGTTTCCTTACAAGATTTTCAGAGTTAGAAATTAGAGGGGTGATTGGGTAAGCATTTCCCTCCCACGTTGTGTATTATTTTGCTGGAAAATATCCCCAAGGATTGGTTTTCATAATGGGTTCTGCTATTATGCTAAATTACAAGGAGATGAAGGTGAAACAATAAAATTTCTGGGCTTGATAACTCAAATTCGAATTTTAGAATGACCTATGGTGTGTTCTTAGTAGTTGAGGCTCAACCCAGTCTATTTGACCTCTTGGGTGTATGTGTAAGTGTTCCCCTTTCTTTTGTGTGGTATATGTACTAAATTCCCATCATTTGGACTGACTTTTGGTGCTTGGCTTTTACATGTGCGAAAATGGAGATGTTAGGAGTGACCCATTGTGAGTTCTTATTGTTGTAACCTTGAATTGGTATAATAGATCCTTAGGAAGCTTAGGTAAGAAGCTCTTAATGAAATCTTGTTAAGATTAATTTATGGATAGGGAAATTCCTAACTAATGATCATTAAATGATGATGATTATGTTTATGTTAGGCTTGGTATGCTTTGGATCATAATGGTAGTTAGAGAAAGAGTAATTGGCTCTATTGAGGCAAATGTGGTTATTTTTCTTAATTCCATGTATATGCTCATGTTAATATGATATTTGTTACACATGCTTAATTTTGAAATGCTAAATGATTAGTTGACTACTTGAATTACGATTATGATTGGACCTTGTGAGTCTATGGTGGAGCTGTAGTGCAGCTGCCACCCGTGCATGTGTTTCAGTCGGGTATCGAGTTATGATCAAATCCCAAATACACTGAGCCCAGATTGTGCTTATTATGGAGTAGGTGTCATGGACGGACCTCTCCTAGTGTTATTGGCTATTAACATATTGTGTGTGATTGCTGGTATGGGACAGTAGTCATTAGTAGCTCAACTAGTACATTTGCAAATTGAATTGATGATTTTGGTATTGATAATATGAAATTATATTGTATTAATTAATCTGTACATATATGGAATTTGCTTCTTGTTATCAAGATTGTATATCTCACCCTGGTTATGGGCTAACATTTTCAGGGACCCGGACTTCTTAGTGGTAAGAAGAAACTAATGGAAGTTTATTATATGATTTGGTAGCACATAGGTTTCGAAACCTTGTCAGATTGTATTATGTAACTAGATTACTAATTTTATGTAATTGTCATATTGCATCATGTATTGTATAACACCATGGATTTCTAGCTTTGCCTCATGCTAATTTTAAGTCTCACGCCAAGCATTACATAGGGAAATAAGAAAAATGGCATTAAAATATTGAGTTTTCTTGCGTTGCGTAGTGTATAAATTTTTCATTTGAAGTCCTGTCGGCCATATGGATTCATGTATCACATTCTCATATTTGATTACATAGATGCAACTCAAATCTATCACCAAAAGTGGCCTAGAACTTATGCAAGGCAAGAGACGCACAAAATTCCATAAGGTAGCCTTGGCCAGAATTTCATACTTTTTGTCACAAACTTTGAAAAATTATAACTAATTCTAGAAAAATCAAAATCATGCATTATTTATAATTTTGGAAAGTTATAGATATCTACTTTATGATAAAAATATTTTTAGGTCATGAAATATCATATAGAAGACGTTTGACATTCGAAAAGGTATAAAGGTCTGACTGGCTACTGGTACTTATACAGATTTTTGCTATGAACTTTAAAAATATCCAGTTAATTCCACAAAAATCCAATCTATGTAATTGATACCAATATGGAAATATATGGATGTTATCTAGGAGGACAAATAACTTTAGGCCAATATAGGTATGTATAGACTATGAAAACTAATCAAACAGTAACATAGGTCTGGCTGGATGCCTGATACTGAATGCCTGATACTGGATAGAAACTTCAAAAATTTATATCTCTTCTCTAGATATCCAAATGAGGTGCTTCTAGTTGTCACAAGTCACTAGGAAGGTCTAATTGATCCCTATAAAATTTTGTGACAATTGGACATCATTTGCCTCATAAGTGATAGAATTTCATTTTGGACCAGAGTGAACAATGCACTGAACCAAATCAAAAAAATTTTTAACTTTGAAAATTCATCAAATATTTCATAGACCTCTAAAAATTTTGAACTTTAGCTTGAGCTCTACAAGTTCTAGATGCATGCCAAATTTTAGATCAAGAAGAGCTCATTTGAATAAAAAGTGGTATAACTTTCCAATATAGTCAATTTTGCTCCATATGAGATACCAAATGTGTCCAAATGGCCTCCTTTAATGTATGTCACGTCTTGGGTAAGTTTAAAAGCATGAATATGATTTATATGAGCTACCCAAGTAGTTCCAAACCTCATGCATCTCAATTTGGCCACTCCACTTCTATATTACACTAATACATCAAGCCATCAAGAAGCCAAACTTGCCATTTCTATTGATTTCATATCACATATAGTCTACACAAGAGTCATACATCCTTTTACATTCATACATGAGTTTACATCTCAAAAATGATATATACAAAACCACTCTGCCATTCATATGGTCATAAAGAAGCAAAATTCATGCACTTTGTTGTCAAAATCTCATTTTCCAAGGTGTAGGCTCCCATTATCTTGTTCACTTAGTCCACCTAGAATGTTAGAACATTGGAGATGAGGGAATGAAATTCAAAGAATCCTAATAACTCATCTCCCATTTCAACCATACATAAAGTATGCAAAATCATGTCTTACAAATGCAAGCATAGGCATATTCAATAACATGAACATTCAAGAAGCAATCTTGGCATGTAAGCAAGTCATTCAAGAAATCCATTGACTTGCTAAGTAAGTGGATTAGCCTTACCCATTCACTTGTGGATTTTGGACTTGCCTCACCCATTTCTTTAAGAGATTTTTGACTCAACCATACTCTTGGGAGTCAACCTCACTTTTGGAAGACTCTTTACTTTGTCTCAACCAACTTTAAAAGTTCTTGGCCCATCTCACCATGGCTAAAGGTTCTTGGCTTCTCCACACTCAAGCAAACCAAAGCAAACATAATATATCATTTGAAGACATAATGCAAAATCATGGTACCATGGAATAAGAACTCATGCTAGAACATTTTTCATAGCTTAAAACACACATACATACATTCAAAGATAAGTCAAGCATACATTCATGTATAAGAGAAGGAGGGGTGAGCTACCTTGGATGCAACCACACACTTTTCTCCTTGAATTTGCTCTCCCTTCCTCAACCTCACACACACAAAGGTGTGGGATTGATTTCTCTTAGCTTAAACATAATTTATAGGAGCCAATTATGTTCATGGAATTAATTCTAAGGCCACACATCTTCCTTGAACACTAACTTGGTCTATTAATCCCTTTATGGTTCCAAGAATGCACCTAATGAAGCAACACCCATCAAATAAATTCTAGGCTCTATTCTTTCCTTTCTCATATGATTCTTGACTCCTTTTAAGCCTCTTGGAGTCATTATACAATTAAAACAAAGAGCCTAACTACATGTTGCTTCTTTAGGTTATATTATGGAACATAAGACACCAATTCATTCTTCAGGCCTTCTAAATTTTTTCCAAGGCTTCCTCTCATTTTCATTCATCATATATGACTCAAAAATGGGCTTGAAACAATTTAAAACTTTCCCTAGGTGTCTCAACCCCCTTTGGCCGAGATTATGCACCATTTAGCCTCCATGGACATTTGCTTTGTTTTCTTGATGGAGGATGCATATGGGGAGACTTCTAGGAATCTAAAGAACTCATTTAAATATTTATTTAGGCCTAGAAATAATTATATCAAATCAGATTTTTAAGAGAACCCATGAAACCCTAAGTTTGCCATCTTGAAAATCAATGGCCTTTTCTTGAATTTCTTTGCATATTCTTACTCCCCTCCCTTTAATTCATAGAATTCACCCTTGGTTCTGCCCAAAATTCAAGCCCTCTTGTAGCTATATATATGGGTCGAAATAGGAGAAGGAGGGGGAAGGAGTAGCTACCATAGGATGGATATTTTACTTTATTTCCTTGGCTTTTCTTACTTGTTTCTCACTTTCCTTAGCCTCCTCTCTTCAAATCAGAATTTTTTCCTTTTTTTTGCCCTCAAAATAGATCCATAAACTTCATTAAAATCATAGGAAAGAAAGGAAAATAGAGGAGAAGACGTTTGCTAAAGAGGAAACATGAAAAACTAAGAATCCATATCTTTCTACCTTATTTTTCTCCTTCCTTCATCCTTCTCTTGGTGCACCTTATCCCTTAGGGTTTTCTTTTGGTCTAGGGTAGAAATGAGTGTGGCTAAATGAAAGGGAAGATGGGGCACCTCATATATATAGGGAGGTTTAAGAAGGAATTTTCAAAAATTTTTATTTTACCCTTCGTTCTTGGCATTTTTGTTTCTAACTCGTTTTAGCTCCTTTTTTAGAATTTTTTTTTTCATTATGAAATTTATGTTCCCAATTTAGTAAAATGCCTTTGGAATCACTCAAATTAGAGCTAAAACCTTCTCAAACGAATCAATCAAAGTTCGAGTCAATCGACGTTAGAAAACGTCCACCAGAGGGGTTTTAACTGTCCCGGGGCTTCCCATGGTTTTCAGGGCCTTTGAGAATCCCAAAAAACTCAAAACTTCATTTAGAAAGCCCTCCTATGTGAATTCCAAAATTTTCTCAAAATGACGAAAATGCCCTTACGTTTCATCAACCTTTCATTACATTTCTTCATTCTAGCTCATTTTTTCTTTTTGTTTGAGCCTGAAATTCTCATTTTTAGGAGTTTAGAATGATTTCTAAATTTTTTGGAACCTTAAGTAAGTCATTTTGGGGGACTTGCTTTTGTATTCGGTGAATTTTGTACGTTGACAAAGAAACCGTATGTTATGTTTCTCAAGTTTTTCTCATTTTTGGAGAATCAGATATTATATATTGCTAAGCACAGGGACTATAATCATGTGATACATTAGATGTCAACTTAAACTAGTGATGTATGGAACTTCCACTGGGATTTATGTTTGAATGGAAATGTGAGTAGTTTATGAACTCTTTGGTGTCATTGATCTTTGAACTCATTGGTTTATAGTGATTAGAGGATTAAGGATCCAAATTTAAGTTTTGAATAGATAATGATAGATGTGTTGGGTAGATTAGGTAAAGGAATGACACTATATCTTCATAAATTAAGTTAAAGTGGCCTAAAGTATTACTAGAGAGAGAATTGGAGAGCATGGGATGAAACCTTAGGAGTAATAGGAACAGAAGGTAATTGGCCGTGGCCAAAATTTAATTAGCTTTGGCCAAAAGCAACGAAGTTGCCCAGGAATAGTAACAGAAGGTAATTGGCCTCAACCAAAATTTAATTGGCCTGGCCAAAAGCAACGAAATTGCTTAGGGGGAGAGTAACAGAGGGTAATTAGCCGCGGCTAAAGGGACAATTGGCCACGGCCAATATTAAAGAGCAAGTTAGGAAGCTTTAGGAGGTCCTCTAGCCACGACAAAGGTATTCAATGCCTCATAATGACCTAGAAACCTTGGTTTTCTCTATGGAAATGTTAAGGAATAAATTAAGAATTTTTGTAGAAGATTCTTATGAGTTAGAATTAATGGATGAAAGGATTAAGGGCTTATAATTGCGGGTTTGATTCCCTCATGTGCAAAAATGGTTATGAGTAATTAATTAATGACTTTATAACATCAAGGTTTAAATTTCTCTACTTTTTCCTAATGTAAGTAATCGTAATGACTTTAAATCTTGATTTATGACTATTAATCGCATTTTTAACCTTAATTACCATGAATATAATTTATGGTCGTTACATTTGGTATCAGAGCAATGGTTCAAGAAAATCATTTTAATTTAAATTTTATGGTTAGAAGTTTGGCAATCATGATGCATACTTGGCATAGTATTAGCTCATAAAAATAGCTAATTATGTGAACATGTGGTTGTTGCTCCTTATGTTCTAGAAAGGAATATAGAGGAATGATGATGTGAGGCTTGTAGTGCTTGTTAAATCAAATGTTTCTTAAATCTTATTCCGAACATCATCCATCACAATGTGTCCCTAAAAATAATAGAGTATAATAAGATTCTATCTCATAATGCTTCAAATATCACTAATTTTGAGACTTGAGGTTGTTAATGCCAATGAAAAGGCTAGAATTTTTCCATTCTTTTTCAAAAATTAGGTTTCTGGTCTTAATCTGGATAGTCAACCAGTTGAAGCTTATTGCCTACTGGTTACACTGTAGATGCACTAGTCACTCGTTGTGAGGCACTGGTTGACTAAATGAATAAGACCAGGTAATTGATGAGGATGATGAATAAGGCTATTAATAGTATTTGTAACTAGTTGACCGCCATTTACTAAGCAAACCGACTAGGTATAGCCTACTAGTTGACTGGCCTATTGAAGTAGTCAATTGATTACAACAAGAGTAGCAATTCTTTACCTAAGCAAAGTTTTAAACTTTTCAAGGGCCATCTAGAGTGATGTTGAGAACTTAAAAGGCAACGGTACAGAGTAAAACACCTGACTAGCTATAAAAACCTTGTGGAAGGGTAAGATATAAGCCTTACTTATGATTGGAAAATTGACAATGAAGTTTGGGAACTAGTGTATAATAAATAAGTGTGATTGGCTAAATATATGAAGTGATGTACAATTCATACTGAGTTAGAACTATGTAGACTTCGAAAGGTCCCTAAGGTTGAGGCTTTATAGGTACAGAGGTCCTAACCCACATGCTTAATCCCAGTTAATAAAGAATGCAATTGCTCGATCCTAGCTACCACAATTTGGGCCCAATGAATAAGGGTGATAAGAGCTAAAGAATATTTCAAATAGTTTCATTCAAACTATTGGAATGAGTAAGCCATCTTTAGTTAATGATGACAAGAAAGGAGGGTAAGAAACACTTAAAATTATGAAATCCATTTCTGAATGGGGAATAACAACTTTAAAGTAAGAGATTAAGGGAGATGATGTTTTGGAAGGAACTTTGAGAGCTTCGAGACACCTCCCTTAGTGTATCAAGACAAGAGAGGGTATGTGATAAGAGAGGGGACCCCCTTGTATGATAAGGGTGAGGTCTATAAGCATGTGGTGCTTATGCATGTTGTCTCTTTTGTGTGATTCAATTTACTTATGTTATGTGTTGATATGCATTTGGGTGATGGTTAGAGGCACTTTATGTGCATGATACACTCAAGGAGTGTAAGGTAAGATTCTATAGCACTTTAGTGCTAGAGGCACGTGGGATGTGCTCATTTACTGGCACTTTGATGCTAGGGGCATGTGGGGTGTGCCACTTATTATATGATTTGATGTATATTGACCACCAAATTGGCGTCAAACTAGACTAAGTAGATTTTTTATGTAATATCCAGTTCTCTGAAAATGAGAGAAAATGTGAGAAACGTAACGTACGATTCCTCCGTAAATAAACAAAATTTACCAGATACAAAAGGAAGTCTCCCAAAATGACTAAGTTAAGGTTCCAAAAAATTTGGGAAGTATTCTAGACTCCTAAAAATGAGAATCCCAAGCTCAGACAAAAAGGAAAACAGAGCTAGAATGAAGAAATGAAATGTAACGAAAGGTTGATGAAATGTAAGTGCATTTTCGTCATTTTGAGAAAATTTTGGAATTCACATAGAAGGCCTTTTTAAATGAAAATTTTAAGTTTTCCAAGGTTCTCAGGGGCACTAAAAATTATGGGAAGCTTTGAGACAATTAAAACCCTTCCAGTGGACGTTTTCCAATGTTAGTGTACTCGAACTTTGATGGATTCGTTCAGGAAGGTTTTATCTCTGATTTGAGTGATTCTAAAGGTATTTTACTAAATTGGAAACCCAAATTTTATAATGGAAAAGACAGTTCTCAAAAAGGAGCTAAAACGAATTAGAAATAAAAATGCCAAAAATAAAGGGTAAAATGAAGCTTTTTGAAAAGTCTTCCTTCCTCCCACCTATATATAGAGGGCGCCCCGCCCTCCCACTCATTTAGCTTCATATGTTTCTACCCCAAACTAGAGAAAAAACCCTAGGAGAGTGGCACATAAGAGGAAGAGGAAGAGGAGGAGAAATTAAAGCTAAAAGGTATGGATTTTTGGTAGTTTTTCACGCTCATTCCTTTCCAAACCTCTTCTCCTCCATTTTTCTTTCTTTCTTATGATTATATTGAAGTATATGGATCTGTTTAAGGAAGAAATTAAGGGAAAAATTTAGATTTGAAGAGAGGAGGCCAAAAAAGGGAAGATTCAAGTGAGAAAATAAGGTAATTTCTCCTTCCATGATTACTATCCTTTGCTCCTCTTCTATCCATGTTTTGCCCCACTCAAGAAGAAATAGGAGGGCTTGGATTTTGGGTAGAACCAAGGGTGAATCTTAGGAAAAAGAGTGTGGAGAATAAGAATATGCAAAGGGAATTAACAAATAACCATGGAAATTCAAGATAGAAATTCTAGGGTTTCATGTGCTCCTTGTAAAATCTGACTTGATACCTTAATTTCTATGCCTAAATGAAAGTTTAAATGAGCTCCTAAGATACCTAGAAGTCTCCCAATGTGCTTCCTCCATCAAGAAAATAAAGCAAAGTCCATGAAGGCCATTATGCTTCATTGTCTTGGCCTAAGAGGGTTTGGACACCTAGGGAGAGTTTTAAATTTTTCTAAACTCATTTTTGAGTCATATATGATGAATGAAAATGAGGGCAAGCCTTGGAAAAATTTTAGGAAACCTAAAGAATGAATTGGTGCTTTATGTTTCATAATATGACCTAAAGAAGCAACATGTAGTTAGGCTCTTTGTTTCAATTGTGTGATGACTCTAAGAGGCTTAAAAAGAGTCAAGAATCATATATGAAAGGAAAGAATGGAGCCTAGAATTTATTTGATGGGTGTTGCTTCATTAGGTGCATTTTTGGAACCATAAAGGGGTTTATAGATCAAGTTAGTGTTTAAGAAAGATGTGTGGCCTTAGAATTAATTCCATGAACCTAATTGGCTTCTATAAATTGTGTTTAGGCTAAGAGAAATGATTCCTACACCTTTGTGTGAGGCCAAGGAAGGGAGAGTAAATTTAAGAGAAAAAGTATGTGGTTATATCCAAGGTAGCTCACTCCTCCTTCTCTCATGCATGAATATATGCTTGGCTTGTCTTTGAATGTGTATATGTGTAATTTTAAGCCATAAAAAGTATTCTAGCATGACTTTTATTCTATGGTGCCATGATGTTAGTATATACTTTCATATAATGTTTATTATGTGTGCTTGGGTTTGCTTAAGTGTGGTGAAGCCAAGAACCCTTAGCCATGGTGAGGATGAACCAAGAACCCTTAGAATTGGTTGAAACAAAGTAAAGAGTCTCCCAAAAGTGAGGTTGACTCCCAAGAGTAAGGTTGAGTCAAAAATCTCTTAAAGAATGGGTGAGGCAAGTCCAAAATCCACAAGTGAATGGGCGAGACTAATCCACTTACTTGGCAAGCCTTTGTATGCTAAGTATGACTTGCTCAAATGTTGAAAATGTCTTTTAAATGATTGCAGATGTAAATATGCTCATGCATGCATTTGTAAGACTTGTTTTGCATATTTTATGTGTGATTGAAAGGGAGATGAGCTATTAGGATTCTTTGAATCTCATTCCCTCCTCTCCAATGTTCTAACATGCTAGGTGGATCTAGAGAACAAGGAAATGAGAGCCAACCACTTGAGAGATGAGAGCATGACATCAAAGTATAGAGATTTTGTTTCTTTAAGGCCATATGAATGGAAAATGTTGTAATCAATGATTGCATATGTACCATAATGTTATGAACATGTATAATTATTCTAATACATCATGTACAAATGAAATTTAAAGTTGTATGTATGGAAATGTGCATTTTGGACATGTAATGGCAAACTAGCATTATGGGAATGTATGTATAAATGGAAGTGGAATGGCCAAATTGACATGCATGAGGTCTGGAACCACTTGGGTAGTTCATACAAGTCATATTCATACTTTTAAACTTGGCCAAGAGGTACCAAACATCAAGAAAGACCATTTGGGCATATTTGGTATCTAATATGGAGCAAAATTGACAATATTGAAAATCTATACCACTTTTTGTTCAAATGAGCTCTTTTTGATTTGAGATTTGGCATGAACATAGAGCTTGTTGAGAACTTTTTGGCAAGCTAAAGTGTAGAATTTTCGGAAGTCTATGGAATATTTGACGAATTTTCAAATTTGAAATTTTTTTTGATTTTTGGTTCTGGGTACTACTCACACTGGCCCAAAATTAAATTTTGTCATTTAGGGGGAAAATGATGTCTAATTGCCATAAAATTTTATAAAAAAAAACTAGACACTCTCAGTGACTTGTGCCAACTGGAAGCACCCCATTTGGATGTCTAGAGAGGGAGATATGAATTTTTAAAGTTTCTGCCCAGTGTTAGGCATCTAGATTGACCCAGGTTACTCTTTGATTAGTTTTCGATGCCTATACGTGCATAAATTGGTCTGAATTTATTTTTTCCCTCTAGCTGACATCTGTATCTTTCCATATTGGTATCATTTGTATAGATTGGATTTTTTTGAAATTAATTGGATATTTTTGAAATTTATAGTAGAAAGTTGTATCAGTACCAGTAGTCAATCAGACCTCTACACCTTTTTGAATGTCAAATGTTCTCTGTGTTGTGTCTCATGACCTGAACATATTTTTATCATAAAGTAGACATCTGTAGCTTTCTAGAATGCAAATAGTGTATGATTTTAATTTTTCTAGAATGAGTTATGATTTTTTAAAGTTTGTGACAGGAAGTGGAAATTTCTGGCTGAAGCTACATCGTGAAATTTTGTGTCTCTTGCCTTGCACGAATTCTAGGCCACTTTTGATGATGGATTTGAGTTGTGTCTATGTAATTAAATATAAGAATGTGATTTATGAGTCCATATGGCCCACAGGACTCTGAAAGAAAAATTTATGCATAGCTCAACATAAAGAAATTCATTATTTTATATGCTATTTTCTTGTGATTCTTGAGAAGTGCATGGCATGAAGCATAGAATTTGCATGAGAAAGGCTAAAAAATTATGGTGTTACATTCTACCTAGAAGGTAAAGAGGAGAACTTGATAGTAAGGATCCACCTAAAAATAGAATAAAATGTTACTGTGTGCGTACAAGTGGTTGAGATATAGTCATCATGGGGTGATAAGCATGTGTATCTCCACAAGAAAGAATTGCCTACTAATATTGAAGGTAAAGTCTGATTTTGCCATCAGTAGTCCTATTGTCATGTGTCATGTGTGGCTTGATTAAGGGGATAGAGACAACATTGGGAATTTAAGATAGACTAGTACTTACTATAGTAGTAAAACTCCCTAATTTTGAAAGAGGACTCCTTGATCCAGAATTATAACGTTCGATTTTTCGTAAAATATCAAAATGAGTCAGTTTTCAAAGCAAGTTCCCTAAGATGAGTGATTCAAGGCCAAATAAAATTTGGATGAAATTTTAAATAATAGAAGATGAGGATTTGAGCCTTGAGTTGCCTAAAAATAGAGGTTGGCATGATTCAAAAAAATTGCCGAAAGGCTAGTGGCATTTTTGTAAATAAGTGTGATTTTGGAAAAGCACCTTGGAGAGCTTTTTAAATGGAAATTTTGAGTTACCCAGGGTTCTCAGAGGCCCCAAAAATCATGGGAAGGCCCGGGACCGGTAAAGGCCCTCCGGTGTACTCTTTCTGATGTCAGTTGACCCAAACTTTGACCGATTCGTTCGGAAAGGTTTTAGCTCCGATTTAAGTGATTTCAAAGACATTTTATTAAATTGGGAACCTATTTGTTATGATGGGAAAGACAGTTCTAAAAAAGGAGCTAAAATGAAGGAAAAACGAAAGTGCAAAGTACGAAGGGCAAAATTGGAATTTTGAAAAAGTCACTTTTCCCTCCTTTTCTCTATGTGGCGCCCCACTTTCCTTCCCATTTAGAATCAAAAAATTTTGCATAATTTCAAAAAGGAGAGCAAGGGTCTTGGGCGCACCAAGAGAGGAGGAGAAGAAGAAGAAATTCCAAGTTAAAGGTATAGAAAATTGGTTGTTTTTTATGCTTTCTCTCCACCAACCTCTTCTCCCCTTTTTCCCTCTTCTTATCCATGACTTTTCTAAAGTTTTGAGGGCTGTCTTGAAGGGATAATAGATGGGAATTTTCGGATTTGAAGAGGAGAGCTTGGAGAAAGCAAGATTCAAGCCAAACTCACCAAGGAAACAAGGTAAAAATGCATTCTATGGTAGCTATGTTGATGCCTATTTCTCCTCCATTTTGACCCACATGTGTTCTGCCATAGGGAGTTAAATTTTTAGCTAAACTAGGGATGATTCTTAGGTATTTGATGGAGAAGAATAAGAATATGCAAAGGAAACCAAGAAATAGGCATTAGGATTCAAGATGCAAAATCTAAGGTTTTTAGTGCTCCTTCCAAATTCTGAATTTATATGATAATTCTTAGAGCTAAGTAAGAGTTTAAATGAGTTCTTGAGGCACCTAAGATGCTCCCCACAAGCTTCTTCCTTCGAGAAAATCAAGAGAACTCCAAGAAGCCCAAAGGAAGCCTATGTCTCAGCCTAGGCTTGTTTATGAGGTGGGGGGGTTCAAATTTTTCTAAGGCCATTCTTGAGTCATATTTGATGAATGAAAATGAAGGGAGGCCTTGGAAAAAATTTAGAACTCATAGAAATTGATTTGGTGCCTTAGGTTCCATAATATAACCTAAAGAAGCAACATGATGCTAGGCCTTTGGTTTTAATGGTTTGATGACTCCAAGAGGCTTAAAAGGAGTCAAGAATCATATTTGAAAGGGAAGAATGAGGTCTAGAAATCATTTGAGGAGTGTTGCTTCATTAGGTGCTAATATGAACCATAATGGAGCCTATAGAACAATCTAGTGTTTTATCAAGTGATATAGCCTTAGAATATATTTCATGGACTTAATTAACTCCCATAAATTGTATCTAGGCTAAGAGAAACTATCTCCACCAAATTGTGGGTGTGTGGCCGAAAGAGGAGGCTTGAAAGCTAAGGAAAAGGTGTGTGAAATTATGCAAGGTAGCTTTCTCCACTTTCTCTCATGCATGGATGTGTGTTTAGCTTGTTTTAGAATGTGTGTATGTGTATTTTCAAGCTAAGAAAAGTATGCTAGCATGCCTTTATATGTCATGATCCTTGATGCCATGTTATTTTTTAAATGAGTCCATGATGTTTGTATGAGTTTGCTTGAGTGTGGAAAGGCCAAGAACTCTTCCCTTTGGTGAGGATGGGTCAAGAACCCTTGAGCTTAGTTGAGACAAAGTAAAGAGTCTCCGAAAGGTAAAGTGGACTCCCAAGAGTATGGTTGAGTCCAAAGCTCTTAAAGAATGGGTGAGGCAAGTCCAAAATCTATGAGGAGAAGTGTGAGGCCAATCCAAACACTTGGGGAACTCTTGAATATCTTATATGATTGATTCACATGCCAAGGTTGCTTTGAAAATGTCCATGACTTCCATTTTTCCATACATGCATTTGAAAAGCTTGCTTTGTACATATTATGTATGATTGAATGGGAGATGAGCTATTAGGATTCTTTGAATCTCATCCCCTCCTCTCTAATGATCTAACATGCTAGATGGACCAAGCAATTATGGTGAAGGGGGCCAACAATGATGAGGAAGAGAGATTAACAACCTTGTGTCTTGTTTTATTTATTTTGGAACCATAGTGATGGTTCATCATATATATGAGGTTGTATATATACTATGAACGTTGAGACATGTGTAAATACACTATTATGTGATGTTTAGATATATGATTATGATATATGACCACTAGCCTATGTTTTGAGTATGTAAGGCTATAGAATGAGAATTTAAAATTTGATGAATATGTGTATAAGTGAGGGTAGAATGGCCAAAATGAGATGCATGAGATTTGGGCCCATTTGGGCAGCTCACACAAGTCTTAAATATGCTTTTAGACTTACCCAAAAGGTGCCAACACCAAGGGAAGACCATTTGGCAAGTTTGATACCTCATATGGAACTAAATTTGACCATTATAGAACCCTATATCACTTTTTGGCCAAATGAATTAGTCTTGATCTAAAATTTGACATGGAATTAGGTCTTAGTAAGAGCTTTCTGGGAAGCTAAAGATCATAATTTTTGGAGGTCTACAGAATATTTGATGAGTTTTCAAAATTAGAAAATTTTATGGATTTGTCTACTGCACTATTCAATTGGTCCGAAATTGTTTTCTGTCCTTTGAGATTCAAATGATGTCCAATTGCCATGAAATTTTATACAGAGAAACTAGGCAATCACAGTGACTTGTGACAACTATAAGCACCTCATTTGGAGGTCTAGAGAGGGTGATATGAATTTTTGAAGTTTTTGTCTAGTATTAGTAGCCTTGCCCGACCAGAAGTACTGTTCCATTAAATTATGAGATCTAGGCTTGATGAACTGACCTGGAGATATTTTTTCTCTCTATTTGACATCCATAGCTTTCCAAATTGGTATCATTTGCATGGATTGGACTTTTTTGAAATTAATTGGACATTTTTGAAGTTCATATTAGTAAATTGTGATAGTATCAGGACCCAATCCGACCTCTGGACAATTTCGCGTGTCAAACACTTTGTGTGTGGGATGTTATGACTTGTACATATTTTTGTCATGAATTAGACATTCCAAGCTTTCCAGACCAAGATTGCATGTTTTTTATTTTTCTAGATTTAATTATGATTTTTCAAAGTTTGCCCAGAAAGGAGGCCAATTCTGGCCGAGAATGAAACCTCATTTTCCACCTCCCAATTCGGTTTCCATGAGTTGTAGGCAAGGTTTCATGATACAAATGAGTTGTAATAATGCAATTAAATATGAGGAGGCATAGTATGAGCTCACACGGTCCACGTAACACCGAAATGAATTTCTAGATACGACGCAACACAAAAATATTCATTATTTTCCCTTACTTTTCTATGTGAAACCTATATCCTCCATGATATTAAGTCAATGAAAGGCATGGGATGAGCTGGAATTTATGGTGTTATAAGAATAATAACTTGGGGAAAGTAAATGAGAGGTGGTTGTAATGCAAGTGACCTATGCTATTACAATAAAACCTTAGTACAATGACTGACAGGGAAGGATGAATCACTAGTTGTAGATGATACTAGAAGTCTCTCATTGGGAACCCCTACCTAATTTATGGACAATTAGGGAGTGTTGATAATGAAAGGACTCACTAAGCCTCATTATTATGTTAATTTAACTCCTAATAGTCAGGCGTGAGTTGAGGCCTAAGGGCTTTTAGAGGAGTAGGAGAGTTAGTTATGCTTGGCACAGATCATTGTATAAGGGTGAGAACTTTTATACCATCATATGCTATATACTATAACTTGTTGTTAAAAGACCTTATACTTATTGTCAGAAAACCTTGTTAACAAGATCTTGGATATTGCTAACAAGATATTATCTCATTACTCTTAAGGAATCATTATGAATTTTAAATTATAGAATATTACCTAAAAAAAAAATAAAACTTAACTATGTGAGAGGACGTTAGAGGGAAATTGGTATATCTTGGAGAGGGTGAGTAGTATGCTAGTTGAAGAATGATTATACTTATGTGAAAATACCTTAATTAAGTGTAAGGGATATAAAGGGACAGTCCTTTGAGACTATATAATGGCATGAGATCCAAGGAGATGTTCAGTTGACATTAACCAAGTATAAACGACATGGAGTTAACTACCAATGTTTGTACTACTTGTGAACTAAGATGAAACACTTGGATCTATTGATCGTGGTAGTCTTTGGAATCACATGTATATGATTGCAGTGATGCCTTCGCCATTGCAAAAAAAGAAAAAAAAGAGAAGGAAGAGGTCTATTAAGGATTTTCCTATGTTGGTTACCCCTAAGGGTGGTGATTAGGTTGTCTATAATGAACCATAATCAGGAGCCAGAAATTCTTAATGTTATGGGCAAGCAATGGAAACTATGTTATCTAATAAACTATCCATTGGAACTATGGCTTGTAAGATTTGAAGAAACTCATTCTTAAGTCCTAAAGGATTACTTTGATACTCTAAACAAGGTACTTTTTGTTGGTGATTGTGCCTCAGGGCAATCGTTGTATTGTAAACATTATATTTTATTAAGAAATAAGAGTTTTCTTTTATTACATTATTATATTTTTACATGTTCTATATAATAATTTCTTTGGATAAATCATATTGATTATCCTAAATATCCCTAGTCGATTATCATTGTGAAAATGATGATGAACTAAGACTAGTATAATTTTGATTGATGATTATATGTTAATTATATATAAAGATATGAATCAAAATCATAGGCACTTGTTAGGGAATAAGATGCTAGATCGACCTGTTATGAGATAACTACATGGATTAAGTCATAAGCATATCTCATATATAACTATGTCACCTAGCCCTTAGACTTGAGATCACTATAGTTTCTAACATGAGGAACACTATGTTTTGGCATAGTCAAAAAGTTATCTTTAATCGGGTGATCATAAAGGCTATGATCGTGCATAGTGGAATTCATGTAGAAGAAGATGAGTGGTCAAGATGGAATTTGTCCCTCTGATTAATAGAGAGATATCTCTGGGCCCCTCGATGAGTGAGATTGAGAAATACATGGCCATGCTCGAATAGAAGGGTTTTTATTTGTACTATCAGTTTGCATGTAGACCAAGAAAGCGACGATCAAGTAAGATGAGGATGACGTTTTCATGTCTCATACTTGATCAAGATATCACGTGACAAAAGGGATGTGATAGGTTACATCAGATCACCGATCTTTCTATGATTTGGATAGTCACAATGTTTTGCTAGAGGCCACTTGTGACTTGTGGGTCAAATACTATTATTAGCACACTGCCAACATTATATGGGTCTACAAGGTCGTACACAAGAACGAGTCAACTCGACCTAGAATGTCCAAATTCATTGAATCTGAAATTGTATATAAATTCAATGAATGTCACATTCAATTTAGGGTGGAAGAATTTTATAAATAAATAAATAAATATATTTATATATATAATTTATAAAATTTGAAACATACACATATATATATTTATATGTTCAAAATATATATATCATTTAATTAATTTAAATAAATTAGTTTTAAATTCAAGTATATATAATAGATTTAAATTTAAACTAATATGATAATTTAAATTTACTTTATGAGATAAATTAAATTTGAATTTAGTTCTAGATTTAGATTAAATAATTAGTCAAATTTAATCTATTAGATAGACTTAAATTTAAACTAATCTATTTAATTCAAACTTGATTTGATTTGATTTAAAATAATGTATTTTAAATTAATCAAGTGTATCTGAAACCTTAATGAGACACCTCTATAATAAAAAAAAGGAGGAGGCTTGAGTTTTCTAGAACGATAAAACAAAAGAAAAACTCTAGAGAGAGAAAGCATACAAACGGTATAGGACACTGTACGAACGCCTAGAGAGAGGAAGAGGAGAGTGTCTTTTCTAGCAAGAATATGTACGAACATCAGCCAAAGGCGCTAGCACATCGTTCGAGTTGAGCAATCGTTCATGTGGATACCGGTAGAGGGAGCAGATCTGCAGATCAGTTCTTGAGATCCAATGGAGAAAGAAATATTATGTAATAAAGGTAAATATTTCTAGATCTACTTGATTTAAACAACATTGATAGATCTATAGGAAGAGATTTGAGGTTTTAATTTTTCACTGTGTGTCCCAAAATTCCCAACACTTTCACCCTTGAAATCAAGCCTTATGAGGGAATATAACTTAAACTTGAAGGATCGTATTTATTCTCGCTTAAGAGATTATGTTTGATTTCGATTAGATGGAAGGTGACCTTAGAGTGTTTGAATGACTTAAATGGATTAGTCATAAGATTAGACTTTATATTAGTTCCAACCTTTGGGAACCTCAGCAATGAGGATAAGGAACCTTGGGTACTGATTGTAAATGAAAAGGGGTTTTACACGTCTACAAGAAAAAAATGATGGAAAAAAAAGAAAAGAAGAATGGACCTTTTTTTGATAGGCAATAAATGGGGATACTGTGTGCAATAATTCTATAGGATAGTTGGACATAAGAACTAGAAACCTAGACTAGATGATCTTATAAGAGAAAAGACTTGCTTTAATTAAGAAGGTTCAGCTAAAGAAATGTGAGAAATTTTGAGTAAAGGACAAATGAAACTCCTTTATGAAGTAAGGTTATTTACCTATGTTACTATTAGTGGCATAAATACTATAAGGTTAACTAAGTGGAATTTTGTGTAGCTCTTGATGCTAACTGTTAAAAAGAGTTAGACTAAGCATTTGGGAGTTATTTTGTAAACAAATTGAGAGTTAAGAAGTAAAGAAAACTAAAATAAAATTTATTAGTCAACTATTGGTGCTAAAAAAAACAAGGGGAGAAAGTAGAAGAAAAGAAAAAGAAAAAAAGAGATAAATATAAAACAAAACAAAAACAAAAGCCATAAAGGGAGAGAGATTTAGACTTACTTGAGCTAGGTGCTTAGAACTTGCTATAAGGTGATTAAGTGTATCTTGGTCAGGATCTCTTTAGTTGTGGATAAAGAAAGAATATGGAATATTTAGGTTGATATGTCATTTGACCTAGGTTGATTAGAAGAAATAGAATTGTGGATATCAAGTGTAGTAACATAATAAGAATGTCCTCTTTAGGAAATTAGCAGGAAAGACTCATTCTAGTAAGACTATTTGAGAAAATCAAAGAGAAGACAATGAGGAAGGATTATCTAGCACCAATGGAGTAAGGTATAACTAATTTTGGGGACAAAATTCTTAAAAGGCGGGACGAATGTAACACCCTAAAATTAATTAAGGATAATTATGATGAATTAAAGAATTAATATATGAATTTAGGAAAAATAAGGAAAATAAGATTTCTAAAGAAATGAGTTTATTTTAAGTATTTTAAGCTACTAATCATGTTTGATTATTGTTGGGTGAAGATACATTAATTAGGGTTATGGGTTTAATTAGGGAATTAACTAAGGGGAGATGGACATTTAATTTGGGTCTTATGATTAACTTGTTTATGCCATGAACAAAGTATAGAAGCCCACTTTTGGTTATAAGAAAGTCTAATTCTATTTCTTAGAGGCCTAATTATAATCATGTGCAAACCCAATTCAAATAAATCCATATACTCTAGTCCAACAAACTAAATTTTGAACCTACTTGGATTTTGGGCTTTTGGGTCAGCCCAAACCCATCAAAAATGAAACAACCCTATCTTCTAATCATGGTAATTATTTTTAAATACACGATTAATGCTTAATGATCAAGGTTTAGAGTCATTAAAATTAAATACATCGTGAAAATTATAGGGAAATTTGGACCTCGATAATATTAGGTTCATTCACTACACCACCACAAATGTGAGAATGCATAAAAGAAATTGTACTATCATGAGGGGTTTGTGATTCATCCATCCATCAATTTCAATACACAAAAACCTCTCACAAGTGTTCCTACATCATTTCCTAATATTACTATTGAAGAAACTGGGGTTTCTAGGCTAAAGGTAAGAGTTTGGGAACCTTTGCCGTGACTTGAAATTCTCCCGCTGCAGCTAAGTTAGGTACTGGAGTTCGAAAACTAAGTTTTTCATTTTGCACCGCAGCCCTAACTTTCTGTGCTGCGGCTAAGTTGCTCTCAGGAATCTTATTAGACAACTTATGCGAATTTTGCCGTAGCGATAGACCATTGCCACGACGAATCTACATGGCACCGCGGTGGAAATGCCTCATAGAGCTACTGTTCAAAGTCCCACGATTCTCGACTCGGCGGAATACACTTGTGCCGCGGCGAGGATAGCTACTAGACACTCCTTACCTAGTTTCTTCAACTTGAGCCATGGCGAGACATGTTGCGCCACGGTGAGTTTTCTCTCTATCACCCTCCCTGGGCAACATTTCCGCTTTGAGTTGCAGTGAGATTCCTCGCGCCGTGGCTCCCCTCACCTCTGACACACTCTTGGCTGCGGCGAGACATTCCCAGCAGCAGCGTAACCCTTCATGCAACTAAATCTTCCAAATTTCGTCCCGTGCACTCTAATTCCACCCCTAGAAACACTCTAAGACTACTCTACCTCAATTTGTGAAACTCTAATGGTATTCATCTACTTGATTTATCTAGCTAATCTATCATTGTCTACTTCAAAATTTAAGTATTGATTTCTACTTACTAAACTATCACACATTAGTAAATTCCATAATTTAATGATAGCAAAAGTGTTTCGCCCATAAGACACGTAGGGCCAATGCTTAATGTTCATACCAAATTAAGTCACTCATCCATTGTTAGCCAATTACAACCATAATGTTCAATTTCATGATAATTATATTACATGTACAGTCTCTATACTTGGCAATTCATGATGTAATGCGGTAATTATATAAAACTAGTAATCTAATTACACAATACAATCTAACAAGGCTTCCAAACCTATGTGCTACTAAACCATATAATAAGCTTCCATTAATTTTCTTTGTGCCACTAAGAGGTCCGGTCCTTGAAAATGTTAGCCCATAACTGGGGTGAGATATACAATCTCAGTAACAAGAGGTAAATTCCATATATATGTGTAGATTAATCAATACAATGCAATTTCATATCATTAATACTAGAATCATCAACTCAATTTGCAAATGAACTAGTTAAGCTACCAATGACTACTGTCCCATACTAGCAATTATACATAACATGTTAATGGCCAATAACACTAGGAGAGGTCTGTCTACGCCACCTACTCCATAATGAGCACAACCAGGGCTCAGTGCATCTGGGGTCTGATCACAACTTGGTGCTCGATTGAAGCACATGCACGAGTGGCAGTTGCACCACAACTCCACCATGGACTCACAAGGTCCAATCACAATAATAATTCAAGTAGTCAACAAATCTTTTAGCATTTCAAAATCAAGCATGTGTAACAAATATTAGATTAACATAAGCATATACATGGAATTAGGAGAATAACCCCGGTTACCTCAATGAAGCCAATTACTCTGCCTCTAGCTACCATTATAATTCAAATGTACATTAAGCCTAAAACAAGTATCGTTATCATCATTTCTAGCAATAAATCATATATCCAAAGGGTTAAACCACCAATGGCTACCTAAAAGTTACTTACCTAGCTTCTTAAAGGGTCAATTACACCAATTCAAGGTCAAGACATCAAAGCTCACAATGGTTCACTCCCCATCTCTCCATTTTCGCACATATACAAGCCATGCACCAAAAGTCAGTCCAAATGATGGGAATTTAGTACATCCATCTCATAAAAGGAGAGAAATCACTTACCCATACATCTAAGAGGTTAAATGGATTGAGTTGAACCTCAACTACCAAGAACACATTATGGGACATTTCCAAATTCGGATTTGAGTCATCAAGCCCAGAAAATTCAATTTTTCACCTTTATCTACTTGTAATTTCGCACAATAGCAGAACCCATTATGAAAATCAATCCTTGAGGACATTTTCTAACAAAATAATACACAAAATGAGAGGGAAATACTTACCCAATCACCCCTTTAGCTTTTACTCTGAAAATCTTCTAAGGAAACACCCAAACACTAAATTTTATATTTGAAAAGGAGATGAAAATGCTCAAAACCAGAAATTAGTCAGACCAAAATGAAGAGGAGAATGAAAGAGACATGTTTTATATAGATTACCTTGGCTAAATCATCCTCTAAAAGTGAGAAATGGTGGAGGAATGCAGAAAACCCTAGCCTCCTCTCTTTCTATGCGAAAATGGAGTTCTCCCTTGCCTAAGATTAAGTTGGTCTACAGAATAGAGGGCAAGAGGCTGAGTAAGTTAGGGTTTTAGATGGGTTTAGGCTAACCCTAAAGCCCAAAATCCACTTAGGTTTAGATATGTGCTTATTGGGCCATAAGTTGAAGGGTTTGGTTAATGAAATGAGAGTTGGGCTCTTAAGAAATGAGATTGGACCTTCTTACAAACTAGAAGTGGGCTTTCTTAGTTAGCTTATGGCATAAATACATTGATCAAAAAACCCAAATTAAATGTCTAACTCCACTTATTTAATTCTTTAATTAAACCCATAATCATAATTAATATATCTCCACCTAACAATAACTAAACATTATTATTAGCTTGAAATGTCTAAAATAAATCTATTTCTTTAGAAACCTTATTTTTCTTATTTTTCCTAAATCCTTGTATTAATTCCTTAGTTCACCATAATCCTTATTAATAAATTCTGGGTTGTTACAAAAAACCTTAACATATTCATCCCCTACTTCCTTAGTCTGCATACCCACTCATTTTTCAGCCAAGAAGGACTCCATTTTCGTACTTGAGAAGAGGGGCTAGGGTTTTTCTGCATTCTTCCACCATTTCTCACTTTTAGGGGAAGATTTAGCTAAGGTAATCTATATAAAACATGTCTCTCTCATTCTTCTCTTCATTTTGGTCTGATTAGTTTCTGGTTTTAGGCATTTTCACCTCTTTCTCAAATATGAAATTTGGTGTTTGAGTGTTTTCTTGTAAGATTTTTGAAGTTAGAAGTTATAGGGATGATTGGGTAAGCATTTCCCTCCCATTTTGTATATTATTTTGCTGAAAAATATTCCCAAGGATTAATTTTCATAATGGGTTCTGCTATTGTGCAAAATTACAAGGAGATGAAGGTGAAACAATGAAATTTATGGGTTTGATGACTCAAATTCAAATTTTAGAATGACCTATGGTGTGTTCTTGGTAGTTGACATTCAACCCAATCCATTTGACCTCTTAGGTGTATGTGTAAGTGTTCCCTTTCTCTTGTGTGGTATATGTACTGAATTCCCATCATTTGGACTGACTTTTGGTGCTTGGCTTTTACATGTGCGAAAATGGAGATGTTAGAAGCGATCCATTGTGAGTTCTTGTTGTTGTGACCTTGAATTGGTATAATAGACCCTTAGGAAGCTTGGATAAGAAGCTCTCAATGAACTCTTGTTAAGATTAATTTGTGGATAGGAAAATTCCTAACTAATGATCATTAAATAATGATGATTATGCTTATGTTAGGCTTGGTATGCTTTGGATCGTAATGGTAGTTAGAGGAAGAGTAATTGGCTTCATTGAGGTAACTGTGGTTATTTTTTCTTAATTCCATATACATGCTCATGTTAATTTGATATTTGTTACACATGCTTGATTTTGAAATGCTAAATGATTAGTTGACTACTTAAATTACGATTATGATTAGACCTTGTGAGTCTATAATAGAGTTGTGGTGCGGTTGCCATCAATGCATATGCTTCTATTGAGCACCGGGTTGTGATCAGACCCTAGATACACTGAGCCTTAGTTGTGCTCATTATTGAGTAGGTGCCGTGGATAAACCTTTCTTGGTGTTATTAGCCATTAACATGTTGTGTATGATTGCTGGTGTGGGACAATAGTCATTAGTAGCTCAATTAGTACATTTGCAAATTGAATTGATGATTTTGGTATTGATGATATGAAATTATATTGTATTGATTAATCTATACATATATATATGATTTCCCTTTTGTTATTGAGATTGTATATCTCACCCCAGTTGTGGGCTAACATTTTCAGGGATCGGACTTCTTAGTGGTAAAGAGAAACTAATGGAAGCTTATTATATTATTAGGTAGCACATAGGTTTGGAAACCTTGTCAAATTGTATTATGTAATTGGATTACTAATTTTATGTAATTGCTGCATTGCATCATATATTGCTAAGCATAGGGACTGTAATCATGTGATATATTAGATGTCAACTTAAACTAGTAATGTATGGAAATTCTACTAGGATTTATGTTTGAATGGAAATGTGAGTAGTTTATGAACTCTTTATTGTCATTGATCTTTGAACTCACTGGTTTATGATGGCTAGAGGATTAAGGATCCACATTAGAGTTTTGAATGGGTAATGATAGATGTGTTGGGTAGATTAGGTAAAGGAATGACACTAAATTTTTATAAATTATGTTAAAGTGGCTTAGAGTGTTACTAGAGGGAGAATTGGAGAGTATGGGATGAAACCTTAGGAGTTATAGGAATGAAAGGTAATTGGCTGTAGCCACAATTTAATTGGCCTTGGCAAAAAATGACGAAGTTGCCCAGGAAGAGTAACAGAAGGTAATTAGCTGTGCCCAAAATTTAATTGGCCTTGCCCTAAAGTGACAAAGTTGCCCAGGAAGAGTAACAGAGGGTAGTTAGCCGAGGCTAAAGGGATAGTTGGCTGCAGCCTGTAACACCCCATAATTAATTAAGGTATTAATCATGGATTAGAATTAATTAAGAGTAATTAATATGGGCTCATTAGGCAAGTTAAGTGAATAGAGACTTTAGAGAGATAAATTATTAATTTGGGTTTGAGATTTAATTGGGATAGAAATTCTATCTAGGCCTAAATTAATAGATCATGAGAAGAGGCTAATGGAGGCCCAATGGATTATGTGCAAACCTAACATAATTTAGTGTGATGGAGGCCCAAGATTTACTTTGTATAGACTCTTCTAAGTGGCCCAATAATCCTTGTGCAGACCTAAAACTCTTGAGCTCTTCAAACTTGGCCCAAACCTAGTTAAATTTCAGCAACTTAAGTGTAAAAACTGGCCCAGTAAATTCTGCAGCCCAACACTCCAAAAACTGGCCCAATAAGCTAAAATCTGAAGCCCAAGTGGAGATGGATCTTGGAGCAGCCCATGACCCATACTTGACCCAACTTAAACCCTAATACCCCACCCACTTACTCACTTGCTGAAACATAAGATTCAAGAGGCAAAATCGGAGGTGGAGAAGGAGGCTAGGGTTTGGGACCAAATTTCTGCATTTTCTCATACTTAGAGCAAGATTCAGCCAAGGTAATAGTTATACAACTTAATCCCCTCATCTTTCTCCTTAATTTGGTCCGATTAGTTTTTCATTTGGAGCATTTTCATCCTACCCAAAATCTGAAATGTGAGTGTTTGGGGATTTTCTTGATGAAATTCGTAGGTTGGGATTAAGGCTGACTTTGAGTGAGTTTAGACCCTCCATTTTGATGCTTTAATGGTTAATTTGAGACCCCTATAGCTAATTTATAAAATGGGTATTAATTATGTACGAATTTGCTTAGGATTTGGGGTGGAATATTGAATTTTCTGGTGGAGGAAACTTAAATCCGAAATTGGGTCTTGTTGTGGCTGGGTAAATGATTCTTGGGTAGTCATTGGCATTTTAAATTCCTTGGGTACTGATTATGATTATTAATGATGAATTAGAGTAGTAATTATGTGATGTTATGGTTATAGGAGGAATTCTGCACCATTGGTGATTGTTACAAGTGTCTACAAGTGAGGTAACCGGGTTTATATCAATTCCATGTGCATATTTGATTTAATTCCATATGTTGCTATATATGATTGATTGAAAAATGCTGAATGAATTGGTTGGCTATCTGTTGATTGTGATTGGACCTTGTGAGTCCATGGTGGAGCTGTGGTGCGGCTGCCACCCGTGCATGTGCTTCGATCGAGCACCGGGTTATGATCAAACCCAGATGCACTGAGCCCCGGTTGTGCTCAATGAGGAGTAGGTGCCGTGGACGGGCCTCTCCGATGTTAATGGCCTTTAACATGTGATAATATGATTGCTAGTATGGGATAGTAATCATGATAGCCTAATTGTTTCATTTGCTGTTATAATGGAGGTGATTCTGATGTTGATTTTGATTTATGCATATATGGTAATTAAACTGAATATGTAATGGAATTGCCTTGGTTACTGAGATTTATATCTCACCCCGTTTTATGGGATTAATATTTCAGGTGAAAGTTCTTCGGGTAAGGATAAGGGTAAGCAAGTGGATGAACATCCATGAGCTGAGGCTGGGTGTGGGGAGCTACACTTGGTCTGGGTATAATAGGATAGATGCAATTTTTGTTATTAGTTTACCTAGCATCATCATGTAATCATATTGCCAAGTGTAGGCGTTTATATTTTGCTTGATTGAAATGTAACCGTTAAGGATTTAGAGCACATCATAGTGGAATATCAATGTATGAACTTATAGCATTATATATATGTATGTAGTTCTGCTGAAATTGTGATATGGATCACCTTATGGGAATTGTAGACATATGATGTCTTAGAGGTAAGCTATTGTTGAATGGAATATCTATGGAATGTGCATGGGATGTAAATTGTTGCTAATGCATGTGTTCTTGCTGCCATTTATTTATGAATTTGTTGGTATGAGTTAGTGGAACAAGTAGGAAGTGACATTTGAGTTTCACAAGGGCAATGATAGATTAGTTGGGTAATTAAGGTACATAATTACCACTAAAGTTGCATAAATTAAGGTAGAATGGCCCTAGAGTGATATTGGAGGGAAATTGGAGAGCATGAGATGAAATCTTGAGAGTTGTAGGCACAGAAGGGAATTGGCCGCGGCCAATATTTAATTGGCCTAGGCCAATTCATAACAGAGAAGAATTAGCCGCGGCCAACATTTAATTGGCCTCGGCCAAATGTGGCGAACCTGCCAGGAAAGAAAACAGAGAGCAATTGGCCGCGGCGAATGGTGACGTTAGCCGCGGCTAAGCCTGAGAGGCAAATTTGGGGGTGTTCCAGAGGGTATTTGGCCGCGGCGAAAGGGGTATTTGGCCGCGGCGAAATGTGAAAAAAATTGTGAAAGCGTCAGGAGTTGAACCGAGGGTAATTGGCCGCGGCGCAAGTGAATTTAGCCGCGGCGAAAGTGCTCTATTTCTCATATTCACCTAGAAAACTTAGTTTCTCTTAAGGTAATGCTAAGGAATGATTTAGAAACACTTGTAGGAGAATTTTATGAGTTGGAAATGATGGATGAGAGTATCAAAGGCTCCTCATTAATAATCAAATTTACTCACGCGTTCGAATAATTGTGGTTGTCTAGCTAATGACCCTAGCAACATTAAGGTTTCAAATTTCCTCACTTGTTCCCGATGTCCCGATGTAATTAATTTTAATGACTTCAAGCCTTGGTATATGATTATTAATCATGTACTTAACCTTAATTACTATAATTGGAAGTTAGGGTCGTCACAGTTGGTATCAGAGCAATGGTTCAGGCAAATGTGTTTGATTTACTACTTTGTGGTTAGGAAACTTGGCAATCATGATGCATGCATGATAGGAATAGGAACATTGCGACCTTATGATAACCCTCATACTTATACATATACCTGCCATGGGTGGAGTTGTGTTTTGGTTGCATTGGACTGTGGTTAATGAGAGATGCTTGTGGTTGTGCTTGTGGCATTGCAGAACTAGATGGCTACTCGTAGAGAAACAACTGAGATGTTAAGGGGGATGCAAGAGGCCATGGCTGCAATGGCCAACCGAATGAGAGAACAAGCTGAGGCCCATGAGACTACGGTTAGGGCAATGACTGACCGGCTTCGAGAGCAAGCCGAGGCTCATGCAGCGACTGTGCAAGTGCTGCAACAGCTACATGAGAATATGAGTAAGCGGAATGAGGAGGTGCCATTGGAGAATCGTGTGGGGGCTGGTCATAACCCTGGTATGGGACACCAAGGGGAGGACAATGACCTTTCTATTGCATTAGCCAAATTCAGAAAAGCTGATCCTCCATCGTTCTTGGGGGAGTTAGACACTGAAAAAGCTGAGAGGTGGCTGATGCAACTAGAGAAAATCTTTGCGGTTATGACTTGCACCACCGAACAGAAGGAAAAGTTGGCCATTTACAAGTTGGAGGGTGAGGCTGAACATTGGTGGAGGAATGCCTCCAGATTGTTGACTACAAGGGAGATACCCTTGACGTGGGAAAGTTTTCAAACTGCTTTTGAGAGCAAATATTTTCCACCATCCGTGAGGGCTGACAAGGAAGCAGAGTTTAACTTCCTTGAGCAAGGGGACATGAGTGTGGACCAATACGCAGCCAAATTTATCCAACTGTCTCGCTTCTCCTCCTACTTGAAGAGATTTGACGATGAGCCATGGAAGGCTGAAAAATTCGAAAGGGGTTTGAGACCGAAAATCAAAGATAAAATTGTATCTCTACAAATTCGTAATTTTGACGAATTGGTGGAGAAATGTAGAGTGACAGAGAGGGCCATGATGGAAAGTGAGGCCAAGAGGAAGAAGACCTTGGAAGGAAAACGTGACCGGGGTATGGAGCCCTTTAGGGGCGGAAGCAAGAAAGGAGCCAATAGTGGAAGTGGCTCTTGGGGAAGGAGACCACCCCCAAGGAATGTCCCTCAAAGAAGAAGCATGGGACTACCAAGGAGTACAATGAGTGCCCCACCTACTTGTGCTAAGTGTGGGAAGAACCATGGGAATGGGCCATGCCCAGTGTGCTATAATTGTGGGAGGCCTGGACACTATGCACGGACCTGCACAGTGTCACGGGAGTCGGCTTCATCGATTAAACCACCTATCCAAGGAAGGGTGTTTGCACTTACGCAGCAAGAGGCTAGTAGATCCCCTAGTCTAATCCGAGGTATTTTATTTGTCCATAATCATGTCGTAGATGCATTGTTTGACTCGGGTGCGACCCACTCATTCATCTCATATGACTGTGTTAAGCGTCTGGGTCTTAAAATTAGCCTGTTGCCATTTGAACTATCTGTGTCCACCCCTACTGGATATTCTATGATTACATCTGATGTATGCTTAAATTGTACTGTACAATTGGATAGCCGTTGTACTACCCTTGATTTGATTTGCATCCCTTTGTGTGACTTTGATGTAATCATTGGTATGGACTGGTTGTCGGCTAATAATGTGATACTTGACTGTAACCGTAAGACTGTTTCCTTACCTACAAATATACCTGAGACTTGTCCTGTGACTGAGCTTACTTGCTTGTCTGCCGCCCAAGCTGAGAGGTGCCTTAGGCGTGGTTGCCAAGGGTTCCTAGTATTCTTTTCATTGCATGCTGAGGTAGAGGATGGGTTGGATGATATACCTGTGATTAGGGAGTTCCCTGAGGTTTTCCCTAGAGAGTTTAGTGGACTACCTCCAGAGAGAGAGTTAGAATTTTCTGTTGATTTGGTACCCGGTACAGGTCCGATCTCTAAGGCTCCGTATAGAATGGCGCCTGTTGAGTTGGTTGAGTTGAAGAGTCAACTAGAAGAATTACTTGAGAAAGGGTTTATTAGGCCAAGTGTGTCTCCATGGGGAGCACCAGTGTTGTTTGTCAAAAAGAAAGATGGTAGTCTTAGGCTTTGCATTGACTATAGGCAATTGAACCAAGCGACTGTCAAGAATAAGTACCCTTTGCCTAGAATTGATGACTTGCTTGACCAATTAGCGGGAGCGTCAGTCTTTTCAAAGATTGACCTTAGATCAGGGTATCACCAACTTAGAGTCAAGGCTGAGGATGTACCTAAAACCGCCTTTAGGACTCGATACGGCCATTATGAATTCCTAGTTATGCCTTTTGGGTTAACCAATGCCCCTGCCATTTTCATGGATTACATGAATAGGATTTTTAGGCCTTATCTGGATCGATTTGTGGTAGTGTTCATTGATGACATCCTCATCTACTCTAAAAGTAGTGAAGAGCATAAAGAGCATCTTAGGATAGTTCTTCAAACCTTGAGAGAGCATCAGTTGTATGCAAAGTTGAGCAAGTGTGAGTTTTGGCTACAGGAGGTTAAATTCCTAGGTCATGTGATATCAGAACAAGGGGTCGCAGTAGATCCTAGCAAGGTAGAGGCGGTACTGAATTGGGAGAGACCTAAAATAGTGACCGAAATCCGAAGCTTCTTAGGTCTAGCTGGCTACTATAGAAGATTCATTAAGGGATTTTCTCAGTTAGCCATGCCTTTGACAAAATTGACTAGGAAGGACCAACCATTTGTGTGGGATGCTAAGTGTGAGAATGCCTTTCAGGAGCTTAAGGATAGGCTTACCACTGCACCTGTGTTAGTGATACCTGACCCTAAAGAGACATTCACAGTCTATAGTGATGCTTCCAAGAAAGGATTAGGGTGTGTCTTAATGCAACAAGGTAGGGTGATAGCCTATGCTTCTAGGCAGCTTAGGCCCCATGAAGAGAATTATCCTACCCATGACCTAGAGCTAGCAGCTGTAGTTTTTGCCCTTAAGATTTGGAGGCACTATCTCTATGGTGCCCAATTTGAGGTGTATAGTGATCACAAGAGTTTGAAGTACTTATTTGACCAAAAAGAGTTAAACATGAGACAAAGGAGGTGGATGGAATTCCTTAAGGATTATGACTTCTCCTTAAAGTATCATCCAGGAAAGGCGAATGTGGTCGCCGATGCCTTGAGTAGGAAATCTATTCACATGGCAATGATGATGCTTAGGGAGCAAAGGTTGATTGAAGAGATGAGGGATTTGAATTTATCAATTTCAATGAACCCTAGTAGCATTCTTTTGGGAGAATTAAGGATAGAAAATGACCTTAGGAAGAGAATTAAAGAGGCCCAAGAGCTAGATGCCTACTGGGGAGGAATTAGAGAGCAACTGGGGAGCGGTGAGGTCAAAGACTTTGACCTATCAGAAGATAGTTTGGTGAGGTATCAGGGTAGAGTGTGCATACCCAAAGATGAAGAGTTGAGGAACATTATACTATCAGAAGCTCATAAGAGTAAGTACACCATCCATCCGGGCACCACTAAGATGTATAGGGATTTAAAGAAGAGCTTTTGGTGGCCTGGGATGAAGTCGGACATAGCAGAGTTTGTTGCTAGGTGTCTAATTTGTCAAAGGGTTAAGATTGAACACCAAAGACCCGCAGGTTTGTTACACCCTTTAGAAATTCCTGAATGGAAATGGGATAGTATATCTATGGATTTTGTGATGGGTTTGCCTAGAACATCCTCGGGTTATGATGCTATTTGGGTGATTGTGGATAGATTGACGAAGTCTGCCCACTTTCTACCTATTAGAGCTACTTATCCCCTAGATAGACTAGCTCAACTGTATGTTCGTGAAATTGTGAGATTGCATGGTGTTCCTAATAGCATTGTCTCAGATAGAGACCCAAGATTCACATCAAAATTTTGGCGATCTCTACAGGAAGCTTTGGGTACTAGTCTTAACTTTAGCACTGCTTACCACCCTCAGTCTGACGGACAGACTGAGAGGACCATTCAGACCCTTGAGGACATGCTTAGAGCAAGTGTACTGGAGTTAAAAGGGAGTTGGGATGTGTACTTGCCTTTAGCTGAGTTTGCTTATAATAATAGTTACCATTCCAGCATTCAGATGGCACCATTTGAGGCACTTTATGGGAGGAAGTGTCGGTCACCCTTGTGTTGGGTAGAACTTGGTGAAAGAAGTCTCTTAGGTCCAGACATAGTGGACCAAACCACCCATCAGATAGAACTCATTAGAAAGAAGTTGTTGGCTGCCCAGAGTAGGCAAAAGAGTTATGCGGATAAGAGAAGGAGACCCTTAGAATTTGAGATAGGAGACCATGTGTTCCTTAAAGCTACTCCAGTGACGGGTGTAGGACGGTCTATTAGGACAAGAAAGCTCAGTCCTCGTTATCTTGGTCCTTTCCAAATCCTTGAAAGGATAGGACCCGTGGCCTATAGAGTTGCATTACCTCCAAACCTGGCCAGATTGCATGATGTGTTCCATGTGTCCCAATTGAAAAAGTACCACCCGGACCCTTTGCATGTCATTGAGCATGAGAATGTGCATCTACAAGATGATTTGTCTTATGTGGTTGAGCCGGAAAGGATTGTGGACTCAAAGGTCAAACAGCTGCGTAATAAGGACATCCTCCTGGTAAAGGTAGTATGGAGAGGACTTACTCCGGATGAAGCAACTTGGGAAACCGAAGAAGCAATGAGGAAGGATTATCCTGCATTATTTGAGTAAGGTATGTTTAATTTTGAGGACAAAATTTTTAAAAGGAGGGGAGAATGTAACACCCCATAATTAATTAAGGTATTAATCATGGATTAGAATTAATTAAGAGTAATTAATATGGGCTCATTAGGCAAGTTAAGTGAATGGAGACTTTAGAGAGATAAATTATTAATTTGGGTTTGAGATTTAATTGGGATAGAAATTCTATCTAGGCCTAAATTAATAGATCATGAGAAGAGGCTAATGGAGGCCCAATGGATTATGTGCAAACCTAACATAATTTAGTGTGATGGAGGCCCAAGATTTACTTTGTATAGACTCTTCTAAGTGGCCCAATAATCCTTGTGCAGACCTAAAACTCTTGAGCTCTTCAAACTTGGCCCAAACCTAGTTAAATTTCAGCAACTTAAGTGTAAAAACTGGCCCAGTAAATTCTGCAGCCCAACACTCCAAAAACTGGCCCAATAAGCTAAAATCTGAAGCCCAAGTGGAGATGGATCTTGGAGCAGCCCATGACCCATACTTGACCCAACTTAAACCCTAATACCCCACCCACTTACTCACTTGCTGAAACATAAGATTCAAGAGGCAAAATCGGAGGTGGAGAAGGAGGCTAGGGTTTGGGACCAAATTTCTGCATTTTCTCATACTTAGAGCAAGATTCAGCCAAGGTAATAGTTATACAACTTAATCCCCTCATCTTTCTCCTTAATTTGGTCCGATTAGTTTTTCATTTGGAGCATTTTCATCCTACCCAAAATCTGAAATGTGAGTGTTTGGGGATTTTCTTGATGAAATTCGTAGGTTGGGATTAAGGCTGACTTTGAGTGAGTTTAGACCCTCCATTTTGATGCTTTAATGGTTAATTTGAGACCCCTATAGCTAATTTATAAAATGGGTATTAATTATGTACGAATTTGCTTAGGATTTGGGGTGGAATATTGAATTTTCTGGTGGAGGAAACTTAAATCCGAAATTGGGTCTTGTTGTGGCTGGGTAAATGATTCTTGGGTAGTCATTGGCATTTTAAATTCCTTGGGTACTGATTATGATTATTAATGATGAATTAGAGTAGTAATTATGTGATGTTATGGTTATAGGAGGAATTCTGCACCATTGGTGATTGTTACAAGTGTCTACAAGTGAGGTAACCGGGTTTATATCAATTCCATGTGCATATTTGATTTAATTCCATATGTTGCTATATATGATTGATTGAAAAATGCTGAATGAATTGGTTGGCTATCTGTTGATTGTGATTGGACCTTGTGAGTCCATGGTGGAGCTGTGGTGCGGCTGCCACCCGTGCATGTGCTTCGATCGAGCACCGGGTTATGATCAAACCCAGATGCACTGAGCCCCGGTTGTGCTCAATGAGGAGTAGGTGCCGTGGACGGGCCTCTCCGATGTTAATGGCCTTTAACATGTGATAATATGATTGCTAGTATGGGATAGTAATCATGATAGCCTAATTGTTTCATTTGCTGTTATAATGGAGGTGATTCTGATGTTGATTTTGATTTATGCATATATGGTAATTAAACTGAATATGTAATGGAATTGCCTTGGTTACTGAGATTTATATCTCACCCCGTTTTATGGGATTAATATTTCAGGTGAAAGTTCTTCGGGTAAGGATAAGGGTAAGCAAGTGGATGAACATCCATGAGCTGAGGCTGGGTGTGGGGAGCTACACTTGGTCTGGGTATAATAGGATAGATGCAATTTTTGTTATTAGTTTACCTAGCATCATCATGTAATCATATTGCCAAGTGTAGGCGTTTATATTTTGCTTGATTGAAATGTAACCGTTAAGGATTTAGAGCACATCATAGTGGAATATCAATGTATGAACTTATAGCATTATATATATGTATGTAGTTCTGCTGAAATTGTGATATGGATCACCTTATGGGAATTGTAGACATATGATGTCTTAGAGGTAAGCTATTGTTGAATGGAATATCTATGGAATGTGCATGGGATGTAAATTGTTGCTAATGCATGTGTTCTTGCTGCCATTTATTTATGAATTTGTTGGTATGAGTTAGTGGAACAAGTAGGAAGTGACATTTGAGTTTCACAAGGGCAATGATAGATTAGTTGGGTAATTAAGGTACATAATTACCACTAAAGTTGCATAAATTAAGGTAGAATGGCCCTAGAGTGATATTGGAGGGAAATTGGAGAGCATGAGATGAAATATTTAATTGGCCTAGGCCAATTCATAACAGAGAAGAATTAGCCGCGGCCAACATTTAATTGGCCTCGGCCAAATGTGGCGAACCTGCCAGGAAAGAAAACAGAGAGCAATTGGCCGCGGCGAATGGTGACGTTAGCCGCGGCTAAGCCTGAGAGGCAAATTTGGGGGTGTTCCAGAGGGTATTTGGCCGCGGCGAAAGGGGTATTTGGCCGCGGCGAAATGTGAAAAAAATTGTGAAAGCGTCAGGAGTTGAACCGAGGGTAATTGGCCGCGGCGCAAGTGAATTTAGCCGCGGCGAAAGTGCTCTATTTCTCATATTCACCTAGAAAACTTAGTTTCTCTTAAGGTAATGCTAAGGAATGATTTAGAAACACTTGTAGGAGAATTTTATGAGTTGGAAATGATGGATGAGAGTATCAAAGGCTCCTCATTAATAATCAAATTTACTCACGCGTTCGAATAATTGTGGTTGTCTAGCTAATGACCCTAGCAACATTAAGGTTTCAAATTTCCTCACTTGTTCCCGATGTCCCGATGTAATTAATTTTAATGACTTCAAGCCTTGGTATATGATTATTAATCATGTACTTAACCTTAATTACTATAATTGGAAGTTAGGGTCGTCACACAGCCAATATTAAGGAGCAAGTTAGGAAGCTTCAGGAGGTCCTTTAGCCACAACATGAGAGTATTTAGCCACGACGAAGGTACTCAATTCCTCATAATGTCCTAGAAACCTTAGTTTTCTCTATGGAAATGTTAAGGAATAAATTAGGAACTTTTATAGAAGATTCTTATGAGTTAGAATTAATGGATGAAAGGATTAAGGGCTTATAAAACTGGGTTTGATTCCCTTATGTGCAAAAATGGTTATGAGTAATTAATTAATGACTCTACAACATTAAGGTTTATATTTCTTTACTTTTTCCTAATGTAAGTAATCGTAATGACTTTAAATCTTGATTTATGACTATTAATCACGTCTTTAACCTTAATTACCATGATTAGAATTTAGTGTCATTACAGCTTGGATAAAAAATAGGCCTTCATGCAGCAATAGTAGGAAGTTATCGTGCAACGACAAGAGAGGTTAGCCTAAAGGGAGAATGAGAGGCCTAATCCTCCCCAGCCACCACACCTAGATCATCTTAAGGATTTTGAGGTAAATCCCTCTATCCAAATCCCATAAAATTTGTAGAATTCTTAGACTCCACTAGCTCAGACACCTCCTGTACAATCTTAGTTCACCACCAAATAGGTTATAACACAGTTCAAGAAGTATAGGCCTTTAGCATTTGATGGTGAGCTTAACACAAAGAAAGCAAAGGCTAGGATTATGCATTTGGAGAAGACTTTTAGAGTGATGAAGTGTACGTCTAAGTAGAAGGCCTTATTGGCCATATTTCAGTTAGAGAAAGAAGTTGATTACTAATGGAAGAGCATAGAACCAATATCATCATCAAAGAACATCCTAATCAATTAGGAGATGTTTTTACATGAATTTTATGAGAAATACTTCCCTAGCTCAGTTCGTGATGAGAAAGAATTAGAGTTCATCTTATTGAGGCAAATAGAGAATATATCTATAAACCAGTATATGGCCAAATTCCTTGAGCTCTCCAGATATTCCTTATATCTCCAAAAACAAGATGATGAGAGGTGGAGAGCAGATAAGTTAGAGAAGGGGCTGTTACCTAAAATTAGGGATAGAGTGGTGCCTCAAAGGATAAGAGACTTCAATGCCCTAGTGGAGGTATGTAGGTAACAGAAAGTAACTTGAGGATAATGCAAATAGTTCCAGTTTCAAAACCCCTTCGTCTAGAGAATAAAAGATCCAAGGAAGAAGAGATAGCCACCGGTAGCTATAAAAGAGATGGCAAGGGGCAGTGGAATAGGTAAGGCAGAAAAAAAGGAAGCTAACTCACTCAGGTATAGGCAATTCCACCTTAGTGCCCTGTAGCCAGTATAGCGGAGACCATGGAGACAAACTATGTTATGTAGGCTAGAATGTTTGCTTTAGGTGTGGCAAACTGGGGCATATGGCTAGAGACTGCTCCCAATAGAGGGAGGTAGCTCTTGCATCCAGATCACAAACCTAAGGTAGAGCTTTTACCCTTACACAATAGAAAGCTAGTAGATCCCTAAGTTTGATTCAAAGTATTATTAAGATTAATGATTATAGTGTAAATGCTTTATTTGATTTGGCTGTTAGTTATTCATTCATATCTTACGACTGTGCTAGGAAGTTAGGTTTGAGTATATGTGTTTTACTTTATGACTTGCGTATGTCTAACCCCATTGGAAATATAACCATTACCTCCCATATTTGTTTGAATTGCATAGTTTAATTTAACCATTGTTGTACTACATTTGATTTAATTTGTACACCCTTGATGGACATTAATTTGATTATTAGTATGAATTGGATGCCTGTCTAGATTGCCATATAAAATGCATTACCCTACTTGAGTGTGTAACTGTTCTTAGTACCAAGATTGAGCTAGCCTTTTTAACCACCACTCAGGTCGAGAGACCTTTAGGACATGGTTGTCAGGGTTTTTTAGTCTTCTTTTTTATATAGGTAGAAGTAGAAGAGGGAATAAAAGAGATACTTATAGTGAGAGAATTCCCAGAAGTATTCTTTAAGGAAATTAGTAGTATACTCCCTAAACGAGAAGTAGAGTTTGCTATAGACATTGTACCTAGGGTAGATCTAGTGTCTAAGGCACTATATATAATGGCTCCCATTGAACTAGCTAAGTTAGAGAAATAGATAGAAGAATTGTTAGAGAAAGGCATCATTAGGCCTAGTGTTTCACCATGGGGAGTCTTAGTATTGTTTATCAAAAAGAAAAATGGGAGTCTTAGGCTTTGTATAGATTATAGAGAATTTAATAAGATCATAGTTTAGAATAAGTACCCTTTAGCTAGAAGAAGTGTAACGAACGTAATTTTCATAAAACGACGAAATGAGTCATATAAAAGTAAGTCCTCTGAAATGACCTAGATAATGTCCCAAAAAATTTAGGTTAAGTCCTAACCTCCTAAAAATGATAATTCTACGCTCAGACGGAAAGAAAAATAGAGTTAGGATGGAGAAATAATTTGTGACGGAAATTGACGAAACGTAATGACATTTTCGTAAATGAGTGCAAATTTTGGAAAACCACATAGGAGGACTTTTTAAATGAAAGTTTTGAGTTAACCAAGGCTCTCAAAGGCTCCAAAAACTATGGAAAGCCCCGGGACTGGTAAAGCCCCTTCGGTGTATGTTTTTCAACATTAGTTGACCCGAACTTTGACCAATTTGTTTGGTAAGGTTTTAGCTCCAAATTGAGTGATTCCAAAGGTATTTTATTAAATTAGGAACCTAAATTTTATGATAAAAAAGACAGTTCTAAACAAAGAGCTAAAACGAAGTCGAAACGAAATTACCATTACGGAAGGGCAAAATTGAAAATAAAAGCTTCTGGAATGCCCTAAACACTTCCATACTTTTCTTCCATCTTCTCCCTTTTATTGAGCACGACTTCTTCTACCCAATTTACAGAAAAAATAGCAGCTCCTTAGGTGCATCAAAAGGGGAAGAAAAAGAGGAAGAAAACCAAGGAGAAACTAAGTAATTTCATAGATTTTCTTGCTTCATCTTCCTCAAATCTTGTTCTCCTCTCTTCCTCCTTTCTTTCCATGCATTTTTTTTGAATGATTTGGTTTGGTTTTTGACCCAGGCCTAAGGGGGAAAATTCGAATTTGCCAAGGAGAAAGGAATTAAGGAAGAAAAGCTTTGAAAACAAGCTTGAAACTAAGGTATTTTTCCATTCTTGATGCTTTATCTTGATTGCTCCTCTTTGTGGTAGTGTTGACCAGCCTAAGGGGAGGATAGAAGGAGATGAATTTTGGGCAGAACCAAGGGAGAAACCTAGGGAAAAGAGTGCCAGGATTAAGAATATGGCAAGAAATCCTAAAAAAAAACTAATAGAGAACAAGTTAGAAAAGTGTAGTGCTTTCTTAGGGTTTTGTAAAATCTAATTTTGTGTGAGATCTTCTTTAGCTATTTAAATGTTTCCTTGAGCTCCTAAGACCTCTAGAAAGCCTCCCAAGTGGCTCTCCCATCAAAGAAAAATCACAAAGTCCATGAACCTTCCTTATAGTGCATATTTAAGCTAAGCTAGGTTCATTAAGCTAGGGGATGTTTTAATTTGTTCTAGCCTTGGTTTGAGACTTTATATGATGTTAGAAGATAGGAGAAACCATTGGAAAAAATTTAGGAGCCATAGGTTGGGGGATGGGACAATGGTGTCCATAATGTTGCCTTATGAAGCACCTTGGTCTTTCAATGGTGCAATTGAATATGTGATGGCTCCAAGGACCTTAAATGAGTCCAAGAAGTTTAGAAATAACAAGAGAATGGAGCCTAGAACTTGGATGATATAAGTTGCTTCAATGGACCATTTATGGAACCAATATGCCCATTATAGAACCAAGTGTGTGTTTAAGAGTGAACCTAGTGTCTTGGCTTGTTTCAAGTGTGTAATTGTGTGATGTTTGTGATATCTAGGTCAAGAGAACCCTACTCCACCTAAGTGTTCTTATGAGACTAAGAAGGGAAAGGAAGTGGCAAAGTAAGCTCGCATAAATTAAAAGGTAGCTTTCCACCTCATTCTCTTGCATTCTTGTGTGCATATGTATATGTTGTGTGCTTGTATATGCTCTTGTGATTTGAGAACATGCCACTTGATGTCTTGAAATTGCATTGGTGCCAATGTGTCTTCTTGAATGACTATGGTTGTGGAAAGAGCTCATGAGGGTGAGGTGATGCCAAAAGTCTCTTGATGAAGGTGAGGAGATGCCAAAAGTCTCATGGCATGGGTGAGACAAGGCCAAAAGTCCCTTGAATGGGTGAGGCTTGTAACAACCAGAAAAAAAGAAGAAGAAAAGAAAAAAAAATGAAAAATTTTTGAAGGGCTGAAAATTTTCTAAGTCTGCTAGCTATAGCCTAGCTATAGCGAATGTACTTGTTCACTATAGCGAGAAATGGTCTAACTAAAGCGAGAGTGCCTTCTTGCTATAGCGAAAATGCTTCTAGCTATAGCGAGTGCGGGCACTCCATACAAAAATCAGGGCATTACTCGTCGTAGAGCGTGCCATAACAAAAACAGGGGTCATGGATTGATACGTGCTCACCGTAGCGAGGGTTATTCTTCGCTATAGCGAGGGTAAGTCCAGAAAAGCGTGAAAAAAGAGAATTTGACTTCTTAAAGTTCCCCAACTCATCCTTTCTCCTTAAATCGACTTAAGCTTCATCCAAGCACAGAAAAAAGCTTGAGAGAGAGAGGGAAACTAGGAGAAACTAAAAGAGAATGAAGGGAAGCTAATGAAGAAAGGTGAGAACCTTTAAAGCTCTTCATGCTCCTTCTTCTTGATTTTATTCTTCTCCTTCTAAGCTCCCTTTTTCATGGGTTGATGAGTAAGAAAGTTTTGTTCTGACCTAGAGGGATCAAGAAACTCATGTATCTTCACTCCCTTCTCTTTGCTTTCCTTTTTTGAGAGCTTGAGAGAGGAAGGATAGTTAGTGAATTTCTAGAGAGAGAAAGAATCCCTAGTTTCTTATATGCTTGGTAGGGTTTGCTATAGAGAAACCCCTAGCTTTGTGAATAAGTGTTGAGCTATGAGAAAATAATTCCATGCTCTTGTGTGTCTAGGCTTAAGAGAAGCACTCCCATCTAGTGGTGATTGTGAAATCAACAAGGGAAGAGATAAATTGAAAGGGAAAGCTTGTGATTAGCCAATAAGGTAGCTCTCTTCACCTTCTCTCATGCATAGATGTGTGCTTACATTGTTTTGCATGTGTGTCTGTATGTTTTTAAACCATGAAAAGTATGCTAGCATGATGATGCCGTATGTATTTCAATGATGTATTATGTGATTACTTTGGTTTTCTTGAGTATGGAAAAGCCAACAACCCCCTAGACATGGTGAAGATGAGTCAAGAACCCTAAAGTTGGTTGAGACAAAGTAAAGAGTCTCCCAAAAGTGAGGTTGACTCCTAAGAGTAAGGTTGAGTCTAAGAACCTCTTAAAGAATGGGTGAGGCAAGTCCAAAATCCACAAGTAAATGGGTGAGGCTAATCCACTTGCTTGGCAAGCCTTTGTATGTTATGTATGGCCTACTCAAATGTTGAAAATGCTTTTCTTATGATTTCACATGCTAATGTGCCAATGCATACATTTGTGAGACTTGTTTGCATGCTTTATGTATGATTGAATGAGAGATGAGCTATTGAGATTCTTGGAATCTCACTCCCCCTCTCCACCATCCTAACATGCTAGGTGGACCAAGTGAGATAAGAGATGGGAGCCACCAAGGTTGAAGCTAGGGAAAACGACAAGGGATATGTGAAAGAGCCATTTTGTAGTTAGATTAAGAGATATACTCTAATGATGTACATGATGTAGCACATATGAATACTTGTAAATGAATGTATTTATCATATATGTATGAGAATTAGAATCATCTTGAATGATGTAACAAGTTTTGTTATGAATAGCAAGATCTTGGCATTATGTGCATGGTGTATATGTTAGTGTGGGAGAGTGAGTTTTGTAAATTTGGGTTGTTAGACATTTGAGCCATGTTTAATAGCCTATGTTGATGCTTTCCCACGTGCTCATAGAGCCTTAGAAGTAGGAGAAGCCAATTTGAACCCTTGGAGCCCTCTTTAGCAAAAGAAACTAGTCACTTTGCCCCATGATGTCCAAGTTTGACCAAATGACCTCTTCTTGCCTTGAAATTTGGCATGTGACTAGATCTTGCCTAGAGATTTTTGGGAAGCCAAAGATTAGGTCATTTGGAAGTCTATGAAATTTTCTATGATTTTTCAAAATTGGTATCAGAAATTCGGATTCACATTAGCACTGTTCATTTGGTCAGTTGTGAAATTGTGTCATCTGAGAGGCAAACGTAGTCCAATGGCTACGAAATTTTATAGACAGAAACTAGACAGTCACAGTGACTTGTAGCAACTAGAAGCACCTCATTTGGAGGTCTAGAGAGGAAGATATGCATTTTTGAAGTTTCTGCCCAGTATCAGTCATCTCGCCTGACCAGAGGTACTGTTCCATCGATTTCTGAGAGTTTGGCTTAATGAACTGATCTAGAGACATTTTTCCTATCTAGTTAACATCCACATCTTTCCATAATGGTATCATTTGCATGCATTGGATTTTTGTGAAATTAGTTGAACATTTTTGAAGTTCATATCAGTAAACTGTGACAGTATCAGAACCAGTCCGACCTCCAGATGATTTCGTATGTCAAACGCTTTTTGTGTTGGATGTTAAGATGTGTACATATTTTTAGCATGAATTAGATATCCCAAGATTTCCAGAATGACCAAGGTTACATGTTTTTGATTTTTCTAGATTTAGTTGTGATTTTCTAAACTTTGCCCAGAAATGAGGCCAAGCCTGGCCGAAAATGAACATGTATGTTCCATACCTCTTTTTGGTTTCCATGGGTTAAAAGCATGTTTTTGGGATTGAAATTAGTTGGAATGGTGCAATTAAATATGAAAATGCACAGAATGAGCTCACACGGTCCATGTGACACTGAAAGGAATTTTTAACCATGTCACAACTCTAAGGAGGTGTATGAATCTAATGAGGAAGATCTCACTTTATTCTTCCTATATCTCATATGAGCATGTAAGGCATGATGGGTATAAGCTAGAAATGATGGTGTTACAAGGCTAGGTCAAAAGTCCTTAGGCGAAGAGTGAGACAAATCCGAAAGTCCTAGAAATGGGGTGAGGCTAAACCAAAAGTCTCTAGAGTATGAAAGTGGTCTTGACATGTTGATGTGGCATGAAATGAGATTTATTGCACACTTTATACTTGCATATTCATATATTTGATGTATGTATGCCTTGAATGTGGTATGAATGGGTGTGTGAGCTATTGCGATTCTTGGAATCTCACTCCCCTTTCCCTCTCATGCTTAAAATGTCTAGGTGGTGTCCAAAGCCAAGGAAATGCAAGCCAAGAACACTAAATGGCTACACTTTGTTTTATTTATAGTGTAAATTGTAATGGAGTGTCAAGAAGCATTGTACATGTTATTTTTGGTTGTGTAACACCTTGAGCATATGTAATATGATGTATAGACTATATGTATAATGTATATAGTATTAAATCAATGAAAATATGTAATTGGACCCTTGAATGGATGTGTGTTTAGTGCATAAATGGATGTTGAGAGACCAAAATAAGATGCATGGGGCTTAGGACTATTTGGGCAGTCTCTACAAGTCATATTTGTGCTTTAAAACTTGCCCAAGAGGTGCCAAACAATTAAGAAAGCCATTTGGACAAATTGGTTACCCATATGGAGTAAAAATTTACCATTTTAGGAGGCTATACCACTTTTTATCCAAATGAGCTATTTTTAGTTTGAAATTTGGCTTGCATCTAGAACTTAATGAGAAATTTTTGGGAAGCTAAATTTGGTAATTTTTGGAGGTCTATGGAATATTTGGCGAATTGTTGAAGTTAGAAATTTTTTTGGTTTTGGTCCTTGGTACTGTAACACTGGTCTAAAATTAAATTCTATCACTCATGGGGCAAATGATGTCCAATTGCCACGAAATTTTATACAAAAAAACAAGACATTCCCAATGACTTGTGCCAACTAGAAGCACCTCATTTGGAGGTCTAGAAAGGGAGATATGAATTTTTGAATATTTTGTCCAGTATCAGGACCCTTACCTGACCTGAGTTACTGTTCTATTGAATTTTGAGATTTGGGCTACCTGAGCTACTCTAGAAATATTTTCTCCTCTAGCTAACATCCATAGATTTCTAGATTGATATCATTTGCATGGATTGGATTTTTTTGGAATTAATTCAATATTTTCAAAATTTACTGCAGAATCTATGATAGCATCAGGAGGCAGTTTGACCTCTGAACCTTTTCGGATGTCAAACGCCCTCTGTGATAGGTGTTATGATTTGGAATATTTTTAGTGTGATGTAGACATCTGTAGATTTCCAAAATATCAGGAATGTGGGATTTCAATTTTTCTAGAATTAGTTATGATTTTTTAAACTTTGGCCAAAAAAGGGGCCAAATTTGGCCGAAAATAAACCTCCATATTTTAGGTTCCATGAGTTTTGGGCATGATTTTATGATGCAAATGAGTTGTATATATGTAATTAAATATGGGGAAGTATAGTATGAGTTCACATGGTCCACGTGATACCGAACAGAATTTTTTTACGCGATGCGACGCAATGCAAAAATAATCAATATTTTAATGTCATTTTCTTGCCTCTCATATGTATTGATTGATATGAGATATAAAAGATAGCATGGAATGAGATAAAAAAGTATGTTATTACAAGAAGACTAGTCAGTAGGAGCATCAATGTTTTCTAAAATAGATCTTAGATTAGGGTCCATCAGTTAAGGATTAAAGTTGAGGATATTCTTAAAATAGCTTTTAGGACCAAATATAACAACCCTAATTCCTAATTATCATGATTAGGATTAATTTCATGATTAATGATTGTAAATTAAGGTCTAAATTCATTACAATTAATTAAAATAGGAAAAGGTATGAAAATTTGAACATTGATATGAATAGAGTTATTAGCCAAACCATCACAACTATTCAAGTCCACAAGTGATCCTAATTATCAATTAAGATCTTTGATTCATTTTGCTATTGATTTCAACTCACAAAGCCTCTTAGAAATGTTTTCAAGTCGTTTCATAACACTATCATAATAAACTTGAAGGTTTCTAAGTAAAAAATAAGAGTTTGGGAACCTTCGCCATGATGTGAACCTTCCCTACTAGTTAAGTTGGTTACTGGAACCTAAAAACTAAGTTTGGAGACTCTTGCCACAGCTTGGTATACTTGCGCCGCAGCATAAGTGCCTATTGGATCTCAAAATCGAAAATACTAACCTTGCGCCATGACTCAGGCCTTCCATGCTGCGACGAAGGTGGTCTCAAGACCTACTATTTCACATTTTCATGATTCTCGCCATAGTGAGCCTATGTGGCACCGCGGTGAGAGAGCCTACTCGATGCTCGCCGCTGCGAGCTTCCTTTGCACTGTGATGAGTTTGCTCTCTGTTACTCTCCTTAGGAGAATTTCTTACGTTACACCACGGTGCGCCTAGCTTTTGGAACTCCTTTGACTGTAACTTAAGTAGTTTTGGCCGTGGCTCAAGCCTTTACTACACTTAAACTCTCTAAATTTCATCCTACACATATTAGACCTCCCTCTAGCAACATCCTAAACTCTCTAAATCTCCTCCTATGTTTCAGCTTAGAGAGAGAGGGAGAGGAGCAAGCTTGTAATATTCTATATTTTGTAAACTAACACAGTCCCTAAAGAATAGAATGAGATGAATTAAAAGGAGGTTATAGGGCCAGAAAAGGCTAGTTAAAATCAAAAGGAATTGATATAGGCCTAACTGATGAAAAATTTAGGGGTTTAGAAAATATGAAAATTTGCTTAAAAATGGATATTCCTCATTATAATAGGATGAAATAAGCTTAATAGAAAAACTAGATGAGATTAGTTTGATCAAATCTTTAACATTGTACTGTTTAGGGCTTTGGTTAACCATAACTTTGACCGGACCTTTTTAGATTGTTTTAAGTCCCTGCAATCTTAAAATAAACATTTTTAATAAAGTGTAGAGTCCAAATTTTATTGTGGAGCTATCAATTTTTAAAAATGCTAAGAAATGAGCTCAACTGGTAAAATTAAAGTGTAAAGGTAAAATCAGTATTTTGAAAAATTAGAAAACCCTAGAATTCTTCACATAAAAGGTGCCACCCTTCTTCTCCTTCCTTTACCTAACTTAAATAACTTCAAAACCAGACCTAAAGTGGCATGAAGAAGGAGGAAGAAGAAAGGGAAGAAAGTTATCTAAAGTTGTCATACCTAGCTTTAATTAGGTCCTTCATACCATTATGCCCATTAGCCATTACATTTACAACATTATCATACTTTATATAGTAAATTTCTATCAGTTCAGGTACCAAATAGTGCTACAAGAGTCTAAAGTTGGGGTTTTTTTTTCCTTCATTCATTTTCATCATAATCAACTTTGTTTAGACTCATTTTATCATGATTAGCTTATAGGACACCTTAGAAGAGTCATAAACCCAAATGACATAAACACTAAATTTCTATACTAACTTTGAAATTTTACAACTTGGGTTATATAACTTTAATTCAAAAAAATTAGGTGTTTATGGAAAGCTTAAGATGTGAACTCCATGTTGTAAAATTTTATGCAAAATGAATTTCGTTTGACCCATGAAATTCAATGGAACAATACCTATCCTTGGAATAAACTCATGTAATAGACCCTAAAATTCAAAAATACATATCTTGGGCTACACAACTCCAATTTATGCCACGGAAAGCTTATAAGGTGTAAAGTCCCACATCAGAAAGGAAGGACTTGGGCTAAGGCCTTATAAGTGGGAGTAGTACTCTCCGCACATGGACACATTTTCCTGAGCGATGGGAAGATGGTTTAGGAGAAGCAAAACCCTGGCTATGGAATCCAATTTCGGACATGGCCTGACAAGGGACAATATCCATGGGGCTTTGTAAGGTGTTTGGTATCAGAGCTGCCTAGTCACATGTGTAATCTGAGTATGGGTTGGCCCCAAAGGGGGGTGGATTGTAAAGTCCCACATTGAAAAGGAGGGACCTAGGCTAGGGCCTTATAAGTGGGAGTAGTACTCTCCCCACATGGACGGTTTTCCTGAGCAATAGGAAGATGGTTTAGGAGAAGCAAAACCTTGGCTACAGAACCCTGTTTCAGACATGGCCGGACCAGGGACAATATCCACGGGGCTTTGTAAGGTGTTAATTGTAACGTTCGATTTTCGTTAAATGACAAAAACGGACACGTTTTCAAAGCAAGTCCCATGAAATGAATTAGTTAAGGTCCCAAAAAAATTGAGTAATTCTCTAGACTCTTAAAAATGAGAATCCTAGCCTCAGACGGGAGGAAAAATGAAGCTAGAATAAGGAAACAAATTTTGACAAAAATCTTACGAAACGCAATGGCATTTTCATAATTTTGAGTAAATTTTGGAATTCACATAGGATGACTTTTTAAATGAAAATTTTGAGTTCTCTAAGGTTTTCAGAGGCCCTGAAAACCATGGAAATCCCTAGGATAGTTAAATCCCCTCTGGTGGACGTTTTTCAATGTTAATGTACCCAAACTTTGATGGATTCGTTCAAGAAGGTTTTAGCTCCGATTTGAGTGATTCCAAAGGCATTTTACTAAATTGGGAACCTAAATTTTATAATGAAAAAGAAGGTTCTAAAAAAGGAGCTAAAATGAAGGAGAAATGAAAATGTCAAGAACGAAGGGCAAAATGGAAATTTTTGAAAAGTATTTCTTCCTCCCTCTCGGAGAGTGGTGCACCAAGGGAGAGAAGAAGAAAGAGAAATCAAAGGCTTAAGGTATGATTTCTTGATAGTTTTTCATGCTTTCTTCCATCTAAACCTCCTTTCCTCCATTCTCCTTTGTTTCCTTTGATTAAAATGGAGTTTACAAATCTGTTTTAAGGGAGAAACTTAGGGGAAAATTCGGATTTGAAGAGAGGAGCCTAGAGAAAGCAAGATTCAAGTGAGAAAAAGCAAGAAAACAAGGTAATTTCTTCTTCCATAGTTGATATCCTTTCTTCCCTTCCTTCACCATTTTGCCCCACTCAAGAACCCCTAGGAGGGTTTGATTTTTAGGCAGAACCAAGGGTGATTCTAAGGAAAAAGGGTGTGGAGATTAATAATATGCAAAGAGAATTAACAAAAAACCATGGAATTTCAAGATGCAATTTCCAAGGTTTTATGTGCACCTTGTAAAATCTGATTTTGTATAACAATTCCTATGCTTAAATAAGAGTTTAATTGAATTCCTAAGATCCCTAAGAGGCTCCCCACATGCATCTCCCCTTGAGAAAACAAAGCAACGTCCATGAAGGCCATTAAGCTTCATGGTCTCAGCCTAAGGAGGTTAGGGTAGCTAGGGAGAGTTTTAAATTTTTCTAAGCCCATTCTTGAGTCATATATGATCAATGAAAATGAGGGGAGGCCTTGGAAAAAATTTAGAACCTATAGAAAGTGAGTTGGTGCTTTAGGTTCCATATTATGACCTAAAGAAGCAACATGTAGCTAGGCTTTTGGTTTTAATTGTGTGATGACTCCAAGAGACTGAAAAGGAGTCAAGAATCATATTTGAAGGGAAAGAATAGAGCCTAAAATTTATTTGATGGGTGTTGCTTCATTAGGTACCATTTTGGAACCATAATGAGGTTTATAGGTCAAGGTGTTGTCTAAGCAAATTGTATGGCCTTAGAATTGAGTTCATGAATCTAATTAGCTTCCATGAATTATATCTAGGTCAAGAGAAAGCATCCCCACACATTTATATGTGTGAGGCCGAAAGAGGGAGCATTCTTTCAAAGGGAAAAGTGTGTGGTTGCTTCCAAGGTAGCTCTCACCACTTTCTCTCATACATGGATGTGTGCTTAGCTTGTTTAAAAATGTGTATGTGTATTTTCAAGTCATGACAGGTTTGCTAGCATAATTTTATATGCCGTGGTTTCATGATGACATATTATATTGCTAAATGATGTTATGATATTTGTTTGGGTTTGCTTGAGTGTGGAGAGGCTAAGAACTCTTAGCCATGGTGAGGATGAGCCAAGAACCCTTAGAATTGGTTGAGACAAAGTGAAGAGTCTCCCAAAATGAGATGGACTCCTAAGAGCAAAGTTGAGTTCAAGAATCTCTTAAAGAATAGGTAAGGTCAGTCTAAATTCCATGAAGAAAAGGGTGAGGCCAATCCATCCACTTGGCAAGCCTTTAGATGCCTTGTATGACTTATTCACATGCCAAGCTTGCTTCTTGAATGTTCATGCCATCTATTATATCCATGTATGCATTTTCAAGATTTGCTTTGCATATGTTATGTGTAATTGAAAGGGAGATAAGCTATTGGGATTCTTTGAATCTCATCTCCTCCTCTCTAATATTCTAATATACTAGGTGGACCCAAGGAGCAAGGCAATGGGAGCCAACCACGTGAGAGATGAAGGAATGACATTAAAATGTTAAAATTTTGTTACTTTAAGGCCATAAGAATGACATATGTCATAATATATGGTTGTATATGTCTTATGAAGTCATGAATATATGTAATTATAATAATATATCATGTGTAAATGAGAGAAAGCATTATGAGACCATTAGAATGCAATTTGAGTATGTTATGACAATATGGCTTCTTGAATGAGTTCATGTAATTGTGTGTAATTGCAAGTGGCATAACCAAAATGAGATGCATGAGAGTTGAGACCATTTGGGTAGCTCACACAAGTCATAATTATACTTTTAAACTTGTCCAAGAGGTGTCAAACCTCAAGGAAAGCCATTTGGATATTTTGGTATCCCATATGGAGCCAAAATTAACCAATTTAGAACCCTACGTCACTTTTTGTCTAAATAAGCTCTTCTTGATCGAAGATTTAGCACGCAATAAGAGTCTATTGAGATCTTTTTGGAAAGCTAAATAACAAAATTTTCGGAGGTCTAGAGAATATTTGATGAATTTTCAAAGTTGGCAAATTTTCTAGTTTTCATCATATCACTGTTTACTCAGGTCTAAAAATAAAATCTATCACACAGGGCCCAAATGATATTCAATTGCCACAAAATTTTATAAAAAGAAACTAGAAATTTCTAGTGACTTGTGCCAACTAGAAGCACCTCATTTGGATGTCTAAAGAGGGAGATATGAATTTTCAAAGAATCTGTCTAGTATCAGGAACTCCAGCCAAACTCAGTTACTGTTTGATTGAGTTTTGAGGTCTGGGCGTGCCTGAGCTGGTATGGAGTTTTTTTTCTCTAGCTAACATCCACATATTTCTAGATTTGTATTATTTTTATAGATTGGATTTTTGTATAATTAATTGGATATTTTTAAAATTTGTTGCAGAATTCTGTGACAACACCAGTGGATAGCCTGACCTCTGGACAATTTCAAATGTCAAAGGTCCTCTGTGTTGGATGTTATGGTCTGGACATATTTTTAGTATAAAGTAGACATGTGTAGCTTTTCAGAATAGCTAAGAATGCATTATTTCAATTTTTCTAAAATTAGTTATGATTTTCCAAAGTTTGTGACAGAAATGAGAAAAATTTGTCTAAATATATATATATGTATTTTATTCTCCCCTTTGCTTTCCACGAGGCATGAGCCACTTTTGATGGTGCAAATAAGTTTTATTCATGTAATTAAATATGGGAATGTGTTGTATGAGCTCACATGATTCATGTGACACTGAATGAAATTTTCATACGCGATGCAACGCAAATAAATACATTATTTTTAATCCCCTTTTTCTTGCTCTTTCATGGAATCTATGAATGTTAAGCATGATAATGTTGTAAAATGAGCTAAAAGTATATGGTGTTACATAAGGTAAAATATATGCCTGTAAAATTTCGTGGGCATAAGAGTTTATTTGACCCTGTAAATACACAAAAGATCATATTTGACCATATGAATAATACCAGGGGCTAATTTGAAATTTTGCAAAATTTCAAAAATTCATGAAATATTCTGCACAAATCCAAAAATTCTTGTTCTTGCTTGTTAGAAAGCTCTACTAAGGGTCTATTTATATGCCGAACGTTAGACTCAAACTAGGTCATTTACACCACTTTTGATATAGGAGTTGTTTATACCTCTTTTAGGGCCAACTTTGGTATCAATTTGGATCATTTGATATCCAATTGGAATTCTTCCACTTGGAGTAAGTTTTAATCATCCTAAATGACATTTCCAATGATTTCATTACATGCCAAAAGGTTTGGATCAAAATATGACCCCTTGACATCTAAGAATACACATATTTCTTTAACACCAAATGTGCCATTTGCAATATTCATGCACAAATATCACCTTGAATTATCATACATTTACATTCTCATACTTTTACACATGGTCTCATTGTCATATGTAGAAAACATACATAGTTTGACATTATACATCATCAAGAATACAAAAGAGAGGTCCCTATGCTACATACATCATAATCTAATACAAATAACACTTCTCATATAACATTTCTAACATTAAGATCTTCTCCCTATCCTTGCTTTGACTTGATGACCCTGAAATGGTTAGTGGGAGCATGATCAGTGAGATTCTAAGAGAACCTCAGTAGCCAATCTCAACCAATCCAATGCACACATGAATACCATGAGTAAATGCAATGCATGTAATGCAAAAATGCTATGTCTATGCATCATATAATATAAAAACTCATTCATTCTCAAGCCATGGCATCATCATAAACTTGCTAGGCTCAACTAATCTTAACTCGGGGCCAAGGAAGAGCTACTGTGCTCAATTTTATGTCATAGGGAGTTGGAAGCCATCTCATTTCCTCTTTTATATTTGGAAAACATAATGAAACATAATTCAAGAAAGCTTCAAGCAATAACACACACAAGCATTTAAACTCAATCAAGTATTCAAATACATACAAGAAAGGGAGATGAAGCTACCTTAGGACTTGTGGAAGCTCAAATGCCACTAACCCATTTGATCTAGCTTTTTTCTTTTGGCTTTCTCTCACTTGGCAACTGGACTTAAGTGTGTTTAAGTTAGATGGATATACACATAGTAATTACAAGGTAAATTAACCCAATTGAACTCGTTCTAGGCTTCATCATCTCCATTGAATCTTATGAAAATCTAAGGTGGCAAATAAGACTAGTTTAGAACCATTATAAAGCTACTCTTGGTTTTAGCTTTCCAAACCCTAAATTCTTGTTTGCTACAAGTCTTATAACTCTCAAGAAGCTCATTTAGGTCATTACATACTTGATTAAAGGGGTTTAGAATCAACTTACTTCATTAACTCATTTTAGGCCCTAAAAATTCAACTTTCATTTTAGGGCTCCTAAATTCAATCTAATGGTTCCATAATTATTTATTCATAATCTCTAGTCTCTAAATTCATCAGAACTCAAAAAATCATTCCCTAGGTACTCTACCCATGCCTTGGTTGAAATACCCTTAAAAAAAAGGCAATATGAGATTTTGTTGCTTCTTAATAGGAGTTTGATGCATACTTATATTCCTTGGCCTCTCGTTAGTCTAATTATACTTTCATATGGTTTAAACTAGGCTCTTAGGGTTCCTTTTCTTCTTAGGTGCAATTGAAACCCTAATTGCCTTATCTTGGATTCTAAAGCTTTTCAATTGGTTCCAATGGCATAATCTAATTTTTCATGCTTTAAAAGCATAGTTTCCATCTTGGTATGGCCAAATTTCATCTTCTTATATCTGATCCTATACTTGGCTGAAATTATAGAGAGGGAGAGAAGACAAGTGGAGCAAATTCCTGATCATGAAATGTGCCTTCTCTTAAAGCTTTTCAAGAGGGGAATTTGATGCTTTACTTGTTTTCTTCAAACTCTCTTCTTCCTCCAACTAATCAGCCACAAAACCAAGTTGGTGAAAGCAAGAGCATGACAAAGGGGTATTTTCTTACCTTTCTTTGGCCTTCTTTCCTTCCTCTTTCTCCTTTTCTTGGTGTGACTTGGTGTTCTGGTTTAGAAGCTATTAGAGTTTGTTAAAGGCCTCTAGAAGTGGCATGGCTTAAAAGGAGAGGAAAGGAGGTGGTTTAGAATAATTTTCATAATTCCCATTTTATCTTTCAACTTCTTCCTCCGTTTATGATCATTTTCATTTCTTTTTAGGAACCATCTTTTCCAAGTAGAAATTTAGATCTTTAATTTTATTAAAAACATTTACTTTCAAATTTATGGGATTCAAAACCATCCCAAATAATCCGGTCAAAGTTTGGGTCAACTAACGACTTAAAATGTACATGGGAGAGTTTTAGCCATTTTAAGGGTTCCTATGGTTTTCAAGATCTCTGGAAACCCTCAAAAATTTAATTTTTTCATTTAAAGCTCCTTCCTTTGAGTTTCTAAAAGGTTGCCCAAAATTACAATTTTGCCACTCGCATTTTTAGTTAAATTTATTTAGCCATTTTGGCTTTGGTTTTAGGCCATTTTTTACTTTGTATTCTCATTTTTGAATACCTAGCTTATTATTCTAACCTTACTTAACCTCAATTCATTTGATTTTAAGGTCTTCCTTTTATGTCCCATTGGTTTCAGTATAGTTTTTGGAAAATTAGATATTACATTTTTCTCCCTTAAATAAAATTTCGTTCTTGAAATTTAGATACATACTTTATTGAAATAGCTCTGGATGCTTCTTTCTCATTTCTTCTTCTTCCAGCTCCTAAGTGGCCTCCTTTAGGGATAGTCTTTTTAAACCACTTTCACCATGATATGCTTTTGTTCCTTAACTATTTAAGCTTAGCATCTATGATTCAATCTAGTACTACTATATATGATAGATTGTCTTGTAAATGCACAGTTTCATACTTTATGACATATAAGGGGTCAGGTTAGCACTTTGTGAGTTGGGATATATGGAATACATTATGTATTTGGGCTAGGTTTAGAGGAAGGGCAAGTCTATAGGTTACAGGCATAGCTTTATCAAGAATCTATAATAAACCTATATAGTTTAGACTGAGCTTTTTACTTTTTATGGACCTACCTTTTCCTGTGACTAGAAATATTCTAATGAATATATAATTTCCAATCTTAAACACTAATGACCTTTTTCTTTTATCTGTATAACTCTTTGTATGCTTTAACCTGTTAGAAGTTTCTTTCTGATCATTTCTATTTGTCTAAAGATTTAGTCCACTAGTTCTAGGCCTATAAGGCTTTTCTCCCCAAACTTAACCTAATACATAGGGGACTTACACTTCCTCCCATATAATGTCTCATATGGTGCCATCTAAATACTGGAATGGTAACTATTATTGTAGGCAAATTCTGTTAGAGGCAAATAGATATCCCAAGTTTATTTCATTTCTAATACACATGACCTCAACATATCCTCTAGGGTTTGGATGGTTCTTTCTATTTGGCCATTTGCTAAGGGTGATAGGCTGTACTAAATTTTAATTTGGTTCCTGAGGCATCCTATAATGATCTTTAGAAATTCAAAGTGAATCTAGGATCTCTATATGATCCTATGCTTCTAGGCACACCATGTAATATCATTATTTCTTTTATATACAGTTGGGGTAACTTATTTAGGGTGTATGTGACTTTCATTGCTAAGAAATAGGCAGATTTAGTTAATCTGTCCATTATCACCCATATAGCATTGTGCCTCAATGATCTTTTAAGTAATCTTATAACAAAATCTATAATTATACTATCCTATTTCCACTTAAGGATATCTAGGGGCTGAAGTAATGCAGTTGGTTTTTAATGTTTAATTTTGACTTTCTGGCACACTAAACACCTTAAGACATACTTAGCTTTAGTTTTCATCCCCAGGCCACTAGAAAATCTTCTTTAAATCATGGTACATTTTATTACTACTTAGATGAATGGTGTATTTGCTCTCATGTGCCTTTTCTAATATTCTTTCTCTCAATTATGAGTTTTAGACACATATAACTTATCCCTATGCCTCACTATTGTAACAACCCTACTTTCTAATTATAGTGATTATGCTTAATTAAGTGGTTAATAATCATAAATCAAGGCCTAAAGTTAATACAACTAATTAAATTAGGAAAATTAGTGGGAAATTTGGACCTTGATATCATTTGGGTCATTAGCTAAACAACCACAACTAATTCGAATTCACAGGTGATCATGATTATCAATTTTAAGACATTGGATTTATCTTACTATTGATTTAGACCCATAAAGACTTCATATAAATGCTCCCAAGTCTTTGCATAACACTATCATAGTAAATCTTAAGGTTTTTAAGTCAAAAATAGGAGTTTGGGAACCTCTACAGTGACTTAGACCTTTTCTGCCATAGCTAAGTTGGGTACTGGAACTTAAAAATCAAGTTTAGGGACTTCTATCGTGACTTGGTACATCTACACTACAGCGTAAGTGACTACTAGAGTTCAAAATTAAAATTTCGCACCTTACACCGAGGCTTGGATTTTTCCGGCTACAACAGAGTACTCTCAAGGACCTACTGTTCATGTTTTCGCGATTCTCATTACGGCTAACTTTACTGGCGCCGAGGCAAGTTAGATGTCTCACTGTAGCGAGTTGAGTGTCTCACTATGGTGAGCCTATATGGTGCCATGGTGAGAGAGCCTCCTGGAACTCTCCCAGCTTACCTCTCGACTCTTACTGTGGTGAGATTACTCTCTATTACCCTTTGGAGCTGATTTCTCACCTTACACAGTGACTTAAATTACCTTGGCCACAGTGCTCTTAGCCTCTGTTACTCTGAACTTCAATTTTGGCCTCCTCTCAGGTCCTTTTAAGCTATGGCTTTGCCCCTCTTGATGTTATTTTCTTATTTTTTATGCTTTCTAACTCCTTGCCACTTATTCTAGATAAATTCTAAGGCTTCCATGACTAACATGGATGGTTTTCTAGACCTTCCAACTCCCTAATATCATGGATTCACTAATCCTCATTGTCAAATGGTTTAGGATTGAATTAAGGCAATCATATTTAATTTCATATAAGTTAATTCCCATTCCATGACAGCAAAATGGTTCAATCACAAATGTTTACAGGGCTAATGTTAAATGGCCATGAGACATCAAGTCATTAATCAATTATTAGTCAATTACCGTCACAATATTCAATCCCATGATAAAATGTATTATATGGACAATCCCTACACTTGGCAATTCGTGATGTAATATGACAAATACACAAAATTAGTACTCTCATTACACAAACCCAACCTTACAAGGTCTTCAAACCTATGGCTACCAAACCATACAATAGGCTTCCATTAATTTCTCTTTGCCACTAAGAGGTCCGATTCCTGAAAATGTTAGCCTACAATCAGCGTGAGATATACAATCTCAATTGCAAGAGGCAAATTCTATATACATGTGCAAATTAATTAATATAATGCATTTTCATATAATCAAATAGCATAATCATCAATTCAATTAGCAAATGAACTAGTTGAACTACAAGTGACTATTGTCCTATACTAGTAATCATATCAAATATGTTAGAGGCCAATAACACTAAGAGAGGTCCATCCATGGCACTAACTCCCTAATGTGCACAACCTGGGCTCAATGTATTCAGGGGTCTGATCATAACCTGGTGTTCGATCAAAGCACGATGCATGGGTGGTAGCCACACCACAGCTCCACCATAGACTCACAAGGTCTAATCACAACAACAATCAAGTAGCCAACTAACCATTTAGCATTTCAAAATTATACACATATAGAAAAATATCATATTAAAATAAACATATACATAGAATTAGAAAATTAACCCCAGTTACTTTAATGAAGCCAATTACTCTTTCTCTAACTATTATCATAATCTAAATGCACACCAAGTCTAAGATAAGCATAGTTATTATTATTTCTAGCAACAAATCAGATACCCAAAGAGTTGAATTACCAATGACTACCTAAAAGTTACTTACCTATCCACCATTGGATTCCAATTTTGGGTTTTAGCTTCCCCCCACCAAAAACCACAATAGTTCACTTTAATTTTTGGGTAATTTCGCATAAAATAAAGACCCATATTATAAATCAACTATGGGGGTCTCAAACTACTAGTAGATGCATTAAAATGGGAAAAGGATACTTACCTAACAATACCCATAGCCTCAAACTGCAAAAATCTACCATGAAAGCACCAAACAACAAGTTTCAATTTTGGGTGGAAGATAAAAATGCTCCAAATGAGAAACCAATTAAGTCGAATTAAATAGGAAGAGGAGAAGGTTAAGTTTTATAAAAGATACCTTAGCTGAATCTTGCTTTAAATGGGAGAAATGAAGCCAAAATAGTGATGAAAACCCTAGCCTCTCCTTAAGATATGAAAATAGGTTTTCACTTCTATAGAACCAAGTGTTTTGCTCTCACAAATGGGTGTGGCTGCTGAACCTTCAGCATTATTAGTGAGAAATGGGTTAACCTATTAGCCCAGGTCCAAGTGGGGTTCATATTTTAGCTTGTTGGACTAGACATTATGGGTTAGGCTGTAGATTTTTTATGGTTAAGGATGGAATGTGCTGATCCAATAGCCCAAGACCTATTTGGACTCATTTTCCCAAGTTTAGATTAAGATTAAATAGGCTTTTGTCTAACTTAAATTCACTTCTAAGTTTTTTGGCTTCTAGAAAATTTAAGTTGGGCCTACAAGAAAAGTAGTATTGGGTTCTTACTAAGCTCATGGCATAATTGAGCTTCTATATTAGGCCCTGTGCTTACATAAATTAATCATAAGGTTTATATTAATGCCCACCTCTCTTAATTAATTCTTCTAATTAAATCTATATCAACTCATAATTAATCATAATTAGCCTTAATTAATTTTGAGGTGTTATAATTGTTTTATCCTCAAATAGGGTAAATTCTGAAACTTTACCCTAGGACATTTGGTCTCTAATTCTCCTTATATGCTTATCTTCTTGTTAAATTTCTCTTTTTTATTTTCTTAGGTCACTTCCCATTTAGGTTTCACTCATTAATAACTTGCTAGAATGCACATAACATGAGAGACTTATATTTCTAAATCTCTCAAGAAGTTCTTACTCTATTAACATCATATAAGCCATATGTATGGGTTTTCTACTTAATGCATTTGCAACTACATTAGTCATATCTAGATGGTATTTCAAAGTATAGTAATAATCTTTTAAGAACTCTAACCATCTCCTCTATCTCATATTTAATTCTGTCTGTTCAAATAGATACTTGAGACTTTTATGATCATTATATATTTCTATGGTTACACTATATAGGTAGTGTCTCCATATCTTGAAAGCAAATACTACTACTGCTAACTCTAAGTCATGAGTAGGATAGTTTTCTTTATATGGTTTTAACTATCTAGAAACATAAGCTACTACTCTGCCTTTCTGCATAAGTACATATCCTAACCCTTTCTTAGAAGTATCACTATATACTATAAAAGTCTTTCCAAGATCAAGGATCACTAAAACTGAGGCTGTGGCTTACCTATACTTCAATTCATGAAAACTCTTTTCACATTTCTCATTCCACACAAATGATACATTCTTTCTCGTAAGCCTAGTCAATGGCATAGCTATATGAGAAAAGCTCTGAATGAATCGAGTGCAATAACTTGTCAAACCTAGGAAACTTTTAATCTTTGTAATTGTCCTAGGTCTTTCCCACTAAGGGACTACCTCTACTTTATCAAGATCTACTGCAACCCCTACCTACGAGATCACATGGTTTAGGAATTTTACTTCAGTCAGCCAAAACTCACATTTACTAAGTTTGACATATAACTACTTTTCTCTTAGGGTCTTTAAGGCTAATCTCAAATGTTGTTCATGCTCTTCTCTACTCTTAGAATAGATAAGGATGTCATCAATGAAGACTACTACAAATTTATCCAAGTATGGCCTAAACACTTTGTTCATATAATCTATGTCTTTAGGCTTAATTCTAAGTTGATGGTATCCTGGCCTGAGGTCAATTTTAGAAAATACGGATGCCCTTATCAATTGATCTAAGAGGTCATTTATCCTTGGAAAGGGTTTTATTCTTAACTATAATCTTATTAAGTTCCTTGTAATCTATACACAATCCAAGACTCCCATCTTTCTTTTTAACAAATAGGACTGGAGCTCCCCTGGTGAGATACTAAGTCTAATGAAATATTTTTCTAAACAATTTCTCTATCTGTTTCTTTAACTCAGCTAGCTTAGTGGGAGCCATTTTATATGGAGCCTTAGATACCAGACCTACCCCAAGCATAATGTTTATAGTAAATTCTACCCACCTATCAAGAGGTAGTCCACTAATTTCCTTAAGGAATAATTTTGGGAGCTTTCTTACTACCGATATCTCATTATGTGCTCTTCTACTTTTGCTTGTATAGAAAATAACACTAGGAATCCTTGGCAACCAAGTATTAGAGATCTTTCAGTTTGGGTGGTAGTCATTGTATATCTCGTTGTTCTAAAAGCCTTAAACTAAGAAAATTAAAAAGGAAGTTCCCTAAATTAAATGATTAAAGGCTAAGCAAAATTAGAGTAATAATCTAGACCTCTAAAATGAGGATACAAGGTTAAAGGTGCTTTAAAACCAGAGTCATAATAACTAAACAAAATTAGACAAAAAGGTAGTGGTATTTTTATAATTTTAGATAACTTTTACAAAATTCAAAGGAGGGATCTTTAGATGAAAAAAGTTTTTCGAGGTTCTCAGAGGCCCTAAAAATTATAAAAACCCCTATAATGGTTAAAACTCTACCGATGTACAATTTAAAGTGACCGTTAACCAAACTTTGACTGATTTGTTCGGAAATGTTTGTAATTGAATTTGGGTGAAACCAAGAGCATTTTATGAATTAGAGGACCTAAATTTTATAAGGAAAAGGCAGTTCTAAAAAAGGAGTTGAAATGAGCCTAAATGGAAAGAGACAAGAAAAAGGACTGAATTGAAAATTTTAAAAAGTATTAAAATGACCCCTCTTGCTCCCTATTTCAGCATGTCGCCTCCTCCTCATTTTCCACCAACTTTATTCTACTCCAAAATGGAACTTGGACAAGCTTGAGGAGGTGCATAAGAAAGAGAGCAAGGAAGGAAGAAACTAAGTAAACAAGTATAAGAAATCTATGGTTTTTCATGCTTTCTCCTTCTTCCAACTTCTCTCTTCTTTCTCTTTTATTTTCCTATAGTTTTGATAATTAATTTAGAGCTATATCATGGTTGGTTTAGTAAGAGGAGGAGAGATTAGAAGCAATTGAAAGCTCCTTGGAAAAGCTTGCAAATAAGGTAAGACATCATGGTTTTTCTTGCTTCATCTTGTCTTCTTCTTCCATGGGTGTTTTGGCCAACCCTAGACCCATCAAGAAGGGAATGATTTTTGGTCTTAGCTAGGTAGGGACAATGGTTTTAGAGCATGAGAAACAAGAATATGCATTTAAATTTAAAAGTAAAGCTTTAGAATTCAAGTTATATGACTTAGGGATTTTGTTGCACCTAGCAATTTTTAAAGCTTTTTAAGGATGATTTAGTTTATTTAAGAGTATGTAAGAGTTCATAAGAGGTCTAGGAAGCTTCACAAGTATCATTTTCCTAAGAAAAACCAAGCAAACTCCATGGGTAGCTAAAATGCACTATGTCTCAGCTAAGAACTAGAAGTAATACCTAGGGAGATTTTTCTTTGATTCTAAGGATAGAAATGGTCTAGATATGATTAATAAATACTAAGGAAAGCATTGGTTTGAATTTAGAAGCTATGGTTTATGAGATGGAAGTTTAGGTTCCTTTTTAAGTTATAAAGAAGCAATTTGAGCTTAGGCTCCTTGAATTCAATTTGTGATGACTCTAAGAAGTTTAAATGGAGTCATGAGACTTAGATTGAATGAGAAATTGGAGCCAAGATCATAAATTCTAGGGGTTGCTTCATTATGCAATTATATGGAACCATAATCATGCCATGAGTTAAGACAAGCTTGTATAGAGTTTATGTAAGGCTAAAACTTATTCTAATGATGTAATTGTGTCTCATTGATGTGTCTAGGCCAATCAAATCAAGATCCTCCTAGGGGTATGTGTGAGGCCAAGAAGGGGAAAGAAAATCCAAGAAGAAAGTTTGTGATTTTGACTCAAGGTAGGTCCCTATCCTTTCTTGTATGCATTCCTTGGATGTTTGATTGTCATTGGATGCTTGTGTGTATGTTTGGATCATGAGATATATTTATAGCTATTGATGAAATGCTATGGTACTATTATGCTTTTTGAAACATGTTTTGGATGTAAGATTGTTTGAATGGGTGAGATTGTGCTGAAAGTCCTTTAGAATGGGTGAGAAAAAGCCAAAGTCCCTAAGAATGGGTGAGACAAAGCCAAAAGTCTCAAGAAAGAGTGAGACTAAGTCAAAAGTCCCTAAAAGTGGTTAAGGCTAATCCAAAAGTCCCAAAGAAATTGGGTGAGGCTAAACCAAAAGTCCTTAGAGCCTATGTTTTAATTTGAATGAGTTTATGTGACTTGGAAAATAATTATATATGTTTATTAGAAGCTTTCATTGCATGCTTGCATTCTTTGACATGAAAATGTGCCATGTATGTATGTTTGAAGGGGTAAAAGAGCTATTAGGATTCTTTGAATCTCACTTTTTCTCATATTATGTCTAACCATATGTAGGTGAGCCATATGGAGCAAGAAATGGGAGCCAAGCAATCTGAAGGTGAAACCTTGATAATAGAATAGGAAATTTAGGCATTTTGATGTCAAAGTTTGTACATATATGAAGTTTATGAGATTTAAATCATTGAGCACAAGTAAAAGCATGTAAATATAATGTATGAATCAATTTTGGAACCAAATGTATGAGTATGTGAATTTTTGCATTCATGAGCTTTGATGTACATGTGTATATAAACAACTAGAGAGGTGATTTTAAGTTCCATGATTATTTAGACCATTTGGAATGTTTATATATGTTGTTTATACTTTTGGATGTGCTCAAATGGTCATGGTATGGATAGAAAACCATTTGGCATCATTTGAACCTTTTATGATTCCATTTTTGACCATTTTAAAGCCCTGAACCAAATTCTAACCAAATGGATGAGTTTGTGCATGAAATTTGGCAAGAAAATAGGTCTCATCTAAAGCTTTCCACAGAGCTAACAAGTACTATTTTTAGAGTTCTAAAGAATTTATTATGATTTTTCAAAGTTGGCCAAATTATGTAGAAACTATTATTGTTACTGTTCATGTGGTCAATTTGGTTTTCTATATCACTTAAGGGCCAAATGAAGTCCCATGCTCATGAAATTATACAAGCATATATTAGACATCATAATCTTTCTATAGCCACTAAGAGCACCTAATTTGGAGCTTTGTAGAGGGAGATATGATTTTTTGAAATTTCAAGTCTGCTGTAGAATACCATTAGATCCAAAATACTGTTCCATAGTTTTTGTGGGCCAAACATGGTAAAATTTTTATGGCAGCTAGATTATATCCTAAGATTCCTAGAAAGCTATCATTTGAATGATTTGGAATTTTTTAGAATTAGTTATAATTTTTCAAAGTTCATATCAGAATATTGAATTCATGAATAAATGCAAGAAAGGTGCAATTTCGTGTTTTATGCTTTGGACCCAAGTTTTCAAATTGTATATTTTTCATTGAACAAATGTATTCAAGGTGGAAAATAAATTTGGTAAGTTCACACGGTCCATTAAGCTAAGAATGAATTAATTTAGCTTTCAATGACGCATTTATTCATTGCTAAAAGTGCTATTTTGATGAAAATAAGTGCTCTAAGCCAATTGTGCTATAAGTTGAGACCTATATAGATATGGTGTTATAGTCATAAAGTCTAGCTTAGTCCTAGTACTAGTTAGGGATATACAAATCAAGTCAAATGTGGTATAATAATAGTTAAACTGTACTATGCAATTTAAAACAACCATGGGAGGTAATGACTTTATTTCCTATGGGGCTAGACATATGCAAATTATATGGTAAGGGACATACTCAAATCTACTTCCTAACACAGTCATAAGATATGAAAAAATGACTAGAACCTGAATTAAATAATGCATTTTGAGTACAATAATTAATCTTAATAATACCTTGAATCAGGGTCGGGGATTGCTAGCCTTTTGTTATGTCAGGGCAAAAACTCTATCTTGGGTCTATGGTCTGAGTGTAGGAGTTACCACCTTTTGTTATGTGTAGTTTTGGCTATATGCCTTAACTTGCCACACTTGAAACAAACATTTTGACTTGCATAGCATGGTTTGCCTCTATACTTGTTGCCATATTGGCTATAGGCTATTGGTGTGGAACTGCCTTTGTTAGATTAAGTTAGTCTCCTTTTGCTCTTTCCTTTTTTGTTCCACAGCCTTCTGCCACCTCTCTTACTACTATCGATGGCTTGTACTTCTTTTTGTGGTCTTTTATTCTTAAGGAGGATGTAACACCATATTCATTTAGCCTTTCCCCATTCATTTCTAGTCATATTCCCTTAGATAACACAACTTCTCAAGAAATCTCAAATAAAATAATAGATTATTTCATGTTGCATAGCACTTGGATTTCTCATTTTGCATTCCATAGACCATATTGACACATTCATATCATTCTCCAATTAAAATACATTCATACAACTCAAAACTATCTCAAAATGTCATGAGAATCTCGAGTTTGGAGTATACATACACAAAACAACACAATTAGCCTCGGGTCCAACTGCCATATTTCTGGTACCAACTTAGAAAAATTATTACTAAATTTAAAAAAATTGAAATTAAGAACACTATACCATTCTGGAAACCTACAGATGTTAAATTTATGCTAAAAATAGGTCCAAACCATGACAAGAATGTTTAGCTACTAAAAATTGATGGAACAGTACCAAAGGTACTGCTGCATTACTGGTACTGACTCCAATTGAGGTGATTTCTGTGACCATAGAAATCTTATCATGTCTAGTTTATGTTTGTAAAATTTTATGAGTATTGGACACCATTTGATCCTTGAATGATATAGGAGAAGTAACTAACCATATAAACAGTAACCATATTAGTTTAACAGCTTTTTGGCAATTTGAAAATTCATAATTAATTCCACATAGCTCTAAATAATCAGGCATTTAACTTCCCAAAAAGCTCTGGATGAGATCTATATGCATGCCAAATTTGATGAAAAAATTCGTTCATTTAGCCAATTTGTGACATAGGGCTCTAAATTGTCACATTTTGGCTTCTTAAAGGGTCACAAAGGGTGCCATTTAGCTTCTAGCTTTTCTAGGGCCACTTGAGTATGTGGAAAAGCATCAAAATAACCTATTAAACATGTCTTAAAGGTCCACAAACCCAAATATTATAAATTCACTCTCCCACTTGATGATATACATAAAGCATACATAAGAAATTCTTGCCATTCATTGTTAAAAACTTGCTATATCATTCAAATGTTATCAATTCTTATATATACATCAAGTATCCATATAATTACACATATTCAAAAAGGTTTACACCATATTCATCATCAAATTACATCATATGCCATCAAAATAGTTACAAAGTGAATACATAACATATTTCCATGTCAATCCTCTTCCTTTAAACTTGGTGGCTTCTATTCTTTTGCTTATTTGGTCCACCTAGACATGTTAGGTAATGGGGAGGGAAGAGTGAAATTCTAGAAATCCCAATAGCCCTTCTCCCTTTCAAACACATATGAAGGATGCCATTTCAAGTCTAAAAATGCATGCATGACTATCTTGAAATTCATAAACATACATAGAACATTTCCTTCATTCAAGAAGTCACATATGACATACATAGGCTTGCCAAAGCAATAGTTTAGCCTCACCTATTCTCTTTGGGCTTTTGGACTTACCTCACCCATTTTTTTAAGGGACTTTTGATGAAACCTCACTCTTTTAAAGACTTTTGGCTTTGTCTCACTCATTTTTAGAGACTTTTGGCTCATTCTCACCCTAACTAGGGGATTTTTGGCTTCACCACACTCAAGCAAGCCATTCATGTTCATAAAAATATCATTTAGGCACATAAGCATAACATCATGGCACCATCACATATAAATACATGCTAGAAATATCTTTCATGGCTTAAACATACACACACACATTCAAAGACAAGAAAACACCCAACCATACATGAGAGAGAGAAGAGAAAGCTACCTTGATTGCAAAAGCACACTTTCTTCCCTAAAAATTCTTCTTCTCCCTTGGCCAAACACTCATAAAGAGGTGGGGCTTGATTTCTTTGGCCTAACCATATTAAATAAGATCTAGTTATGCTCTTGGAACCAATTCTAATGTCACACGTACACTAGAAAAGCTAGATGACTCATATGGTTTAATTATGGTTCCATAAGGCACCTAATGAAGTGACCTTGGAAAACATGATCTTCGCTCCATTCTCTCCCTTAAACTATGACTCTTAACTGCATTTAGACTCCTTGGAGCCATCACACATTCATTTCAAGGAGCCTAACTAGGTGTTGCTTCATTATGTTACAATATGGAATCTATATCTCCATTACACTTTCTAGGCTTCCTAATTTTTTTCCAATGCTTTCTCTCATACTCTCCCATCATATATGATACAAAACTAGGTTTGAAAGAAATTAAAACATTCCCTTGGTGCTCCTTCCAAGCTATGCTGAGACATAGCTTCTTCTTGGCGCTAAGGAGGTTGTTTCATTTTCTTCGATGGGAGATGCATATGGGAGGCTTCCTTGATGTCTTAAAAACTCATGAACTCTTAGACACCTTAAATTATGGCTAAGAATCATCTTACAAACCAAGGTACAACTAAAACCATAGGTTGTGTATCTTAGAAAATCATGGTTCTTTCTTTGTTTTCTTTGCATATTCTTATTGTTCACACTCTAATTCATAAGATTCATTCTTGGTTTGGTCCAAAATTCAATCCCTCTTCACTGTCCATATGGTGGCCAAAATACACAAGAAGAAGGACAAGGAAGAGTAAGCATGGAAGTAACAAAATTACCTTGGTTTTCTAGCTTTCCTTGTATGCTCTTCCTTTAGCTTGGATTCTCCTCCTCAAATTCAAACTTCTCCCCTCTGGTCTGACCTCAACACAGCACCAAAAACTTTAATAAAACTATAGGAAGAAGGAGGAGATTAAGTTTATCAAAGGAAAGACCAAGAAAATCCATGAATTTCATACCTTTCTTGCTTTGTTTTTCCTCTTCCTCTTCCTTTCTCTTGTGTGCCTCTCTTCCTTAGTCTCACTTTTATTCTTGGGTAGAACAAAGTCAGTCAAGTGAGGGAGAGAAAGAGGGTGCACCACTTAAGAAGGTAAGTCTTAAAAGTTATTACAACAAAATTCCATTTATGTCCCATTTTTTAGCATTTTCGTTTCTGGTTCATTTTAGCTCCTTTTTAAGAATCGTCTTTTCTACCATAAAATTTAAGTTCTCAATCTTATAAAATGCCTTTGAAATCACTCATTTTAGAGTTAAAACTTTTCCAAATGAAAGGGTCAAAGTTTGGGTCAATTATAATTAGAAAACGTACACTAGAAGGGTTTTAACTGTCATGTGGATTCTCATGATTTTCAGGGCCTCTGAGAATCCCAGAGAGCTCAAATTTTTCATTTAAAAAACCCTCCTATAAGTATTCTAAAAGTTGCTAAAAATTACAAGAATATCATTACGTTACGTAACTATTTCGTTAAATTATGTTTGGTTATTTTGGCATTAGTTTCAGGGTACCTCTGACTTCCTATTTTCATTATTTAATGTCTAGATCATTATTCTAATTTTTCTTGACCTTAACCAATTCATTTCAAAGGACTTACTCTTAAAACGTATTTGTTTTAGTCATTTTTACAAAAACTGGATGTTACAGAGGAAAGGTTTTGCACTTAGAATTGCTCGCATTATTCTTAAATTGCTCTCTTTTACTTTGCAAACCTCTACTAGAGCATTGAAGTCCCTAATCCTCTGGTCACCACTCTTTCTTTGATTTCTAGCAATAACCCCTTTTCTAGCTTATCAACTCTCCATCTCTCATCATTATGCTTCTAGAGATAAGAGGAATATCTGGAGAGCTCTAGAAACTTGGCCACGTATTGATCTACTAACATACCTTTAGTCTGTCTCAAAAGGATAAACTTGACTCCTTCTCATCCCGAATGGAACTGAGCAATTACTACTCACGCAATGCCTGTAAAAGTGTTTCCTAGGTGATCGGGAGGTTCTTTGACTTCAATATTGGTTAGTGCTCCTCCACCATTAACCAGCTTCTTTCTCCAGCTAAAAAATGGCCATCACAACCTTCTGCTCAGACGTGTACTCCATGACTTTGAAAATCTTCTCTAATTACATTATTCAGGCCTCTGCTTTTTCTGTATTCAATTCCCATCAAATGAAGGACGTCCATACTTCATGAACTATGCTATGGTCTACTAAATAGTAGGTTGTAGCTAGACAAGAGACATTAGAGCTGGTGGAGTCTGAGATGTTTGGTGATTCTGAGGGCCCTGGCTAGAGGGAATTGCCTCTAAGTTCTTAAGATAATTTGAGTGTTATGGTGAGGAGGATTAGGCCTCTTATCCTCTCTTTGAATGAGCCTCTCTTGCAGCTGCATAATTACTTCCTCTTGTTGCTGCATCATGGCTTGCTGTTGATCCAAGTGAGCTATAATAGCCTATAAGGCTCTAGCCATAGATCAATTGGCTCTGTTTAGAATCTCTGAAAGGCCCACCTTTCCTAGTGTTCACCATTTTATCTGAAATAATTCAAACACATTCAACATAAAACATGTACATATGCCATAATATAACACTCAAGACATTTTGTATAGGTCATACATAACTGAAAATTCACATCCTCAAGCCATACCCAACTCTAGTATGCTTGAACCATTGCTTTGATACCAACTAAATGTCATACCTAGCTTTAATTAGATCCTTCATACCATTTATGCCCATTAGCATTTACATTTACAACATTATCATACTTTATATAGAAAATTTCAGTCTATTCAAGTACTAAATAGTGCCACAAGAGTCTAAAGTCGGGTTTTCCTTTTCCTTCATTCATTTTCATCATAATCAACTTTGTTTAGACCCATTTTATCATGATTAGCTTGTGGGATTGATAAATGCCATTTTTATGTATATTAACTCCTTATTTTGAACTTTTTAAAGATGGATTATGGCTTAAGAATTTAATTAGGTGAGATTTGATTTTATTAGCCATGGTTGCATCTTAGGAATTAATTTGCAAATTATTAGTTTGTAATGCTTAAATTTCTTTTAAATAATTCTGCAAATATTTTTACTTAATAGTTTTCATTCTTTTTGTGCAAAATTTAAGCAAATTAAATTTAAATATTGGAGAAAAATATGGAAGAATAATTGGAGAAAAAAATGCCATGGGCTCACTTCATCATTCATGCATTTACTCTCGGTCTCTTCTTAACACATGCACGAGCTCAAGCATAAATATCCACATTCATTCACATTGCCATGAAGCAGCACACACTCCATAGCTCATGTGAATAGTAGAGGAGAGTTGACACGAGCTAGAAGGATTAGAAGGCACGGGTGCACTTATGGGATAGCACACACAAGGCATATGATTGAAGAGCCACATGAACACGTCCAGCACACAGATGAATGAAACATGATTCTCTTCCATCAACACGTAGACACACACGGACTAAGCACCTCATCATACATTCCACTAGCTTACTCATTCACACACAAGGTTGCTATACCACCATATATTTCTAGCATGCTTCCGATCATTTCTAAGTCTCACATGATCAATTGAACAAAAGGGAATGGAAAATGACATTAAAATAATGTCTTATTTCGCGTTACGTCGCGTATAAAAATTCCATTTGATGTCACACAGACCATATGAGCTCATACAACATGTTCCCATATTTAATTACATACATACAACTCATTTGCATAACCAAAGTTGGCCCACAACTCGTGGAACTCAAAGGGAACCATCAAATTCACACTCTTATTTTCAACTAGAATTTCAATTTTTTTGTCACAACTTCAGAAATTCATAACTAAATCCAAAAAATTCGAAATGCAAGAAAATTTACCATTCTAGAAAGATCTAGATGTCTACCCCATGATAAAAATAGTTTCAGCTCATGAATCATTAAGGGAAGAACATTTGACATCCAAAAAGTCACTGGGGTTGCTGTTGTCTGGGCCACTGGGTTCAGTTTACTAATTGGAAGTTTCAAAATTTGTAACTAATTCTAGAAAAATTAAAATCATTCATTCTTGGCCATTCTAGAAAGCTACACATGTCTAATTTATTCTAAAAATATGTCCAGGCAATGAAACATAACACAGAAAACGTTTGACACGCGAAAAGGGGTTAAGGTTTGGACAGCTACTGGTACTGATGCAAGTGTCTGCTATGAACTTTGAAAATGTCCAATTAATTCCAAAAAAATAAAATCTATGCAAATAATACCAATTTGGAAATATATGAACATTAAATTTATGGTAAAAATACACTTAGACCATATAAAAGCACGTTAGCTACCCAAATTCAATAGAACAGTGACTCAGGTCATGCTGACCTACTGCTACTGTCCCAGAAATTCAAAAATTCATATCTCTCAGATCAGACCTCCAAATGAGGTGCTTCCAATTGCTACAAGTCCTATGAATGCCCAATTTCTAATTATAAAATTTTGTAGCCATTGGACCACGTTTGCCCTTCGGATGACACAATTTCAAAACTGACCAAATGAACAGTACCAATGCAAATCCGAAATTCTGATACCAACTTTGAAAAATCATATAAAATTCCACAGACCTCCAAATGACTGATCTTTGGCTTCCCAAAAAGATTTAGGCAAGATCTACTTGCATGAAAAATTTCAAGTAAAGAAGAGGTCATTTGGTCAGATTTTGCCATAGCTCAAGCTTATGGCAATTTTGGTCCCAACAAGAGGCAACTTTGGTTCAAATGAACCATCCATGGTCCCACACACATTTGAGCAACTTAGAAAGCATAAATATAGCATAAATAAGTCCCTCATAAGGTCTGAACTCTCATGCAACTCAAATTCACCATGCCACTTCCATAAACATACATACACAAATGGGCTCCCAAGTGATCAAAATACATAATTCTACTCATTAGACTCTATTCTTGATACATACACTAACTTTACATAGTTTTACACTTGTTCAAAATGTCATGGCTCAAAAATAACATTTACATATCTACTTTTACATTCTAGTCATCATAGTATATCAAAATAGAAAGGTTTGCCAAGAGATGGAGATTTAAGCTCCTTGGCTTCCATCCTTTGGATCTTGAACTCCACCTAGATCATATGAGATGAGAGAAAGGGAGGGGGTGAGATTCATTGAATCTCAATAGCTCATACACCTATTCAATCACATTTTCAAGGCATATAACATGTCAAGGGTACAAGTATGCAACTACTCAATCGATGAAGCATTCAATTTCCACATTTTTATGTCACAAACACATGTCAAGAATAAGAATGAGCTCTAGGGACTTTTAGGTTGGCCTCACCCCATTTCTAGGACTTTTGGATTGCCTCACTCTTAGTTCTTGGGACTTTTGACTTAGCCTCACCCATCTAAGGGATTTTTGGCCTTGTCTCACCCATGCCATGAGACTTTTGGCATCTCCTCACCCACATTAAGGGACTTTTGGCACTATCGCACCCTTATAAGCCATTTCCATCATTCAAAGACATTCAAGAAAGCATATTGGTACCAAAATAGCAACATAGCATCAAGTGGCATGTCTCAAACATATAAACATACACACAAGCACACAATGACACCATATGCAACAAGAAAATGCAATAAGAAAAGGTGGAGAGCTACCTTGGTGCAAATTCAAGCTTTACTTTGCTTGTTTCTTCTCCTTTTCGGTTCCACAAACACAAGGAGGTGGGGTTGGATTTCTTTGGCCTATTCACAATAAACAACACTAAATTATACTCTTGGAACAAATTATGACATCTAACTCACTCTTAAGATTACACTTTGGTCTATTTGTCACAATATGGTTCCATTAAGGACCTAATGAAGCAACTACCATAATTAACATTCTTGGTACCATTTTCTTGCCATATTTAGACCTCTTGACCTCATTTAAGGCCCTTGAAGCCATCACACACTCACTTTCACAAACCTAGGTCGATGTTACTTCATAAGGTTACATTATGGAAACCATTGCCTCATCTCCCAACCTAAAGCTTCTAAATTTTTTCCAAGGATTTCTCCTATCTTCTTTTATCATATAAAGTCCCAAATCAAGCTTGGAACCATTTAAAATACTCCCTAGCTATCTCTAAGGGTCTTGACCTAGTTATGCTTCCATTAAAAACTCATGGAGTTTGGGATTTTTCCTTAATGGATAGGGCACTTGGGAGGCTCCTTAGGAGTCTTAGAAACTCAAACAAATACTCACATATGATGGGGAAGTCTTGAATCAACCCAGATTTTAACTTATGTTCAAGCACCCTACACTTTTCCAACTTAAGTTTTACTAGTTTTTCATGCATTTCTTTGGTATAATCCATCTTCCCATGGCTTAGTTTGATGGATTCTTTTGGATTATAAAATAGAAACTCTTCCCTCTTCATGGTTCTCGTTGAGACATCCTACCATGGAAGAGGAGAAGGAGAAAAAGAAGCAACAAATGGAGAGAAACTACCTTGCAATCAAGCTTCCTTCAAGAGCCCTTCCTCTTCCCTCTTTCTCCTCCTTAAATTTTGAATTTCCCTCCTCTGATCTGGACCCAAATCAGCACCAAAAATTGCATTAAAACCATGAAAAGATGAAGTAAGAAGGGGAGGATGAAGTTTCAAGAGGAAAGAGCATGAAAACCTTACACTTTCTCACCCTTTCTTTGGCTTTTCTTTCTCCAAAATTTCCTCCCTTTGTGCGCCTAAGACAGCAGCTCCATTTCTGAGTTTTGGGCAGAAGAAAGTCAGTTTAGAGAGGGGGGAGCTGAACTTGACTTAAAAAGGGAGTTTGGAAGCTTCTTTTGTGCACTTTGTTTCCATTTTTGCCTTTCCATAATGGCATTTCTAGTTTGGCTTCGTTTTAGCTCCTTTTTTAGAATCGTCTTTTCCATCATAAAATTAAGATTCCCAATTTAATAAAATGCCGTTGGAATCACTCAAATCGGAACTAAAATCTTCTCGAATGAACCGGTCAAAGTTTAGGTCAACCGACGTCGAAAAGAGTACATCGGAGGGGCTTTACTAGTCCCGGGGCTTCCCATGGTTTTTGGGGCCTCTAAGAACCCTGGGCAACTTAAAATTTCCATTTAAAAAGCCCTCCTAGGTGTTTTTCTAAAATTGCACTTATTTACGAAAATGCCACTGGCTTTTCGGCAAATTTTTTGAATCACTCTGACCCTAGTTTTTGGGCAACTCAAGGCCTAAATCCTTGTTTTCTATTATTTAAAATTTTATTCAAATTTTATTTGGCCTTGAATCACTCATCTCAGGGGACTTGCTTTTCAAATCGGCCCGTTCCAGCGATTGCACAACGTACCGGACGTTACAATTGCACATTAATGGCATGCACTACATTCTCCAAAACACACACACATCCTTTTCACCAATCACACAGAAAGGTCACGGGCAGACACCAGTCCATACACAGCTCACTCCACTCATGGGTCCAAAGCATAATGGTTCTGTTTTGGGGAGAAAGAGAAGCTCAGGTGTAGAACAAAGGCAGAAAAGTATGTGGAAGATACACATGAGTAGAATAGAGCATGACGTAGCCACGGGTTTTGGAAAGTAGAACTGATACACTCAAGAAAAGAGACAGCACAGGCTATAGAACGTGTTCTCATGTTTTTGTAAGCTCCAGAACATAAGAATGAATAGAATACGAAGCTCATGTGGAAAGGAATAAATGAAGCACGAAAGAACATGTGAGAGAAGATTTGAAAAAGAAGCTCAAGTAAAGGCTATAAAATGTGATTAGAATGATTGAAGCAACACGGGATAAGGTATAATTTTGAGCATTCATGTGGAAGAGCATGTAAGGCAATAGTAGAAAGAAATTAGCTAATTGAGCACATGATTGGCACAAGTTTTGAAAAGAGAAAAGAACATGCTAGGCAGAAAATGAGAAAGAGAAGGTTGGGAAGAGCATTTTTATGAAAAAAATAATGCGACAGGTAGGTAGCAGCTCCTGAACGTAAAATTAGGGAGAGGATTCAGTATTTGATTCAATCAGGTAATGGCCATGGATTTCTCCTCAAGTTCCTCCATCCATCTCCTCAATGGTAGCTTAAAATTACTTGGGTAGCTAGTTGAAGATGTGACTTCCATGGATGAAAACTTGAGCTCCAAGATGCATATCCAAATTGGCTAAATTCTCTTCTCTCCATCCTTTACTATCAGCATTAATTTCTTTATTTAATTTGACTAGGTTTAGCTTTTTAATTGAAGAATTTAGTAGCTAAATGTATTGGATTAATTGTTCTATAATTATTATTTTAATTTCACATTTAGAGATTCATTTTGATGTCTAAGTGTTTGTAGAAATTGCAGAATTAATAGCTATTCAATTTGCTAATCAATTCCTCTTATTTTTAGGCCAATTAGTGCAATAGTTATTATATTAAATGGTTAGACTTTTGTATGATTATTGTACTTGAGAAATTCCTTAATCTAAATGGTTAATTATCAACTCTAAGTGGATTGTTAAGCTACTTTAATGAGCACTTAGGTACTATTTTTGTGTGTTCTTGTCCCTAATTCAAGAGACTAATTTCTCAAGGTTCCTTGTGGTTGCAATTTCCTTAATAAATAATAATTTCAGTCTTGGATGGTAATTCAAGAATTTTTATAAAAGAATATACTAAGAAGCAAGAATTTATGTCCAAATTTGGTATATTAAAAGGGAGCAAGGATAATTGAATCTTAGGAAGTCCATTCAAAGGCTAGTTACCCTACTTTGTCCTAATTGTTACCATCATTTAGTCTTAAGTCTTTAGTTCTTGTTATTTTCTTTAACTCAATTAGAATTTAGTAATTCAAAAACCCCCTAAACATTTCTCATTTATTGCCACTATAAGGACTTTTCATAAATAATTAGAAGCAAAAACTCTTTGGAAGATGATCTAAGTTATACCACTAACTACAAACTTTTAATCAACTTAGTTTATTTGAGGTTATTCAACACAACCATCAGGGATACCTTAGAAGAATCATAAACCCAAAATGGCATGAACATCAAAATTTTATACTAACTTTGAAAATTTACAACTCAAGTTATGTAACTTTGATTCATGTAAATTAGGTGTCTATAGAAAGTTTAAGATGTGAACTACATGCTGTAAAAATTTTAGGTGAAATAAAGTTTGCTTGTACCATGAAATTCAAGGGAACAATACTTGTCCTCTAAATAAATTCATTTAATAGACCCTAAAATTCAAAAAAGCATATCTTGGGCTATGCAATATGTAATGTCTGGTTTTTGTTAAACAATGAAAATAGATGCGTTTTCAAAGCAAGTCCCTTGAAATGAATTAGTTAAGGTCTTAAAAAATTTGAGTAACATTCTAGACTCCTAAAAATAAGAATTCTAGGCTTAGAAGGAAAGAAAAACAAAGCTAGAATGAAGAAATAAAATTTAACGAAAAACTTACGAAACGTAATGGTATTTTTCGTAATTTTGAGCAAAATTTGGAATCCACACAGGAGGGCTTTTTAAACAAAATTTTTGAGTTTTCCAGGGTTCTTAGAGGCCTTGAAAATCATGGGAAGCCTCGAGACAGTTAAAACCTCTCTAGTGGACGTTTTCCAACGTCGGTGTACCCAAACTTTGACAGATTTGTTCAGGAAGGTTTTAGCTTCGATTTGAGTGACCAAAGGCATTTGACTAAATTAGGAACATAAATTTTATAATGAAAAAGAAAGTTCTAAAAAGAAGATAAAACAAATTAGAAATGAAAATACCAAAAATGAAGGGCAAAATGAAAATTTTTGAAAACTGTTTCTTCCTCCCACCTATAGATAGATGGCGCCCCACCTCCTCATTCACATAACTTCATATGTTTCTACCCTAAACCAGAAGAAAAACCCTAGGAATGTGGCACACAAGAGGAAGACAAAGAGGAGGAGAAATCAAAAGGCTTAAGGTATGGATTTTTCGTAGTTTTTCATGCTCTTTCCTTTCCAAACCTCTTTTCCTCCATTTCCCTTTCTTTCTTGTGATTATATTCAAGTATATAAACTTGTTTTAAGAGAGAAATTATGAGGAAAATTTGGATTTGAAGAAAGGAGGCCAAAGAAGACAAGATTCAAGTGAGGAAAAAAAGGAAAAATGAGATAATTTCTTCTTCCTTGGTTGCTACCCCTTGCTCCTCTTTTCTCCATGTTTCACCTCACTCAAGAAGTCATAGGAGGGCTTGGATTTTAGGTAGAACCAAGGGTGAATCTTAGGAAAAAGAGTATGGAGAATAAGAATATGTAAAGAAAATTAACAAATAACCATGGAAATTTCAAATGCAAATTCTAGGGTTTCATATGCTCCTTGTAAAATGTGATTTGATACTTTAATTTCTATGCTTAAATGAGAGTTTAAATAAACTCCCTAATATCTCTATAAGTCTCTCCATGTGCTTCCTCCATCAAGAAAACAAAGTAAAGTCCATGGAGAGCAAATTGCTTCTTAGTCTTGGCCTAAGAGGGTTTGCAGACCTAGGGAGAGTTTTAAATTTTTCTAAACCCATTTTTGAGTCATATATGATGAATGAAAATGAGGGAAATCCTTGAGAAAAAATTTAGGAAGCCTAAAGAATGAGTTAGTGCCTTATGTTCCATAATATGACCTAAAGAAGCAACATGTAGTTAGGCTCTTTATTTTAATTGTGTGATGACTCCAAGAGGCTTAAAAGGAGTCAAGAATCATATATGAAAGAAAAGAATGGAGCCTAAAATTTTTTTGATGGGTGTTTCTTCATTAGGTGCATTCTTGGAAACATAAAGGGATTTATAGACCAAGTTAATGCGTGAGGAAGTTATATGGCCTTAGAATTAATTCCATGAACCTAATTGGCTTCCATAAATTGTGTCTAGGCCAAGAGAAATCATTCCCACACCTTTGTGTGTGTGAGGCTGAGGAAGAGAGAATTATTTCAAAGAGAAAAATGTGTGGTTGCATCTAAGGTAGCTCATTCCTCTTTCTTTCATGCATGAATATATACTTGGCTTGTCTTTGAATATGTGTATGTGTGTTTTAAGCCATGAAAAGCATTCTAGCATGATTTCATATGCCATGGTACCATGATGATGTATTATATTTTTAATGATGTTTATGATGCTTGCTTTGGTTTGCTTGAGTGTGGTGAAGCCAAGAACCCTTAACCATGGTAAGGATAAGTCAAGAACTCTTAAAATTGATTAAGACAAAGTAAAGAGTCCCCCAAAAGTGAGGTTGATTCCCAAGAGTAAGGTTGAGTCTAAAAATCTCTTAAAGAATGGGCGAGGCAAGTCCAAAATCTATAAGTGAATGGGTGAGGCTAATCCACTTACTTGGCAAGCCTTTGTATGCTAAATATGACTTACTCAAATGTTGAAAATGTTCTTGAATGATTGCACATCCTATGATACTCATGCATGCATTTTCAAGATTGGTTTTGCATCTTTTATGTGTGATTGAAAGGGAGATGAGCTATTGGGATTCTTTGAATCTCATTCCCTCCTCTCCAATGTTGTAACATGTTAGGTGGACCAATAGAGCAAGGAAATTGGAGCTAACCACTTGAGAGATGAAAATTTGACATTAAAATGCATGGATTTGATTACTTTAAGGCCTTATGAATAGCAAATGATGTAATCTATTGTTGTATATGTCTTATGACCCTATAAGCATGTATAATTTTGTTAATGTATCATGTACAAATGAGAAATTATATTATGAGAATGTTAGAATGTAAATTAAGCATGTAATGGCAAACTTAGTGCTTTGATGGCTTTGTGCAATTGTGTATAAATAGAAGTGGAATAGCCAAATTGAGATGCATGAGGTTTGGGATCACTTGGGTAGTTCATATAAGTCATATTCATACTCTTAAATTTGCCCAAGAGGTGCCAAACATTAAGAGAAGTCATTTGGATACTTTGGTGTCTTATATGGGGTAAAAATCTACAATGTTAGAAACTTATACCACTTTTTGTCCAAATGAGTTCTTTTTAATTTAAGATTTAGCAAGAAATTAGAGCTTTTTGGGAAGCTAAAGTTCAGAATTTTTGGAGGTCTATGGAATATTTGATGAATTTTCAAAGGTAGAAAAAATTCTGATTTTGGTTCATGGTACTGTTCACATTGGTCTGAAATTGAATTTTGTTACTTAGGGGGAAAATGATGTCCAATTACCATAAAATCATATAGAGAGAAACTAGACACTCCCAGTGACTTGTGCCAACTGGAAGCAAACCCCATTTTGATGTCTAGAGAGGGAGATATGAATTTTTTAATTTTCTATCCAGTATCAAGTGTCCAGACTAACCTAGGTTACTGTTTGATTGGTTTTCAATACTTGGACGTGCCTAAATTAGTTTGAAGTTATTTTTTTCCCTCTAGCTAACATCTGTAGATTTCCATATTGGTATCATTTGCATGGATTGTATGTTTTTGGAATTAATTGTACATTTTTGAAGTTTGTAATAGAAACCTATATCAGTACTAGTAGCCAGTCAAACTTCTTTTCAAATGACAAACATCTTTTGTGTTATGTTTCATGATCTGAACATATTTTTAGCATAAATTAGACATGTGTAGCTTTCCATAATGGTAAGGAATGCATGATTTTGATTTTTCTAGAATTATTTATGATTTTCCAAAATTTGTGATAGAAAAGGGAAAATTCTAGCCGAAATGGAAACTATGAATTTTATGTACTCCCTTGCCTTGCACAAGCTCTAGGCCAATTTTGGTGATGGAAATGAGTTGTATCTATGTAATTAAATATGAGAATGTGATATATGAGCTCACATGGTCCACGAGACATCGAATGAAAATTTTATACGCGACGCAACTCTACAAATTTCATTATTTTATTGCCATTCCTCTTACTCCTTCATGAATTGCATGGTATGAGACACGAAAGTAATATGAAATAAGCTAGAAAAGTATGGTGTTACACAATACCTATTTATGCAAGCTCGGTGGCCATACATGGAAAAGCTTATAAGGCCACTTATATGCCTATGAAATTTCATAAGTATCAGAGTTCATTTGACCCACAGATCCTTCATACCATTTATGCCCATTAGCCATTACATTTACAACATTATCATACTTTGTATAGCAAATTTTGATCCATTCAGGTACCAAACGGTGCCACAAAAGTACTCTTTTCAAGAAACTAAAACCATGAAAAGAAAGATCTTTGAGAGGAGGAGGATCAAGTTGGTAAAGTTAAGAGCATGAAAAGGGGGCATTTCTTACCTTTCTTTAGCCTTCTTTCCTTCCACTTTTTGCTTTTCTTGGTGTGACTTCATGTTCTGGTACAGAAGCTATTAGAGTTAGTTAGAGGTCTTTAGAAGTGGCATGGCTTAAAAGGAGAGGAAAGGATGCAGTTTAGAACAATTTTCATAATTCTCGTTTTGTCCTTCAACTTCACTTCTTTTGTTTATGCTCATTTTAGTTCCTTTTTGGAAACCATCTTTTTCATATAAAAATTTAGGTCCTTAAGTTTATTAAAAATATTTACTTTTAATTTTATGGGATTCAAAATCATCCAAAATCATATTTATTTAATAATTTTATAAAATTAATTAATAAAAAAGTAAATAATAAAATAAAGAAATTAAATATATATATTAAATTATATAATTGAAATATATAATTAGAATATAATAAATAATTCTTAAAATAAATAATTTATTTAGTATTTTACCTCCTGTTGTGTCAAATTCACATCAAAAAACGAAATAGTTGTTATAGTCAAAGTTTGGATAAACTAACGACCTAAAATGCATACCGAAAGGGTTTTAGCCATTCTAAGTGTTCGTATGGTTTTTAGGGTCTTTGAGAACCCTGAAAAACTCAAAATTTTCATTTAGAGCTCCCTCCTTTGGGTTTCTAAAAAGTTACCTGAAATTATAATTTTGCTATTGCATTTTTCGTGAAATTTATTTGGTCATTCTGTCTTTGTTTTTGGGCCATCTTTACTCTTGTATCCTTATTTTTAGATACCTAGATTATTATTCTAACCTTACTTAACCTCAATTCATCTGATTCTATGCTCGTCCTTTTATATCGCAATGGTTTTGATTTAGTTTTGAGAAAACTGTATATTACAAAAGGCAAGTAACCATAGAGAATTCGTATATAATGTTATTGTAATCTTTTTCCTACTCTTTCTCATCCTTTGGTTTCTTAAAAGAGTGAATTTTGTGGCTAAACTCATAGATGAAGAAGCCCTTTTGGGGAAACCAATTGTGTCATACCACTATCAATTACATAAAAATCTCATACCATATTTCTCATTTAACAACAATTATTCAAATTTACACTTTCAACAGCGAAAATAATTGTTATTAAAGCCTCAAATAGTCCAATTGTTCACAAATACAAATTTTCATCATTTTATTCTGCAAATTCATGCCAAACAAATTTGTTAGGCTTAGAGTATCACAATAAAGAACATAAAATTCATGGGTTACATCATATACACAAATTCACCATTTTAACACATATTAAGGCCAAATTTTAAAAAATTATAACTTGATTTATACAACTCCAATTTATGCAAACTCAATGGCCACAAAAAGCTTACGATGAGAAATATCTACTCTAAAAATTTTAGGTTAAAACAAGTTTATTTGGTCCCCTAAAAACCATGAAACTGTAGCTAAACCATATGAATAGTAATATGCAAATTTTGCAAAAAATAGCTAACTTAAAAAATTCATAATAAACTATACAGGGCTCTAAAAATTATGTTCTTTATCTCTGTGAAAATCTATAGATGTGCTCTAAATTCTTGCCAAATTTCAGCTCAAAATTCATCCATTTGGTTTATCAATGGTTTATAGACATTTTATGGCTCAAAGAATGCAAAATTTGGTTCCAAATGGTTCTAATGGAGCCATATTATGCCATATCTCTATCTCGATGCATTTTAAATGGTAAATGCATCAAATTTGGCTGGTCTAACGTGCCTCAAAAGCCATGCAACTAAAAATCACATTTCTACTTGTCATTATATACATATATGATGTGGAACTCAAAGGGTCAAATGACACAATTCCATATATTTACATCAAAAAATGAATTGTACATCATAGTTTCATACTTTTAAGTGTGTGGGAATGATCATATATCAAAATATACATATACATCACCATGTGTGCAAGAATATACATTAAAACTTAAACTAGTGTCAAAATAGTTCTTCTTAGGCTCTTTGCTTACCATCTTTGCTCTCTTTAGAACTACCTAGGCATGGTTAGGGAAAATAGGAGAAAGAGTAAGATTCAAAGAATCCTAATAGTTTATTCATTATTCAAGTATGCACATATGGCATACTCAATGTCAAAGAGAGTAAGCATGCATATTACATAACCAAATATTATTCATATTCATACGTTAGGGATCACACGGTTTCACTAACAGCAAAACAAGCTTCAGAGACCTTTGGCATATCCTCACCTAACAATTAGGGACTTTTGGTTTAACTCCACCCTCTTTTAGGAATTTTTGACTTATCATCACTCATAATTGATACTTTTGGCTTTGTCTCACCCACAGTTATGGACTTTTAACCTCACCCGTTTCAAGGGACTTTTGGCATAATCTCACCCATCAAGAGACAAACCAATTCTAAATGCAAATAACTATCATATAATTTCATATGATCATCAAGTAATCAATAATACACATAATTTGTGAATAACACATACAAGCAATCCAAGATACTTAAGTAAACTAAGCATATATATACCAGAATAAAGGAAAAACTACCTTGACATAAGAATTCCAATGAGTTCCTTTTTGTTTCTTTTTCCCCTTCCATGACTCTACAACCACACTTGAATGGAGTTTCACTTGTTTAGCCTAGATATGTCAAATGAAACATAAAATCATCAATAGAACCATATTTATACTCATATTAGCCTTATGTATGTAAGCTAAGGTTTTAGTTGCACATATGGCCTATTTGAATACCTAATGAAGCAACTCCCACAATTCAACTTCTTGGCTTTAAATTCTCACATGATATAACCATGTGACTCTAACAGAACTAATTAGAGCTATCACATACATGATTTAAGGAGCCCAATACCAAGTTGCTTCTTTAGGCCTAATTGAACCTTAAAAATCACTTTTCAAGATAAGGCTTATAAATTCATTCCAATGGTTCCATTGATGTCTATAATTCATATCTAGACCACTTATAACCTTAGAATCATTGAAACAACTTCTAAGGCACCAAAACCATACCTAGCACGAGACATACACTAAACAGAGCTTCCATAGAGTTTTGTGATTTTTTTTAGGAATTTAATACATATGGAGGTTCCTTGGCTCCTTTCTAGTTTTAATATGATCTTAGGAAGCTTAAAACATCTTCCTAGAGTTGTTAAAATTTCCAAGGTGCTACAAAAACCCTAGGTGAGCCATAAGCTATTCTTTAGGTTCTTTGTTAATTCTAATTGCATAATCTTAATCTTCACCATTCAAAACCCCTAATTCCATCATGGTTTTATCAAACTCAAGCCTCTCACTTAGCCCCTTTGTCTTGGTTGAGTTGCACCTAGGCTAGAGCTCTGTCCATGCCAAGTTTTTCTAGCCTAAGTTATATACCATTTGAAGGTGCTTTAAATGAAGATTATTATAGTGCAATTAGTTTCCTTAAAGGAGCTTCTTCCTCCATGGGGTTAGCTCCAAAACTTTCTCTTTTAGAAAACCAAAACCACTAAAAGAAAGAAGAGAAGAAGTAGATAAAGATTTATACTAATATCATAGGTAAATTTAGCATATAAGCTTACCTAGATGAAGCTTTTTCTTCCCTCCTTCCTTGCTTCTTGTCACGCCTCCTCGGTTTTGTTTTTGAGTGCTCTAAGTTGATTTTAAGGTTTTGGTGGCATGGTTGACTTGATATAAGGGAGAAAGAATGGTTTTTAAAATAATTACAAATTCCCATTATGTCCCTTAAATTCAATTCTTTCATTTGATCTCATTTTGAATCCTTTTTAAAAACCTTCTTTTCCATTATAAAATAAAGGCTCTCCAATTTATTAAAACCATTTACTTCCAAAATTTTAAGATTTAGAACCCTCCTGAATAGCTTGGTCAAAGTTTAGCTCAATTGACAGCTTAAATTATACACTAGAAGGGTTTTAACCATTCTAATTGTTCTTATAGTTTTTAGGGCATCTAGAAATCTTAGTGAGCTCAATTTTAGCATTTAAAACTCTTTTCTTTAATTTTCTAAAATTTTACCCAAAATTATGATTTTGCCATTAGGTTTCAATTTATTTTGTTTAGTTGTTTTGCCTTTAATTTTAGGCCATTATTGGTTTCTTAAATTCATTTACTTAATTTGTTCTACTTCTTAGGGATTATTTCAGTTATCAAATTATAGGATATTACATATAGCCTATTTTGGCTACTTTGACATAAAAGAGCCTTAAACTTAAAAAATTGATAACTTTGGCTATACAACTCCAATTTATGATAATTAGGTGTCTATAAAAAGTTCATGATCTAAACTTTGTGTTATACATATTTCAAGTGAAAATGAGTCCATTTGAATTTTCAAAAGCCCCCTGAAATATGTGTCTATGACTGTATGAATAGTACTACACAATTTCCATAATTATACACCAATTTCAAAATTCACCAAATATTCTATAGAGTTCCAAAAAATACCATCTTTCACTTGTTAGAAAGTTTTATAAATTCTCTAGATGTTTACCAAATTTTAGCGCTAAACTAAGTCATTTGGACCAAAATTTGGTTCTAAAATGATCTATTTGGCCTCTAAATTGCAATCTCTTAATTTGAACAAGTTTTAATCTCCATAAGATCCATTGCATAAAATATGGCTAGCATAAAAAATTGACCATCTCACACCCAATTATACATATGGACCATGTAGCATCACATATGGGAGTTTATGTACTAATGGCCAAATCATGCACCAAAATGGCATATATTCATGTGCTCAAGCTTACACATAAGTTACCACTACATATTCTTGTCATATACAAAATATTTCATTACTAATGTATCACATACATTCTCAATTACATAATTACAACAAAAACTTCTAATACATGATTTCTAAACTCTCCCTTGGTCTCTTTCTCTTCCTCCATGGCCTTATGTCATACCATAGGTAGATAGCATTCAACTTGCACCACAAAGTGCCTATAATATCCATTTTTATCATTTCAATATTTTTAGCAGTGGATTATACCGTCATTGAATGGCAAATTAATTCATTTTTGATTCAATGAACCATTTCAACTTACCAAACTCATTTTCCATCCTTATTAAACTTGTTCATATAGAAACATCACAAAAAGAGGCATGAATTTCGTGTTTGAGTGATGCACGTCAAGACTAGCATCACACTTCCATTTTTTGTGGTTACATAAATTCTATCATAATTTCAAAAATTTATAACTTGAGTTAGAAAATTTCAAATCATGTAAACTAGAACTTTATGAAGACTTTGATTCATAGTTATCATTTAAGACCTTTGATTCATTTGGCTACTAATTTCAACTCACAAAAACCTCTTATAAAGACTTCCAAGTCATTGCACAACATTAACATAGTGAAATTCAAGGTTTCTAAGTAAAAAAATAAGAGTTTAGGAACCTGTGGCATGACTTGGACCTTCCTCGCTATAGCTAAGTTGGTTACTGGCACTTAAAAACCAAGTTTGGGGACTTTTCTCGTGACTTGGTGCACTCGTACCATGGCCTAAGTGGTTATTATAACTCAAAATTGAAATTTCACACCTTGTGCCTCAACTTGGGTTTTTCGAGCTGTGGCAGAGTGCTCTTGGGGACTTACTGTTCACATTTTTATGATTCTCACCATGGTGAGTTAGAGCTTGCCACGACAGAAAAACACCTTAGAACCTACTGTAGAAAATTTCTTGATTTGTGTTGCAGTGGGCTATACTTATGCCGTGGTGAAACTAGCTATTGGAACACTCATCTCCTGATTCCCTTAACCTGTGCCACAGCTAAAAATTTTGCGTCATGGCGAGGTTGCTCTCTGTTACCCTCCCTAGGCAACTTGTTTGTTTTGCACCGTGGTGAGACACCTCGCACTGCGACCCTTCTCACCTCTACTTGACACTTGGCCATAACTCAACCATTTTGGCCAAGGTGTGACCCTCTTCTATACCATTTCTCTCTAAGTTTTGTCCTATACACTCCAACTCTCCTTTTAGTAACACTCTAAGGCTACTCTACCTTAATTTGTGAGGCTCTAATAGCTTTTATCTACCTGATTTATATAATACCTTGACCTCTTATAAAAAGCTTGGAGGAATGCCTCATAAGTAATCGGAAGGTTCCTTACTTTCAAGATAGACTCAGTGCCCCTCCACCAATAATCAGCTTCTTTCTCTAACTGGAAAATAGCCATGGTGGCTTTTTGCTCAGAGATACACTCCATCACCCAGAATATCTTCTCAAGCTGCATGATCCAAGCCTCAGTTTTCTCTGTATTCATCTCACCATCAAAGGTGGGAGGGCTGAACTTTCTGAACTAAGTAATAATCTGTCTAGTGGAAGGTTGCTTAAGGGCTGGAGGTGTCTGAGTTAGTGGAGTTTGAGCAACCTAATTATCTGTATGTGTGGTTGTGGGTCAGTATGAGTCGCCCCTGAATGCTTAGGACAATCTGAGTGTTGTGGTGGCTGTGGAGGAGGAGGTGTAAGGCCCTGACTATATCTCTCTCAACAAGCCATGCGTGTAACTGTATAATCATGGCCTGCTATTAGATCACTAGGCTCGACTTTATCATTTGCACGAGCCTCTCTAGAAGGCCTACCTCTCTTAGTGTTCACCATCTTGCTGAAACATCATTAGCAAACTTTAACATCAAAAGGACATACACTCACCACCATCACACTCAATTCATCCACAACTAGCTCATATACAAATGTAAACTTATATACATAAGGGCAAATCTCATGTTCACAACCCATAACCCACATCAAAGAGCCTAGACCTTTGCTTTGATACAATAAAGTTTAACACCATAATTCTCTAACTCATCTTACATCATTTCTAAGTTCACTTCCTTGGATCATACAAACTTGCCAAAGAAAGTCATTAAAAATATGCATTTTAACTGCGTTACGTTGTGCATACAATTTATGTTTCATGTCCCGTGGACCATATGAAGTTATCCATCTCATTCTTATATATAGATATACAAATAAAACCCATAAAAATCTTAAGAATTGGCCTAGAACTCGAGCTAATGAAGTATATGCATGAAAATAATATGTGCAGTCTCGGACTGAAATTCCAATTTTCTATCATGAACTTTGAAAAATTATGATTGATTCTATAAAAATTGAAATCAAGCACACTATACCATTTAGGAAAGCTACAGATGTCTACTTTATGTTAAAAATAATTCTAGACCCCAACAAGGACTTCTAGCCATCGAAAATTGATAGAACAGTGACAAAGGTCGCCTGTCATTACTAGTATTATCCTTTAACTTCAAAAATTCATATCTCCCTGCTCAGATGTCTAATTGGGGTGATCTTGGTGGTCATAGAATGCTTATTGTGTCTAATTTATTCTTGTAAAATTTAATGAGCATTGGACACCATTTGACCTTTGAATGACACAACAAAAGAAACTGACCATATGAACAATGCTTATACCAGTTCAGCAAAAAAATGTCAACTTTGAAAAATCATAATTAATTCCACAAAGCTCCAAACAACCTAGTCTTTAGCTTCCCAAAAGGCTCTGAATGAGACCTATTATCATGCCAAATTTCATGAGCAAATTCGTTCATTTAGTCAGATCTTGAGATTAGGTTGCAAAATGGTCATTTTTGTGTCTCATAAGGGGTTCAAGAGGGTCAAATTTAGTTCCATGGCTCCTATGACCACTTGTGTAACACCATAATTTCTAACTCATCTCATGCCTTTTTATAACTCAAGTTCATGAATCATGTGGGTTACCAATGAAAAAGGTAATAAAAATAATGAATATTTTCGCGTTGCGTCATGTATAAAAATTTCATTCTGGGTCACGTGGACTGTATGAGCTCATACAACACAATCTTATATTTAATTACATGAATATAACTCATTTGCATCATAAAATATGACCCACAACTCATGAAACTCAAAGGAGAGCTCAAAATACTCATGTATATTTTTGGCTAGAATTTGGATCTTTTTTTACCAAACTTTAGAAATTCATAACTAATTCTAGAAAAATCAAAATCATGCATTCTTAGCTATTATGGAAAGCTAAAGATGTATACTTTATACTAAAAATATTTCCAAACCATGAAACCCATCACAAAGGACTTTTGACATCCAAAAAGGTCTAGAGGTCAAATTGCCCACTGATACTGTCATAGATTTCTGCAGCAAATTTTAAAAATGTTCACTTAATTCCAAAAAAATCCAATCCATGCAAATGATACCAATATGGGAATATGTGGATGTTAGATAGAGGGAAAAAATAACTCTAGATGAGCTCAGGCACGCCCAAACCTCTTAATCCAATCAAATAGTAACAGAGGTCGGCTGGAATCCCTGATAATGGACAGAATTTTCAAAAATTCACATCTCCCTCTCTAGACATTCAATTGAGGTGCTTCTAGTTGACACGAGTCACTATGAATTTCTATTTTTTTTTTTGTATAAAATTTTGTGGCAATTGGACATCATTTGAGTCCTGTGTGACAGATTTCATTTTCGAACTAAATGAATAATGTATCAGACCAAAACCAAAAAATTTGCTAACTTTGAAAATTCACCAAATATTCTGTAGACCTTTGAAAATTATGTTCTTTAGCTTTCCAAAAATATTTCAACAAGATCTAATTTCATGCCAAATTTCAAATCAAGAAGAACTCATTTGGATAAAAAGTGACATAGGGTTCCATTATGGTCATTTTTGGCTCCATATAGGATACCAAAATGTCCAAATGACTTTCTTTGGGTTTTGGTACCTTTTGAACAAGTCTAAAAGTATGATTAGGACTTGTGTGAGCTTCCCAAATGGTCCTAAACTCCATGCATCTTATTTTGGCCATTTCGTCCACACATATGCACATTTCCATAAAGCCATTCATGAAGTTGCATTTTCATAATATACTCAATTTACATTCCATCATTCACATAACACATTATTTCATTTCTACATCATATAATATCATAATTACATATGTGCCAAGGGTCATAGACCATTTTCAACAATAATATACATCATTAAGCATCATTATGGCTTTAAAAGGGCAAAAGCTAGGCATATTGGTGTCAAGCTCTCTTCTTCAAGGTGATTGGCTTCCATTACCTTGTCCACTTGGTCCACCTAGCATATTAGATCATTGGAGAGGAGGGAATGAGATTCAAAAAATTTCAATAGCTCATCTCCCATTTAATCATACATAATGGATGCAAACAAGTCTCATAAATGCATGTGTGGTCATTTAGGTTTAGGAATCATCATACAAAGTCAAATTTTATATGATGCAATTGAAACCCTAGAAATTGTATCTTGAAATCTAATGGTTTTTTTGTTAATTCCCTTTGCATATTCTTAATCTCCACACCCTTTTTCCTTAGATTCATTCTTGGTTCTGCCTAAAATTCAAGTCCTCCTCGGGTTTCTCATGCTATACGAAATGGAGGAGGAGAGGAACCAAAGGTATCAACCATAGGAAGAGAAATTACCTAATTTTCTTGCTTTTTCTTGCTTTCTCCAAGCTCCTCTCTTCAAATCTAAAATTTCCCCTAAGTTTCTCCCTTAAATCAGATTTGTAAACTTCATTTTAATCAAAGGAAACAAAGAAGAATGAAGGAGAGGAGGTTTGGATGGAAGAAAGCATGAAAAACTACCAAGAAAGCATACCTTAAAGCTTGGATTTCTCCTTCTTCTTCTTCCTCTCTTGTGCACCTAAAACCATAGCTCCCTTCTCTAAAATTGGGTAGAAATTTTAGAGTCTAAATGAGGGAGAAAGTGGGGCACCACCTATATATAGGGGGAGGAGGAAGTTTTTTTTTTAAATTTCTCATTTTACCTTTTATTCTTTGCATTTTTGTTTCTCCTTCGTTTTAGCTCCTTTTTGAGAACCATCTTTTCCATTATAAAATTTAGGTTCCCAATTTAGTAAAATTCCTTTGGAATTACTCAAATCGGAGCTAAAACCTTCCCGAACGAATCTGTTAAAATTCAAGTACACCGACGTTGGAAAACATCCACTGGAGGGAATTTAATTATCTCGGGGCTTTCCATGGTTTTTAGGGCCTCTGAGAACCTTGGAGAACTCAAAATTTTCATTTAAAAAGCCTTCTTATGTGAATTCTAAATTTGCTCAAAATTACGAAAATGTCATTACGTTTCGTAAGATTTTTGTCAAAATTTGTTTCTTTATTCTAGCTCCATTTTTCCTTCCATCTGAGGCTAGGATTCTCATTTTTAGGAGTCTAGAATGTTACTCAAATTTTTTGAGACCTTAACTAATTCATTTCAAGGGACTTGCTTTGAAAATGCTCTCGTTTTCATCGTTTAACGAAAATTGGACATTACATGCCCAATGCTCATGAAATTTATAGACATAAACTAGACATAATAAGCTTTCCATGGCCACCAAGATCACCCCAATTGGACATTTGAGCAAGGAGATATGAATTTTTGAAGTTAGAGGACAGTACCAGTAATGATAGGTGACTTCTAGTACTGTTCCATCAATACCTGATGACTAGAAGCCTCTGTGATGGTATGGATTTATTTTTAGCATAAAGTAGACATCTGTAACTTTCTAGAATGGTAAATTATGCTTGATTTTTATTTTTCTAAAATTAGTTATAATTTTTCAAAGTTTATGACAGTAATTTGAAAATTCTATTCGAGGCTACATTCTTCAATTTCATGTGTACACTTCATTTGCACGAGTTCTAGGCCACTTCTTGAGATGGATTTGAGTTGTATTTGTGTAATTAAATATAAGAATGAGATGAATGAGTTCATATGGTCCACGGGATATCGAATGAAAAATTTATACGCGATATAACACAAGTTAATTCATTATTTTGATGTATTTTTCTTAAGGATGCTATGTAATTCATGGATATGAGTTTATAAATGATATGAGATGAGATGTATAAATATGGTGTTACACTTTATTGGTATTAGAACAAAATTTCAGGCTTTCTGGGGTTGGATTTGGCTTAAGGATATGGCAATAAGGCTATGTAAGGGCTTGTATGGTTATGTAAAGCCTTGTATGAGGCATTTTAGGTGTGTGAAGGTAGTTTATGGTTATGTTCATGATAAGTGAGTTGTAGAATGGTCTTGGAGTAGATAGTGAACATCGAGAAAGGTTGGCCTCTAGAGTAGCTTAAGCAAAACCAAGTGATCCGATAGCTAAAGCTTTATGAAGTATGATAACTCGCCGGGATCAGTAGCAAGCCCTGGGTATGAACAACAAGAGATGATCTTGTTGATACGAAGAGGCTTGCTAGAGAGAGTATGTGAGACCTAATTCTCCCTGGTGGTTACACTTAGACCATTCTGAGAAGTCTTGCTTAATGCAAAGATAAGTAGTGATGCAATGCAGTATGAGATGAGACTACAGCTGCACAGAACCAGTTTAGAAGGGAAATGAGAAAAAGAGTTAGCCCCTAGCCACAGCACCCAAATGTCTAGGTGAACTTCAAAACCTAAAAGGTTATTTCCTCAAGCTAGAAATTGAGTTACAAGCTACACTCCATATAGCCCCGACAGCCTAGAGGTAACAGCTAGTTATGCATGAATGAAGCAAGAGGTGAAACCCTCTAGCTTTGATGATGGGCTTTATTCAGAGGTAGTGAGGCTCGGATTAAGTAGCTAAAGAAACTCTTAATTATAGTGGAGTGCATTGTAGTATGAATGGTCTTGTTGGTCATATTCAAACAACCAAGGAATGAGCTACTATGGGGTCAATCGACCCACAGAGAGCGGGGACCCCTAGTATAGGCAAAGAAAAAGAAGAGCAGTAAGTGGTCACAGAAGATCAGTAAGTAACATGTGACCAGTGGCCTAACAGTCAAAACTGAGAAAGAACTAGAGAGCAAGAATAGAAAGAGTAAGAGAAAAATGTACTCCTTAATTTTGAGGTAATGCTTTATCTACCTAGCTCTTCCTATTCCTTTTTAGTTAAATACCAAGGCTAGAAGCAAAGAAGCATAGAGAGCTCTGTTAAAAAAAAATGCTTAAAATCAAATTACGCAATGGTAAAATTTTCCATTTCACGTCTTGTGGAACATCTAAACACATCCATGATATTCCTAAATTTAATTACACCCATACAATTCCATTTCATCTCAAAATGTGGCTAGGAACCTGAGCTTTTGCTTTACACATATGAAATCCAAAGTGGCAGCCTCGAGTACCCAGTCCAAATTTTATGCCTAAACTTTGAAAAATCATAACTAATTCTAGAAAAATAGAAATCAAGCACACTATATTATTATGAAAAGATACAGGTGTCTACTTTATGCTAAAAATAATTTTAGATCACAATAGAGACATCTAGCTACTGACAATTGATGGAACAATACTAGAGGTTATCTATTGCTATTGCTATTAGTACTATCCTTCAACTTCAAAACTCCATATCTCCCTACTCAGATGTCCAATTGGGGTGATCTTGGTAGACATGAAAATCTTATTATGTCTTTATGCTTATAAAATTTCATGAGCATTGGACATCATTTGTCCCTCGAATGACACGACCCAAGTTACTGACCATATGAACAGTATTTACATCAATTCAGCAGAAAAATGTCAACTTTGAAAAATCACAATTAATTCCATAGAGCTCCAAATAATTTGATCTTTAGATTCCCAAAAATCTCTGGATGCATGCCAACTTTCATGGGCAAATTCATTCATTTGGTCAAATTTTGATATTGGGTTGCAAAATGGTCATTTTTATGTCTCATAAGGGGGTCCAAATGGTCCATTTTAGTTTCTAAGGAAACCATGGCCACTTGAGCATATGGAACAGCACCAAAATGGTCTAGTAAACATTCTCAAAGGTGCATAAACCTAGAAATCAAAAATTCACTCTCTCATCCCAAGCCATACACAAGAACATACAAGTCAAGTATTGCCCTCCAATGTCCAAAATGCACTATATCATACATATAACATTAAATCTCATTTGTATATGATACATTTGTATATGTACATATGTTCATAAGGTCATAGGACATTTACAATAATATATTACATCATGGGCCACTCATATGGCTACAAATTGAATAAAACTATACATATTGTTGTTAATCTTTCATCTCCCAACTTAGTGGCTTCCATTACATTGCTTATTTGGTCCACTTAACATATTAAGACATTGGAGAGGAGGGGATGAGATTCAAAGAATCCCAATAGCTCATCTCCCTTTCAATCATATATAAAGAATGCAATTCAAGTCTTAAAATGCATGCATAAGCATAATGGAAAGTGTGATCATTCAAGAAGCATTCTTGGCATTTGAACAAGTCATACAAAGCATACATAGGCTTGCCAAGTATGTGGATTAGCCTCACCCATTCTCTTCAAAGTTATTGGACTTGCCTTATCCTTTTTCTTAAAGGCCTTGTACTAAGCCTTACTCTTAGGAGACTCTAAACTTTGTCTCAACCATTCTTAAGAGTTCTTGGCTCATCCTCACCATAGCTTGTGAGTTTTTTACTTCAACACACTTAAGCAAACCAAAGCAAATACACAAAATGTCATTTGAATGCATAAAATAACATCATGGTACCATGGCATATGAATACATACTAGAATACTTTTTCATGGCTTAAAAACACATATACACACATTCAAGACAAGGCAAACATTCATCCATACATGAGAGAAAGTAAAGAGAGCTACCTTTGTTACACTTGCAAACCTTTCCCTTGAATCTTTAATCCTCTCCCTTGGCCTCACACAGACAAGGATGTGGGGTTTATTTTTTTTTTTTGGCCTAAACATAATATATGGAAGCTAATTACGTTCTTGGAATCATTTCTAAGGCTACACATTGATGGTCGTGTCGTGCAACCTCTAAAATAAAATTAGGTCAGATTAAATTTTATAGTTAGTAGCACAACCTAGGTCATCTCCCTTGGAAATGGAATTCAATGTTTAAGTAAGTTTTCTAAGTGTTATAGGATCTTAGAACTACCTAATTCAGGGGAGTTTTTTATTTAATTAAACTATCTAAAATGAAATTGAATTGAAGTTCTTAAATTCTACCTAATTGCATGAGTTAAAGGCAAATAATAGACTTGTGACTAGCTTTGAATTCATCCCTTGGTATCCACTATCCTTATTCTAATTCAATTATGATTAATTCCGGTATAAGAATCCTTAATTATGTTCATAACAATGTATCTTGAGTTACTATGCAAGAATCAAGGGATTAATAATTTAATGTTGAATTGAAATCTCAATCCCATATCAAATCGCTAACTTTTATCATTAGGATCAATGAACACTTGAATTGAATGATTAATTGATCAATTAGCCTCTGAATTAACACCTTAGGAGATTCAATACCAATTAAACTCTAATGAATCCTCAATTTAGAAAATTAAGCACACCAATTCTCACATATATTTCATCAAACACCTTAATTGCACACAGGAAAAATGGTAGGAAAATGAAAATTCAATACTAAAATTAACTAATTAAACATCAATTGCTCTCCTAATTAGTGTCTAACCAGCTATAATCATAAACTACATTAATTCCAGTCAATTACAAATTTAACCAAACAAGTTTAAGAATAAAAAATCAATGTAGAAAGAGAGAAAAGAAAATAGGAAGCTTAGCCAAAATCCCTTGCTATTCCATGGACTCAAGCTTCAACTAAGGACCTTTTTCCAAGCTAATCACAAATGGATAATTAGAGCTTCATTTGATATGGAAGAATGGAGGAAAATGGAATGGGAAAATGCTACAACGTGGACGGGATGGTCTCTGGATGTAGAATGACGATGGAATCTCTCTCTTATTTGATGGATGGATTTATTCAATATGTTACCTCGCCTGATGACTTCAGCTCTCATGTGCTCTTTTTAATTTCTTTTGTTCCTTCATGTGCTTATGTGTCCAAATCAGAACCATCATCTTGCCATGCTTCCTTCATATGCTCAGCTCTTTTTTAAAAAAAAAACCACGTGGCTTTGTGCATGTTGGAAGATTAATCACGTGTTCTGCTTGAGCTCTTCTCTCCTTATATTACAACGTGGCTTCATAATCCTTTCCACGTGAACTTTATAAATCATTCAACTCAAGAGCCCACATCAGCTTCAACTCCCTTCAGGTGGTTTGGATGTTACAACCTAGCATTATTTTCCATCTTAATCCTCACATTTTTCTCCCAGCTCCCCTCTTACTTTTTTAGCTCTTCATATAATTCTTCCACGTGCTCTCCTATGCGTGTTAGCTCGCAGCTTCTTCCAGCTCTTTCTAGCTCATGCTTCTTCTTTACGTGGCTTCTTCTCAGCTCATACATCCAGCCTGTAGCAATCCACATTTGGCCCAGCTCGAGTTTTTATTCCTCAAAAGCTTCTTCTTCTCTAGAAAGCTGTCTAGAGCTTCCTTTCATGCTTCTTCATTAGTATTTTCTCCATCGTGTAGCTACTTTCATCTTTCATTCCATGTTCTCCAGCTATTATGTGTGTATAACATGAAGCTCCTTCTCTTTTCTCACGTGCTATGTGTTGCTTCCTTGCTGCTCGTGTGTTTTTAGCATGTTGTTCATGGTGTGATGAGCTGCTACATTATTCTGAACCTGGACTACATCTTGGACTCATAACTCGAGCTTTCCACGTGTTCTCCTTTAGCATATAACTTCTTATACTTCCATATCAGCTGTGCATACAGTTGCTATGCTTTCACGTCCTACTCACATGCTTCTTCAATTACTATTCTGCTCATGTGTATCCTCTATAACCCAAGCCTTCCTTTGTTTCTGCTCCTTCACACTCTCAACCCAAGACTGCTTCATGCATGGCTCTGGACCTCTCATCCTTTAGCTTATGCTTCTTTCCTTTATAGCCTCTTCCTCTTATAAACTCGTGGATGGTGTATCTCATGGAAGGAGTGTGACGTGAGAAAAGCTTGATGATTCATGCATGTGTGTATGTTGAGCAACCCATAGCTACTGGAACATCGTATGTGTGAGTGTGTTCCATGTGCATGAATGTGTGTGCTTGGACTCATGGTATGAAGGAGTGGATGTAAAAGTGAGTGAGTGTTAATGTAGTGGCTGGTCCGTAGAGATGCTTCCTTCTTGAGTGAAAACTTGTGGCTGTGTGTAATGTGGATGAATGTGTAACTTGTAGGCTTCACATGTAAGTGGATGGCTCGAGTATGTTGCTACGTGGAGTGTGCTAATGGGTGAAGTAACAGGGGAGTGTGTGAAGCTGAATGATGGTGTGTGTTTGCTACAAATGGATCACATATAGGGTGTGTGCATGGGATGTGTGTGTAAGAGAGAGTGGTGCATGCGTTAACTTTAGTTGCTTTCCATCCAAAAATCCCTCATTTCTAATTGCAAAATGTGGCTTTCCCTCCTTGAAATTTAGCTCTTGATTCAATCTTGAAGTTTCAATCATTTTCCAAATTAATTTTCATCCTTAAATTTTTCATTACCCAATAAAAATCTGCATAAATAGTAAGAACAATTCAATAGAAAAAATTCACAAAATTATTTAAAGAAATTTATGCATTAAAATTCTAAAATCTTGTAAATAATTTCCTTGAGTGCAAAAATGGCTACTAAAATCAAATTTCACCTAATTAAACCTGTAAAGCCATATTTGATCATTAAAATGCTAAAGCCAAAGAGAATAGAATATATAAAATTAACATTGATCACACCTCTTCCTTAAATACTAACTTAGTCTAATAGCCCCTTTATGATTCCAAAGTGCACCCAATCAAGCAACATCCATAATTTGAGTTCTTGGCTCCATTCTTTCCTTCCACCTATGGTTCTTGACTCAATTTAGACCTCTTGGAGCTATCACACAATTAAAATAAGGAGCCTAACTAGGTTTTTCTTCTTTAGGCCATAATATGGAACCTATGCTACCAATTCACTTCCTAGACTTCCTGAAATTTTTCTAAGGTTTCCCCTCATCCTCTCCCATCATATATGACTCAAAATTAAGCTTGGATGAAATTAAAACTTCCCCTAGGTAGCTCAAGATCTTTTGGCTGAGACATATATTTAAATTATACCCAAGGGAGTTGCTTTGGTTTCATTGATGGAAGAAGCATATAAGGAGGTTCCTAAGGGTCTCGAAAGCTCATATAAATGTTCAATTAGGCCTAGAAACAATTATGTCAAATCATATTCTTAATGGAACACTTGAATCTCTAATGCTTCTATCTTGATTTTCTATGGTTGTTTGTTAATTCTCTTTACATATTCTTATTCTCCGCACTTAATTTCTCAGCATTCACCCTTGGTTCCACCCAAAATCCAAGCCCTCTTAGACTTCCCTAAGGTGGTCAAACCTACAAGAGAGAGGAGGAGGAAGAAGCTACCATAAAAGTGAGATTTTACCTTATTTCCTTGGCTTCCTTTGTTTGTTCTTAACTTGGCTTGGCTTCCTCTCCTTAAACACAAAATTTTCCTCTCTATTCTGCCCTCAAAATAGCACCAAATCATCAAGAAAACCATAAGAAGAAATGGGAGAAGGAGGAGAAGAAATTTCCTAAAGAGAAGTCTAGGAAATTCCAACAAATTCTTACCTTTTTCTTGATTTTTCTCCTTCTCTTTTGCCTTGTTCTTGTACACCTTCCTCCCTTGAGTCTTCTCTAGTTTTTGGGTGGAATAGGTCAGTCTAAGAAATGAGGGAGAGTGAGGCGTGAGTTAAAGAAGGTTCAAGAAACATAACATTTCAAAAATTCTCATTTTGTCCCTTCTTCGGGGCATTTTCATCTTAGCTTCATTTTAGCTTTTTTTTTAGAACCATTTTTTCCATTATAACAGTTAGCTTCCCAATTTTATAAAATGCCTTTTGAATCACTCAAATCAGGACTAAAATCTTCTTAAATGAATTAGTCAAAGTTTAGATCAATTGACATTAGAAAACGCACACCGGATGGGCTTTAATTGTCCTGAGACTTCCCATGGCTTTCAAGCCTCTGAGAACCCTAGAGAACTCAAATTTTTCATTTTAAAAGCTGATAAGTGCTATTTTTCATATATTTTATCCACATTTATTATTATTTTTAATGATTAATTTGAGCATTAAATGGATTTATTATGCAATATTTGAATTTGAGGTAAATTTTGGAAAATAATACAATTTTGAATCAATTAGGAGAATTTTTGGATTTAAATTGCTAAGATTTTATTCTCCAAAATTCTTTGATGATTAAATATATTCAATCCTTAAAACACTTTTTAATTTTGGGCAGAATTTTCTTTTGGGCAAATAATTGAAAAATTAAAATGAATTAAGGAAAAAAGATTGGATGATAATTCTATTTTTATTAATAATATATTAGATTTTTATATTGGCTTGGTTTTCTTGGACAGAAAAACGTAGCAGTAAGGCAAGAAAGAAGTCACGTGAAGAGCTGGGGGAAAAATCGAATGAATGAGCTATGGGTTGAGTAGAATTAATGAGCAAATAAGAAGCAATTCGAAGTAAGCAAGCCACGAGCTAAATGAGCTGAAATGAAAGAAGCTACGGGTTAAGTGGGTTCTGGTTTGAATGGAAAATAAGGCCACGAGTTGAGAGGCTTGAATGCAGAAGAAAGTAAGTGAAGAAGAAAGTAAATGAGCTAACTTACGAGGAAGTAGCTCAGGTTTGGAGGCTCGAGTTTCTTGGTTCTAACGTGAAGAAGCTGGAAGTAATGGTTTGCAAAGCAAAAAACACGAAAAGAAGCAGAAACTGAGAGAATAACACGTAAGTTAGCGTGACAACCTTGCATGGAGAAATCCACGTGAGAAGCTCGAGTTTAGGTGCTGTGAACAGAAGCTGGAGCATGCAGAGTTGACATGGGGCAGCAGCGAAGATAGGAGGAGAAGTTAAGTGAGTAAAATAGAGCATGCAAGGGACTGAAGTTTGTGAGAAGATGCTACAGATTGGAAGGTCTAGAATGTGGAATGGAGCATGTTTTTCTTAGAGAAGGCTGATGTATTTGCTACAGGCTCGAGGAAGCGAAGATGCTAGAGTATAGTGAGATAAAGAGAAGAAGCATAAGGGGAACCAACGTGGAAAATGCAGAAGAACAATACAAGAATGATTAAAGAAGCTGGTTGGAGGAGAAAACACGTTAGAAGCGAAGAATGGAATAAAGGACTTGAGTAAGGAGTAGAATGAGCTGAGAAATGAAGAGCACAATAGGAAAAAGAGCTGGAAAATACACATGGACAAAACGTGTCGAGAGGCTAGAATGAGCTGAAAAGAAGAAGCATGGATGAATTTTTAATATTACATTCTAGCAAGTCAGCATCACGTTGGGGCCCACCAATACATACACACGAATGAGGCATTAAGAAATATGAGCTAGAAAATGAACATGCCACAGGTCTGATGCTAAAGGAGAGACCTTGTTTCACGCAACCTACTATCTCATCTCACTCACGTGGGCAGGAGAAATAAGAAAAAGTAATGTGATTAAAGACGTGTAGAGGAATGAAGAGTTAGCTAAACCACATGGAAAGGAGTATGAACCCACATTGTAACAAAAGAAGAGAAAGGCTCAAGGGTAATTTGTGAAAGGCAGAACACATGAGAGAAAAGGTTAAAATAAGAAAAATGCAGCACGTGAATCATTAAAGAAGAAGCTAAGGACTGGGCAGCAGCGTACATCATCCAGAATCCATTTCATTCACGTCTCTACACTTCACTCACACCTCCATTCGGATATCCTAGTCCCATTCACGTAACTCCATTCATTCGCCTATTTATTCATTCATACGCAAGACTCCAAGCGGCATTCATCATCCATTCTAACCCTTCATCCATTCATTCTTCCATTCCACATCCACCACGCCTTCACCCATTCCATTCTCCATTCCATCTTCCATCTCCAACATCCCATGAAGCTCTAATCCATCTTGAGGTTAGCAAGGAGGAAGCTCTTGGAGAAGCTTGAATCCATGGATGAACATAGAATTTTTGGCTAAAAATTTCTCTATTTTTCCTACACTTTTCTCTTTCATATATTGTCTTGGTTAAGTTATATTTGATAGGGAATTTGTGTAATTATAATTAGTGGCTGGTTAGACACTAATTAGGGAACCTTTTTTTGTTGATTAATTGATCTGATTAGACATTGATTATTTTCATTATTATCTAATTTTCCATGTATGCTTCGAAGGTGCTCGATAAAATACATGAGTGAGATTATTTGTTTGAATGTTTGAATTGAGGATTCCTTAATGTTTAGTTAGTTAATTAAATATTTAAGATGATTCAGAGGCTAATTAATCAGTTAATCAATCAAATTGGGTGTTCATTGATCTTAGAACAAGAATTAACAATTTAATGTGGGATTGAGATCTCAATTCAACGTTAGATCGTTAATCTCTTGAATCTTGAGTGGTTACCTAAGATAAATTGTTATGAACACAATTAGGAACTCTTAGACCAGAATTAATCACAATTAGATTAGGATAAGGATAGTGGATACCAAGGGACGAATCCAAAGCTAGTCACAAGCCCATCTTTCACCCATAATTCACTAAATTTGGTAGAATTTAGGAATTTTAATTCAATTTAGTTTTAGGTTAGTTTAATTCAATTAAAATCCCCTTAGTTTAGGAATTTTTAGAGTCTTTTAATATTTGAAAACTCAATTAAACATTGAACTCCATTCCAAGGGAGATGACCTAGGTTGTGCCATTAGCTACATATTTTATCAACCTAGTAAAAGCCCCTCCTGTGAGAATTCTTAATTTTGCCCAAAATTATGAAAATGCCATTACATTTTGTAACTGTTTCGTTAAATTTTGTTTGGCCATTTTAGCCTCCATTTCAGGATACCTCTAGTTTCCTAAATTCATTATTTGAGGTCTAGAATATTGTTCTAATTTTATTAGACCTCAAATCACTCTATTCAGGGGACTTTTCTTTGTATTCAGTGACTCTTTGTATTCAGTGACCTTTGTACGTTTACAGAAGAATTGTAAGTTACGTTTCTCACATTTTCTCATACTTTTAAAGAATCAGATATTACATTTAAATACCAGTACATTTACAGACATCCAATTGGGTGATCTCGGTGGCCATGGAAAGCTTATTACGTCTAGCTTATGCTTGTAAAATTTCATGAGCATTGGACACTATTTGGATCCCTTATGAGACATAAAAGTGACTATTTTGCAACCCAAATGTCAAAATCTAATCAAATGAACGAATTTATCCATGAAATTTGGCATGCATATAGATCTCATCTATAGCTTTTTGAGAAGCTAAAGACTAGATTATTTGGAACTCTATGGAATTAATTATGATTTTCAAAGTTGACATTTTTCTGTTGAACTAATGCAAATACTATTCATTTGGTCAGTTACTTAGGCTGCGTCATTAGAGAGTCAAATTGTATCTAATGATCATATAATTTTACAAGCATAAACTAGAAATAATAAGTTTTCCATGGCTACTAAGATCACCCTAATTGGACATCTGAACAAGGAGATATGAATTTTTGAAGTTGGAGGACAATACCAATAATGACAGGCGACCTCTGGTACTATTCCATCAATTTCCAATAACTAGAAGCCTCTATGATGGTATGGATTTATTTTTAGCATAAAGTAGACATCTGTAGCTTTCTAAAATAGTAAAGTATGCTTGATTTCAATTTGTTTAGATCTAGTTATGATTTTAATAGTAACTTGAAAATTCTATCCGAGGCTGCATTCTTCAATTTCATATGTACACTTCATTTGCAAGAGTTCTAGGCCACTTTTTGAGATGTATTTGAGTTGTGTTTGTGCAATTAAATATGAGAATGAGATGAATGAGCTCATGTGGTCATGGGACACCGAATGAAAAATTTATACGTGACGTAATGCAAGTTAATTCATTATTTTGATGTATTTTTCTTAAGGATGCTATGTAATTCATGGATATGAGTCTACAAATGATATGAGATGAGCTATATAAATATAGTGTTACATCTTGGATTTCTTGAATACAATATTTGCAAATTATATGTATTATTGATTTTTTTATGATCATAAATATAACACCATAAATATCTAACTTTTCTTATGCTATTCTTATACCTTAAACCATGCATCTCACAAAGGAGGAGAGAAAATGACATTAAAATAATGGATATTTTTGGTTTGCGTAAGGAATAAAATTTTCATTCAATGTCTCATGGACCATGTGAGATCATGTATCATATTCTCATATTAATTAAATAGATACAACTCAATTCCATCACCAAAAGTGGCTTAGAACTCGTGCAAGTGCAAGAAACACATAAAATATCATAGTGTAGCCTCAACCAGAATTTCATACTTTCTATAACAAATTTTAAAAAATCATAACTAATTTTAAAAAAATCAAAATTATGAATTCTTTACCATTCTAGAAATCTACAGATGTCTAATTTATGTTAAAAATACGTCCAAGTCATGAAACATCAAGTAGAAGATGTTTGACATTCAAAAAGCACCCAAGGTCTCAGCTGTCTAGGCTACTGTCACAAGTTATTGTCATAAACTTTGGAAATTCATAACTAATTCTAAAAAAATCAAAATCTTTCAAATTTGGTCAATCAAAGAATCTACAGATGTTAAATATAAGAGAAAAATATGTTCAGACCTCGCTAAGTTAATTTAAGAACTGAATTATGATGGAATAGTATTAGAGGTCTAGTGGCGCTACTAGTATTGATATGAAACTTCAAAAATTCATAACTCTTTGCTCAGACCTCCAAATGAGGTGATCTTAGTGGCCACAAAAAGCTTATAATCTCTTGTTTATTCTTGTAAATTTTCATAGGCATTGGACACCATTTTACTATCAGATGACACAGAATACAAAACTAACCATTTGAACAATACATACACCAAAATAGCAAAAAAATCTCAATTTTGAAAATTCATAATTAATTCTATAGAGTTATGATTTTTCTGCACTTTAGCTTCTCAAAAAGCTCTCAATGAGTTCTACATGTCTGCCAAATTTCATAGGAAGATTCATCCATTTGGTCAATTTTTTTCATAGGGTTCCAGTTGGGTCATTTTTATGGTCTTTACTAGCATCAAAGTGTCCCAATTTTGCTTCCCAAGCTTGTGTGGCCACTTGAGCACGTGAGAATGCACCAAAATGACTCTCTAAACTTGTTTCAAAGGTGCATAAACCCAGATTTCTCAAACTCACTCATCCACGCCCATGATATACACAAGATTACACATGCTAGCTCTTGCCATTCAATACCTAAAACATGCTATCTCATATAATTGGCATCAAATTTCATTCATACATCATACATTTGGGTAATTACATATGTTTATATGATTACATGATAGTTTCATCATGGGATTGCATCATATGACATGTGTATGGCTACAAGAGAGACATAACTAAGCCATTTCATACATTTTGATATTAATCTCCTTCTCCTTGACTTGGTGGCTTCCATTACCTTACTCAATTGATTCACCTAGCATGTTAAGACATTGGAGAGGAAGGGATGAGATTCAAAGAATCCCAATAGCTCATCTCCCTTTTAATCATACATAAAGTATGCAATACAAGTCTTGAAAATGCATGCATGGACATATTGAAATGTGTAAGCATTCAAGAAACATCCTTGGCATTTGAACAAGTCATACATAACATACATAGGCTTGTCAAGTGGGTGGATTAGCCTCACCCATTCAATTGTGGATTTTGGACTTGCCTCACCCATTTTCTTTAAGAGATTTTTGACTCAACCTTACGTTTGGGAGTCAACCTTACTCTTGGGAGACTATTTACTTTGTCTCAACCAATTTTAAAGGTTCTTGGCTCATCCTCATCATGGCTAAGGGTTTTTGGTTTTACCACACTCAAGCAAACTAAAGCAAACACAATAAACATCATTTGAAAACATAATGCATCATCATGGTACCATGGAATAAGAGCTCATGCTAGAACACTTCTTATAGCTTAAAAAACTACATACATGCATTCAAAGACAAGTCAAGCATACATTCATGCATGAGAGAAGGAGGAGTGAGCTACCTTAGATGCAACCACACAATTTTCTCCTTAAATTTGCTCTCCGTTCCTCGGCCTCACACACACTAAGGTTTGGGGTTAGTTTCTCTTAGCCTAAACACAATTTATGGAAGCCAATTAGGTTCATGGAATTAATTCTAAAGCCACACGTTTTCCTTAAACACTAACTTGGTCTATTAACCCCTTTATGGTTCCAAGAATGCACCTAATGAAGCAACACCCATCAAACGAATTTTAAGCTCCATTCTTTCCTTTCATTTATGATTCTTGACTCCTTTTAAGCCTCTTGGAGTCATCATACAATTAAAACAAATAGCCTAACTACATGTTACTTTTTTAGGTCATATTATGGAACTTAAGACACTAATTCATTCTTTAGGTCTCCCTAAATTTTTTTCCAAGATTTTTCCTCATTTTATTCATCATATATGACTCAAAAATGGGGCTTAAAAAAATTTAAAACTCTCCCTAGGTGTCCCAACCATGTTAGGCCTAGCTTATGTCTCCTTTTGGCCTCCATGGAGTTTACTTTGGCCTCCATGGAGTTTACTTTGTTTTCTTGATGGTGGATGCATATGGGGAGACTTCTAGGGATCTTAGGAGCTCATTTAAACATTCATTAGGCCTAGGAATCTTGGTATCAAATCAGATATTTCAAGGAACACTAAAAACCCTAAGTTTTCTATCTTGTAATCTAATGGTTCTTTGGTTGTTTTCTTTGCATATTCTTATTCTCCACACCTAATTTCCTAGGATTCACCCTTTGTTTTGCCCAAAATTCAAGCCCTCTTGCAGCTACATATATGGGGAAAAATATGGAGAAGAAAGGGGAAGGAGTAGCTACCATGGGATGGAAGATTTGCCTTGTTTTTCCTTGTTTTCTTGCTTAAATCTTCCTTTCTTTGGCCTCCTCTCTTCAAATCCGAATTTTCCCCTTTGTTCTTCCCTCAAAACAGATCCATAAACTTCAATATAATCATAGGAAAGAAAGAAAAATGGAGGAGAAGAGGTTTACTAAAGGGAAAGCATGAAAAAATTAAGAAATTCCATACCTTTCTACCTTGGATTTCTCCTTCTCTTCTTCTCCCTTTGGTGTGCCTCAAACCCTATCTCTCTCCTCTGGTTTATGGCAAAAACAATTGTGTCTAAATGAGTGAGGAGGTGGGGCACCCTATATATATAGGTGGCAGGAAGAAAGACTTTTCAAAAATTCTAATTTTACCCTTTCATTTTGCATTTTTGTTTCTAGTTTGTTTTAGCCCATTTTTAGAACTGTTTTTTCCATTATGAAATTTGGATCCCAATTTAGTAAAATGCCTTTAGAATCACTCAAATCAAAGCTAAAACCTTTATGAACAAATCGATCAAAGTTTGGGTCCACTATCATTGAAAAACATCCACCAGAGGGTTTTAACTGTCTCGGGCTTCCATAGTTTTCAAGGCCTTTGAGACCCTGGAGAACTCAAAAATTTCATTAAAAAGGCCCTCCTATGTGAATTCCAAAATTTTCTCAAAATTACGAAAATGCCATTACATTTTATCAACCTTTCGTTTAATTTCGTTTCTTCATTCTAACTCTATTTTTCTTTTCGTCTGAGCTCAGGATTCTCATTTTTAGGAGTCTAGAATGCTTTCCCAAATTTTTAGGACCTTAACTAAGTCATTTCAAGGGACTTGCTTTTATATCCAGTGGATTTCATGAGTTTACGGAGAAACTGTATGTTACATTTCTCGCATTTTCTTTTATTTTCATATAACTGGATATTACAATATCCAATTGCATGACATTTGATTGCATTTAGAATTGGTTTGGCTTTTAAATAGGTGATGTTGCAATAAAAGTCCCTTGAAAATGGGTGAGATAAGGCCAAAAGTCCTTAAATGTGGATGAGGCTAGGCCAAAAGTCTCAAATATGAGTGAGACTAAGTCAAAAGTCTCTAAAAAAGGGTGAGGCTAAACCAAAAGTTCTTGGGTGCCATTAGATTAAAAGTCCTTAGAACTTGTTTTGCTCTTGATTGAGCCATATGATCCTTAATACATGAATATGAATTATATTTGGTTGTATTGTAACACCCCGAAATTAATTAGGATGTTAATCATGGTCTTAGATTAATTAGGAATAATTACTTTAGAATAATCGGGTAAGTTAAGTAAATGAAAATTGTGGAGAGATAAATTTTTAATATGGGTTTGGATTTAATTAGGAGAGAAACTTCATCTAGGCCCAAATTAAACTAAGTAGGCCAAGGTTAAGACTAATGGAGGCCCAATAATTGTAGGTGCAGACCAACCTTTTTATTGTGAGACTTGGCCCAAGAAGTAGCATCTAGTGATGGCCCAATTCAATTTAATGAATCAGAAACTCAAGACCAACTTATATAAGCCCATGTAATTGGCCCAATAACCCTTGTGCAGACCCAAAACCTTTGAGCTCTTAAAACTTGTTTAGGCCCAATGGAATTTCAGCAGCCCAATGCATAAGAGTTGCCCAACAAAGCTAAAATCTGAAGCCCAAATGGAGTTGGACCTTGGAGCAACTCATGACCCATTTGACCCAACTAAAACCCTAATATTTCAGCCACTTTTCCATTTGCTAAAACACAAACACACATCTCAAAATTCGGAGGTCCAAAGGAGGCTCTAGGGTTCTTGGCATATTTTCACATTTTCCTACTTTTAGAGCAAGATTTAGCTAAGGTAATAGTTATATAACTTAATCCTTTCATCTTTCTCTTCATTTTGGTCTAATTAGTTTTTCATTTGGAGCATTTTCACCATATCCAAAATCTGAAATGTGGTCATTTGGGATTCTCTTGGTGGAAATTCGTAGGTTGAGGCTAGGGCTATCATTAGATAGGTATAAACTCTTCTTTTTGAGGTAATTCTGTTGATTTGAGACCCTAATAACTTGATTATAATATGGGTATTAATTTTGTACGAATTTGCTTAGGATTTTGGATGAAACATTGAGGTTTTTGGAAGAGGACACATAAATCCGAATTTGAGACTTGTAGTGGCTGGGTAAGTGATTCCTAGGTAGACATTAGCATTTTAAATTTTTTGGATACTTGTTGCAACTGTTAATGATGAATTAAAATAGTAATTATCTGATGCTATGGTTATAGGGACATTTTGTACCATTGGTGGCTGTTGCAATTGTCTACAAGTGAGGTAACCGGGTTTACACTAATTCCATGCATATATCTATTTTAATTTCATATTTGTTATACATGAATGATTTGAAATGTTGAATGAATTGGTTGGCTATCTATTATATTGTGTTGTGTAACATCCGGTTCCCTGAAAACCAAAGGAAACGTGAGAAACGTAACGTACAGTTTCTCCATTACAAACAAAACTTATCGGATACAAAAGGAAATCCCCCAAGATGATGGAGTTAAGGTCTCAAAAATTTTGGAAAGTATTCTAGACTCCTAAATATGAGAATCCCAGGCTTAGACGGAAAGAAAAATGGAGCTAGAATGAAGAAACAATTTCTCACGAAAAGCCTACGAAACGTAATGGCATTTTCGTAATTTCGAGCAATTTTTGGAATTCACACAGGAGGGCTTTTTAAATAAAATTTTTAAGTTCTTTGGAGTTCTCAGAGGTCCTAAAAACCATAGGAAGCCCCAGGACAGTTAAATCCCCTCCGGTGGACGTTTTCCAACGTCAGTGTGCCCGAACTTTGACGAATCCGTTCGGGAAGGTTTTAGCTCCAATTTGAGTGATTCCAAAGGCATTTTACTAAATTGGGAATCTAAATTTTATAATGGAAAAGACGGTTCTTGACAAGGAGCTAAAATGAAGAAGAAACGAAAATGCCAAGAACAAAGGGCAAAATGGGAAATTTTGAAAAGTATAACTTCCTCCCACCTATATATATGATGAGCCTTCTTCTCCCCTCATTATGCACAACCAAGTTCTGCCCAAAACCAGAGGAAAACCCTAGGGAGAGTTGCGCATAAGAAGAAGGCAAAGAGGAGAAGAAATCAAAGGCTTAAGGTATAGAAATTAGTAGTTTTTCATGCTCTTTCTCTTCCAAATCTCTTCTCCTCCATTCTCCTTTGTTTCCTATGATTATCATGAAGTCGATAAATCTGTTTTAAGGGAGAAATTGAGGGAAAATTCGGATTTGAAGAGAGGAGCTCAAAGAACACAAGATTCAAGTGAGAAAAAGCAAGAAAACAAGGTAATTTCTCTTCCTATAGTTGTCATTTTTGGTGCCTTTCTCCACCATTTCACCCCACTTGAGAAAACCCTAGGAGGAGATGATTTTTAGGCAGAACCAAGCATGAATCTAAGGAAAAAGGGTGTGGAGATTAAGAATATGAAAAGGAAATTATCAAAAAACCATTAGATTTCAAGATGCAAGTTCTAGGGTTTCAATTGCACCTTGTAAAATCTGATTTTGTATGATAATTCCTAGGCCTAAGTAAAAGTTTAAATGAGCTCCCAAGATCCCTAAGAGGCTCCCTATATGCTTCTTCCCTTGAGAAAACAAAGAAAGCTCCATGGAACCCAATATGCTTCATAGCCTCGGCCTAGATGGGTTCTCCTAGCTAGGGAGAGTTTTAAATTTTTCTAAGGCCATTCTTGAGTCATATTTGATGAATGAAAATGAGAGGAGGCCTTGGAAAAAATTTAGAACTCATAGAAAGTGATTTGGTGCCTTAGATTCCATATTATGACCTAAAGAAGCAACATGATGTTAGGCTCTTTGTTTTAATTGTGTGATGACTCCAAAAGGCTTAAAAGGAGTCAAGAATCATATTTGAGAGGAAAGAATGGAGCCTATAAATTGTTTGAGGAGTGTTGCTTCATTAGGTGCATTTATGGACCATAATGGAGCCTATAGTGCAATCTAGTATCTAAGCAAGTTGTATGACCTTATAGTTTGTTTCATAAACCTAATTGGCTCTCATAAATTGTATCTAGGCCAAGAGAAACCATCTCCACCAAATTGTGGATGTGTGGCCGAAAGAGGAGGCTTGAAAGCTAAGGAAAAAGTGTGTGCTTGTATACAAGGTAGCTCTCTCCACCTTCTCTCATGCATGAATGTGTGTCTAACTTGTTTTGGAATGTGTGTATGTGTATTTTCAAGCTTTGGAAAGTATGATAGCATGCCTTTACATGTCATGACCCTTGATGTCATGTTATGTCTTAAATGAATCCATGATGTTTGTATGAGTTTGCTTGAGTATAGAGAGGCCAAGAATTCTTCCCTTTGGTGAGGATGAGCCAAGAACCCTCGAGCTTGGTTGAGATAAAGCAAAGAGTCTCCCAAAAGCAAAGTGGGCTCCCAAGAGTATAGTTGAGTCCAAAATACTCATGAATGGGTGAGGCAAGTCCAAAATCCATGAGGAAAAGTGTGAGGCCATTCCAAACACTTGGTGAGCTCTTGAATGATTTGTATGAGTTGTTCACATGCCAAGTTTGCTTATAAAATGTCCATGGCTTTTATTTTCTCCATGCATGCATTTGTAAAGCTTGCTTTGCACATATTATATGTGATTGAATGGGAGATGAGCTATTGGGATTCTTTGAATCTCATCCCCTCCTCTCCAATGATCTAACATGCTAGGTGGACTAAGTAATTATGGGTGAAGGGAGCCAACAACCATGAAGAGCAAGGATTGACAAGCCTATGTGTTATTTTAGCCATTTTGGAACCATAATGATAGTTTATAATGCATATGATGTTATATATGTACCATGAACCATAAGACATGTGTAAATATACTATTATGTGATGTTTAGACGTATAAAAATGATATATGACCTATAGCACTTATTTTGAGTATGGAAGGCCAAGGTGTGCAATATGGGATTTTGGTGAATGTATGCATAAGTGTGGGTTGAATGGCCAAAATGAGATGCATGAGATTTGGGATCATTTGGGCAACTCACTTAAGTCTCAAATATACTTTTGGACTTGCCCAAAAGGTGCCACAACTAAGGGAAGGCCATTTGGCAATTTTGGTACCTCATATGAAGCCAAAATTGACCAATATGGAACCCTATGTCACTTTTTATCCAAATGAGTTAGTCTTGGTCTAAACTATAGCATGCAATTAGGTCTCATTGAGAGCTTTCTGGAAAGCTAAAGATCAAAATTTTTGGAGGTCTACAGAATATTTGATGATTTTTCAAAGTTGGCAAAATTTATGTTTCTGGTTTGCTGCACTATTCATTTGGTCTGAAATTTTTTTCTGTCACTCAAAATTCAAATGATGTCCAATTGCCACGAAATTTTGTACAAAGAAACAAGATAATCACAGTGACTCATGCAACTGGAAGCACCTCATTTGGAGGTCTAGAGAGGGAGATATGAATTTTTGAAGTTTCTGTCCAGTATCAGTAACCTAGCCCGACCAGAAGTACTGTTCTATCAATTTTTGAGATCTGGGATTGATAAACTGATCTAGAGATATTTTTCTTCTCTATTTAAGATCCACAAACTTCTAGATTGGTATCATTTACATAGATTGGATTTCTATGGAATTAATTGGACATTTTTGAAGTTCATATCAGTAAACTGTGATAGCATCAAAACCCAGTCCGACCTCCGGACTATTTCACATGTCAAGCGTTCTATGTGTGGGATGTTATGATTTTTACATATTTGTATCATGAAGTAGACGTCCCAAGCTTTCCAGAATGACTAAGATTGCATGTTTTTGATTTTTCTAGATTTAGTTATGATTTTCCAAAGTTTGTGACAGAAAAGAGGAAATCCTGGCTGAAAATGCAAACATGGATTTCATATGCTCCTTTGCTTTCCACGAGTTGTAGGCCAAATTTGATGATGGAAATGAGTTATATTCATGTGTTTAAGTATGAGAAAGTGATAGATGCTTTCATATGGCTTACGAGACTCCGAAAGAAAAATTTTACCAGTAGAGAAATCATTTTTATTCATAATTCCCTATGTCACTATATTGTTTCCATAGAACAAACATAAGATGAGGCATGGGAATTGTATGAATTGAGTCCTAGAAGTATGGTGTTACATGTTGGACCTTGTGAGTCCATGGTGGAGCTGTGGTGTGGCTACCACCCGTACATATGCTTCGATCAGGCACCGGGTTATGATTAAACCCCAAATGCACTGAGCCCTGGTTGTGCTCAATGGGGAGTAGGTGCCATGGACGGGCCTCTCCTGATGTTAATGGCCTTTAACATATGAAAATATGATTGCTGGTATGGGATAGTGATCATGATAGCCTAATTGTTTCATTTACTAATATGATTGGTGATCTTCTTATGCTTATGTGAAATTATGCATGTATGCTAATTAAACTGGATTATATGATAGAATTGCCTTAGTTACTGAGATTTATATCTCACCCTATTTTATGGGATTAATATTTCAAGTGAAGGTTCTTTGGGTAAGGATAAGGGGAAGCAAGTGGATGAAAATCCATGAGCTTCATCATGTAGGGAGAAGGCTGCACATAGGCTGACTTATTTAGTATAGATGCTAAATTTTGTATTCCTTATTATATAGTATCATCATCATGTATTCATATTGCCAAGTGTAGGCTTTTATATTTTGATTATCTAGAATATATTCATTGAAGAGTTAGACCTCATTTTAGCTTGATATCGGATGTATGAACCCATAACATTTACCGTATGTATTTTGCTGAATTTATGGTATGGTATACTATTGAAAATATAATTATGTGATGTATTAGATGTAATATGAACCATTGATGTATGAAACCTCTAATGGAATGTATATCAAATTTTAATTTCTAATAGTGTATGAGTTCTTGTTATTATTACTCTATGGACTTGCTGGTATAGGATAGTTGGAGGAGTGGAAACTTACATTTAAATTTTGAATTGGTAATGGTAGAATAGCTAAATGTATAGAGCAGATAAATACCATTAGAGACATATAAAATGAGTGGGAGTGGTCCTAGGGTAGTCCTAAGATGAGAATTGGAGTGTAGGGGACAAAATTTAGGAGATGTAGTTACAGGAGGGAGTCACGCTGTGGCTAAGAAGGTTTCGCCATGGCCAGATGAGTGACAGAAGTGAGGGGCACCGCAGCATGAGTAATCCCGCTGTGGCGCAAGCAAATAAAATTTTCCTGGAGGGTAACAGTGGTGAGGAACGTCACGGCTTGATTAATCTCGTCGCGGCACAAAGTGAAAAAAATCGCCCATGAGGGTAACAGAACGAAACCTCGCCGTGGTGCATCACATACCGCTGTGGCGCAAGTCAAGGGAACAAACTGAGGGGTGTCCAGTAGCAAATCTCACCGCGGTGCGAGTGTATTGTGCCGAAGTGAGAGTCGGGGGACTTGGAACAGTAGCTCTATGAGGCATTTCCACCGCAGCGCCGCATAGGCTGGCCACGGCGATGGTCCAACTCACCGTGATACAAATGGTCTGGGCCGCGGCGCGAGACCCCAAACCGCTACCCTTAGCGTAGAAACCCCAATTTCTTCAACGATAATGCTAGGAAATGATATATGAATACTTGTGGGAGGTTTTTATGTGTTGAAACAAATGAATGGATGAATCATAAACCCCTCATGGTAGTATGATTTCTTTTATGCATCTTTGTTTTGGTTGTGGTTGTTTAGTGATGACCCTAGCATCAAGGTTCAAATTTTCCTGTATTTTCATAGTGTAACAAAATGTAACGACTCCAAACCTTGATCATTAACTATTAATCGTGCATTTAACAATAAATACAATGATTAAAAGGTAGAGTCATCATATGTATAATATGCATGCTTGCTTTTTTTGACCTTAAGTATGTCATATATGTATGTTTGAATCATGAATGAGCTATTAGGATTCTTTGAATCTCATCCTTTTCCATATTTTTCCTAACCATGTCTAGATAACTTTAAAAGAAACAAAGATGGTGAGCAAAGAGTCTAAGAAGAATCATTTTGACACTAATTTAAGTTTTAATGCATATTTTTACACATATGGTGATGTATATCTATATTTTGATATACGATCATTCCCACACACTCAAAAGTATGAGAATATGATTAAAAATCATTTTTGGATGTAAATATATGAATTTGCATTATTTGACCTTTTTAGTTCCACATTATGGACGTATATAAAGGCAAGTGGGAATGTGATTTTGAGTTGTATGGCTTTTGAGATATGTTGGACCTACCATATATGATGCATTTAACATTTGAAATGCGTCCAAAAGCAAACATGGCACAATATGGCACGTTTAGAACCATTTCGAATCGAAAATCCTAATTTTTGAGCCATAATGTGTCCATGCACCCTTGACTGACGAAATGGAGTCTTGAGCTAAAATTTGGCAAGCATCTAGGGTACATTGAGAGCTTTTCATGAAGGTAAAGGACACAGTTTTTGGAACTCTGTAGAATTTTTTTATGAATTTCCAAATTTGGCTGAATTATGCAAATTTTATTAGTTTACTATTAATATAATTCAACTACTATTTTCATGGGTTTTGAGGGACCAAAGGGACTTGTTTTGACCTGAAATTTTTATAGTAGATAGTTCTTATTATAAGTTTTCCATAGCCACTGAGTTTATGCAAATTGAAGTTGTATAGCTGAAGTTATAATTTTTCAAAATTTGGCCCCTAATATGTGTTAAAGTTGTGAAAATGAGCATATGGTGTATCCCATGAAATTTAAGCCTCTTTTTGTGATGTCCTAATCATAACAAACTTCTTTGGCATAAATTTGAAGAAAATATGATGAAAAATGTTTATTTGTACACAATTGAATTATTTGAGCTTTCAATGATGAAAAATTCTGCTACCAAAAGTATAAGTATGACTAATTGTTATTAAATGAGTAGTATGGTATGAGATTTATATATAATCTACTTTAGTATGACATTTGTTAGTATTAGAGCAAAGATTCAGGTAACCTAGCTCTTTGTTTGAATTAAGGTGTGCTCAGATTGATTATGCATGTGATATGTGATTGCCAGGAATGGTTTAAATTATTAATTATACTATTAATATTGTGTATATATATTGAGGTTGTGGTTCTTTTATGCAACTAATGATCATTTAATGGGGCAAACCTACTAAGGCAAAGCTTGAAAGTCCTCATGCAAATTATTATGAATAGTCTAGGGTAATAACAAGTTGTGATGGAATAGTAGAAAAAGTTTGTGCAATAGCAATAAAAAATGGTACTATAGCTGCAAAATGCCTTAGTTAGAGAAGGATGATGATAGAAGAAATGCCCCAGAACCACAGTAACTAGTTCTTGACAATTCACCTGCACCTTTAAGAGAGAAAAATTGATAGTAATTAGTAAGATGTTACATTTATAAAATTGTCTTGGCATTTCTCCTAATTGTAGGAATATGATGATAATGAGAAATGGAATTGAGAAGGATTGATACCCCCCATTAGAGACAAGGTTGCTCTGCTAGGAATTAGAGCATTTAATGCTCTTTGAGGAGATTGGTAGTGTAATTGAAAATAACCTACAGGATATGATACATGTAAGGGCTAGACAAAAGGGAACCCTAGAATTAAAAAGGTCAAGTTAAAAGAATGATGTGAATGTCTCTGCTAGCGATAGGAAGAAAGGTAAGGTATGATAGGATAGAAAAGTCCCAAAAGGGAAGAAGTTAGCCAACATGGGACAATCATCTTAAATGATATATTATAGATATAAGAAGATGAGATATATAGCTGGCATTGACTTTTAGACAATGATGGTGCCTCCACTTAGATTCTAAACGCCAGGTAAAGTGGTTGCTCTTACTGATTAGGAGGTTAATATGTCTCCTAATTTGATCAGAGATGTGAAGGCAAGAGACCAGTATGTGATCATAGGTATGCTTAAGGGTTAATGATTTTTTTCTTATTGTTATAATTGATTTGGGTATTATCCCATGATTGTTATGTGAGAAACTGGGTTAAGGTTTTAATGCTCTGCCTTATGATCTATTTGTATCTATTTCTACTGGAGGTCATGTGAGTACTTCCCACATTTATGTGAATGTCACTATGTAATTTGACCATTGTTTCTTTACCATTGATTTAAGTTGCATGCCTTGTCATGATATTAATTGATTATTAGCCTGCATTGGATGGCTATTAAGAATGTTATGATTGAATGTGAACAAAAATCATTACCTTGCCAGAATGTGGGACCATACCTAGTGCTAGAGTTGAATTATCTTTCTTGTCCACTGCCAAGTTGAGAGATATTTAGAGTATGGATGTAAAGGGCTTTTAGTCTTTCTTTCTATATGAGCAGAGGTAGGAAAGAGGGATAGAGAAGATTCCTATAGTTAGGAAATTCTTAGAGGTTTTCCCTCTTAAGAGAGAGATAGAGTTCGCTAATGATATCATGCCTAAGGTTAAACCAGTGCCTAAAGCTCCTTATAAGCTAGCTCCCACTAAGTTAGTAGAGCTAAAAAAGTAAATTGAGAAACTGTTAGAGAAATGGTTTATACACCTTAGTGTGTCACTCTGGGGAAATGGTAACCTAAGATTATGTATAAATTATAGAGAATTTAGTAATGTTACTATTAAGAATATGTATCCTCTCTCTAGAGTTGATGATCTTTAAATCAATTAGCGGGGGCATTAATATTTTCTAAAATAGATCTTAGATCTAGGCATCTTTAATTGAAGGTTAAAGCTAAAGGCATCTTAAAAATAGACTTTAGAAATTGATATGTGTAATACCATAAGTAGATAGCACTTAATTCTCATCATAAAGTGTGTATGGCATCTATTTTCACAAATTCAATACTTTTAATGTAACATCCGGTTCTCTAAAAACGAGAGAAAATGCGAGAAACGTAACATATAGTTTCTCTGTAAACGAACAAAATTCACCAGATACAAAAGGAAGTCCCCCGAAATGAATTAGTTAAGGTCCCAAAAAATTTTTAAAGCATTCTAGACTCTTAAAAATGAGAATCTCAGGTTTAAATAGAAAGAAAAACAGAGTTAGAATGAAGAAACAAAATGTAATGAAAGGTTGACGAAATGTAAGGGCATTTTTGTCATTTTAAGCAAACTTTGGAATTATCACAAGAGGTCTTTTTAACAGAAATTTTTAAGTTCTCCAAGGTTCTCAAAGGCCCTGAAAATCATGGAAAGCCCCAAGACAGTTAAAACCCCTCCAGTGAATGTTTTCCAATGACAGTTTACTCGAACTTTGACTGATTCATTCAGGAAGGTTTTAACTCTGATTTGAGTGATTCCAAAGGCATTTTATTTAATTGAGAACCTAAATTTTATGATGAAAAAGAAGATTCTAAAAAAAGAGTTAAAATGAGCCTAAACAGAGTAAACAAGCACGTAGGGGCAAAATGATCATTTTGAAAAATTATAAAAAAGGCTTCTTAAGTAAGATTACACCTCATCACCTTCTTCAAACTTCCATTTGCAAAAAAATGGGCAGCAATGGTGTGACATTAAGAGGGGGAGAGAGAGAAGAAGTTTAAGCTTCCGTTTAGGTAAGTAAACGACCCGGTTTCATCCCGCGCCAATTAGGAAAGTTGCTCCTCTCTTTAAGAGCTCTTTAATGGTGATTTTCTTTTCTTGAAAACTTGAAGATTTAGGTCTAACCTAAGCCAAAAGGGAACTCTTTTCAAGAAATCAATTGATGAAAAATAATCTACGTGAAGAAAGCTCCGTTTTAAGGTAAGACTTCACTTGAAACACTTGCAAAATCTTGTGTTTCCAAGCTATTTAAGCTTAGTTCTAGAGAAAGAAAGTGAGGAGGAGAGTTTTTCTTTGTGTATTCTTGATGGAACCAAGGGTTATGGAGTGTGAAGTTAAGGGAGAGGATTTAAGACTTAAGAAAAAAGTGTGTAGATGCAAGTAAGGTAGCTTTCTCCACCTTCTGTCATGCATGATTGTTTGCTTTACTTGTCTTTGAATGTGTGTATATGTGTTTTAAGCCATAAAAAGTATTCAAGTATGATTTCATATGCCATGGTACCATAATGATGCATTATATTTTTAAATGATTTTTATGATGTTTGTTTTAGTTTACTCGAGTGTGGTGAGGCCAAAAACCCTTAGAATTGGTTAAGACAAAATAAAGAGTCTCCCAAAAGTGAGGTTGACTCCTAAGAGTAAGGTTGAGTCCAAGAACCTCTTAAAGAAATAGGTAAGGCAAGTCCAAGATCCACAAGTAAATGGGTGAGACTAATCCACTTACTTGGCAAGTCTATGTATGCTATGTATAACTTTTTGAAATACCAAGAATTCTTCTTAAATGATTGAACATGTTAATATGTCCATGAATACATTTGTGAGACTTGTATTGCATGCTTTATGTTTGATTGAATGGGAGATGAGTTATTGGGATTCTTTGAATCTCATCCCCTCCTCTCCAATGTCTTAACATGCTAGGTGAAATAATTGAGCAAGGTATTGGAGGCCACCAAGCCTAAAAGAAGAAGAAAATTGACATCAAAGTACATGAATATGGCTAATTTTGCTTTCTTTTGAGCCACACACATGGCATATGATGTAATCCCTTTATGAAGTTGTTATGTAACCATATGATCATGTATAATTATGTCAATATATCATGTATGAATAAGCTAAGGTTATATGTATGGAAATGCTCATTTTAGACATGTAATGGAAATTTTACATTATGAGAATGAATGCATAAATGGAAGTGGAGAGACCAAATTGAGATGCATAAGGTTTGGGACCATTTGGGCAGTTCATACAAGTCATAATCATGCTTTTAGACTTGCCTAAAAGGTGCTAAACATCAAGGGAAATCATTTGGATACTTTGGTATCCTATATGAAGCAAAAATTGACCATATTGAAAACCTATACCACTTTTTATCCAAATGAGCTCTTCTTGATTTAAGAATTGGCATGCAATTAGAGCTTGTTAAAATATTTTTGTTAAGTTAAAGAACATAATTTTTAGAGGTCTATGGAATATTTGATGAATTTTCAAAGTTGGGAAAAATTCTAGTTTTGGTCTGATGTACTGTTCACCCAGGTCCGAAAATGATTTCTGTCACTCAGGGGCCAAATGATGTCCAATTTTCATAAAATTTTATATGAAGAAAGTATACTTTTCCAGTGACTTGCTCCAACTAGAATTACCTCATTTGGATGTCTAGAGAGGGAGATATGAACTTTTAAAGTTTCTACCCAGTATCAGGCCTCCATACTGACCCAGGTTACTATTTGATTGGGTTTCGAGGTTTGGACATGCCTAAACTCATATGAAGTTATTTTTTCCCTCTAGCTAACATCTGTGGCTTTCCATATTGGTATCATTTGCATGGATTAGATGTTTTTGGAATTAATTGGATATTTTTAAAGTTTGTAGCAGAAAGCTGTAACAGCACCAGTTGCTAACCAGACCTCTACCCCTTTTCGAATGTCAACCATCCTCTGTGTGATGATTCATGGTCTAGTCATATTTTTAGCATGAAGTAAACATGTGTAGCTTCCCAGAATGGTAAAGAATCCATGATTTTAATGTTTTTAGAATTAGTTATGATTTTTCAAAGTTTGTAACTGAAAAGCCAAAATTCTGGCCAAGGCTAAAATCATGGATTTTATGTGTCCCTTTGCCTTGCACGACCTCTAGACTAGTTTTGATAATGGAAATAAGTTGTATCCATGTATTTAAATATGAGAATATGATACAGGAACTTATATGACCCACAAGATACTAAATGAGAAATTTTTCCCATGGCGAAATGCAATGTATTTATGATTTCCAATGCCATCCTTCTTGTTTCATTGTGAATGACATGGAATAAGACTTAGAAATGACATGAAGCAAACTAGATAAATTATGGTGTTACATTTAACAGCAGAAAATACTATCATTAAAGGTCAAAATAATTTATTTATGATTAAATGAATCATTTAAATTTACCAAACTCGTTCTCCATCCTTAATACAATTGCTCATATAGAAACATCATAAAAAAAGGCATGGAATTTAGATATAAGCCATGGACATCAAGACTAATATTACACTTCCATTTTTCCAAGGTTCCACAACTCTATCATAAGTTCAAAAATTCATAACTTGAGCTAAAAATTTCCAAATTATGCAAACTAGGATTCTATAGAAAGTTTAGGAAATAATCTACATACTATAAAAATTTCATATTAAAACAATATCATTTGGTCCACAAAATTCCAATGGAACTATACCACTGTCATAATTTTGTCCAAGTGTAGACCTAAAACTTTGAAAATTTATATTTCAAGCTATAGAGCTCTAAATTGGGTGATCTCAATAGTTATGGAAAGCTTATGATGCCAACTATAATCCTATAAAAAGTTCATGAGCATTAGACTTCATTTGGCCCTACAATTACCCAGACAACTAGACTAACCGAATGAATAGTGTACAGATAGTTTTTACATAATTCAGTCAACTTTGAAAAATCATAATAAATTCTATAGAGCTTTAAAAATTGTGTTCTTTGGCTTTGTGAGAATTTCTAAATGATATCTAAATGCCTGCAAATTTCATGCCAAAATTCATCCATTTGATTTAGTTTTGGTCAAAGGAAGATTATGCCTCAAAATGGTGCATAAATGGTTTCAAAGGAGCCAAAATGGCTCCTCACATGCGATGTGACTATTTGAGCATGTCTAAAACCTCAATCACAGCATATTTGGGCATTATAATAGATTCAAATCATCATAGAACTTAAAACTACTTTCCCACTTGGCTTTATACACACACTTGGCAAGCAACACACACACCAAAAATCTATGTTATCATATATTTGGCTTCAAATTTAGTACATACAACATATTTCCATATTTTTACACATGAGTGAAAGGTTATATCTCATAAATAATATATACATACACATTTTGACATTAAATTACATAAAATTTTATTCTATTGTCAAAATACCACAACTTAAGCTTTTTAGCCCTTATTCCTTACTCCATGAGAATTACCTAGGCAAGGTTAGACATAAAGTGAGAGAGAATGAGATTCAAAGAATCCCAATAGCTCATTTACCCTGTCAAATATACATATATGGCATGTTATCATATCAAAAAGAGCAAGTATGCATCAAATACTTCCATACATCAAACATAATTATATTTCTAAAGTCATATGAATACCATAAGATCAAAAACAAGCCCTAAGGACTTTTGGTCTAGCCTCACCCAATTATTAGGACTTTTAGAGTAGTCTCACTCATTTTTTAGGGACTTTTGACTTAGTCTCACTCATTCTTAGGACTTTTGGCTTTATCTCACCCTTACTTAGGGGCTTTTGGGTTCACCTCACCCAAAGCAAAGGACTTTTGGTACAACCTCACCTATCAAGAGCTATCTCACATTCAAAATGCAAATCAAGAATTATAATGGTACCAAAGCATCAAACCAATAGCTATAGGTATGTTTCATGATTCAAACTTACATACAAGTAATCAATGACAATTAAATAACCAAGGTATGAATACAAGAATGGATGAAAGCTACCTTGAGTCAAAAAACACAAATTCTCCCTTTGATTCCTAGCTCCTTGGTTTAACCTCACAACACATTTGGGGGAGGCTTGATTTACTTGGCCTAGACACATCAAACAAGATACAAATACATCAATGGAACCATCTTTAGTCTCACATAAACTCTTCACAAGCTACTTCTAACTTAGGGCATGCATATGGTTCTATACAAGAGCATAATGAAGCAACTCATATAATTCATCATCTTGGCTCCAATTTCTCACTCAATCTAAGTCATATGGCTTCATTCAAACTCATTAAAATCATCCCAAAATCAACTTAAAGAGCCAAATATCAAGTTGCTTCTTTATGCCTAAAAGAACTCTAAACTACCAACTTTCAAAATATGATTTCTAAATTCAAACTGATGGTACCTTTGGTATCTATAATTCATATCTAATCTATTTCTATCATTGGAATCAAAGAAAATTCTCCCTAGGTGCCTCATTCTCTTCTTGGCTGAAACATGCATTTCTTAAAGAACCCATGAAGTTTTATTTATTTTTCTTAGGGAATTGGCACTTGTGAAGCTTCCTAGGTCTCTTGTGAACTCAAACATACTCTTATAAAAGGTAAATTATCATTAGAAAGCTTCATAAATCCCTAGGTACAATCAAAATCCTAGTTGTCATAACTTGGTATCCACTGCTTCTTTTTGAATTCTAATTATTCCATATGATTCTCCATGCATCAAAACCCCAATTTCTGTCATGTTTGGATCAAAATCAAATTCCCTACATATCATCTTAGGTCTGGTTGAAACATACAAGCAAGAGGAAGCCAAGAAGAAGCAAGTTTAGCCATGGTTTCTTACCTTTATTTCAGAGGTTATCAAGAGAGCTTTTTTAAGCTTCCAAGAGTTTCTCCAAATTCTCCCTTCCTTCCATTGAACTAGCCACAGAACATCACCATTTAAGACACTAAAACCATTAAAAGAGAGAGGAGAAAAGGGAAAAAAACTTTAATAAAGGAGAGAGTATGAAAAAGTGATTATTTCTTACCTTTTTTGCTTGAATTTCTCTCTCTTATCTTCTCCTTCTTGTGCGCCACTTCAAGATGGTCTAGGTGTTGGTTTGTGATAGAGCAAATGTGACAACCCTATCCTCTAATCATGGTAATTATAGTTGAATACACGATTAATAATTAATGATCAAGGTTTGGAGTCATTACATTAATTTGCATTATGGAGATATAGGGAAATTTGAACCTTGATGTTAAGGTCATCACTAAAAAACTACAAAGATGAGAATTACATAAAAGAAATTATACTATCATGAGGGGTTTGTGATTCATCCATTCATCAGTTTCAACACACAAAAATCTCCCACAAGTATTCCTATATCATTCCCTAGCATTACCATTGAAGAAATTAGGGTTTCTAGGCTAAAGGTAGGAGTTTGGGGTCCTGAGCCGCGGCCTTGACATTTCGTGCTACAACTGAGTTACTCTCGGGAACCACTAGGCAATCTACGCGAAATTTTCCAGAGTGATAGCTTCAGTGAGTTAGACCATCGCCGCGGCCAGCCTACATGGCACCACGACGGAAATGCCTCATGAAGCTACTGTTCCAAGTCCCACGATCCTCGCCTCGACAAAACACCCTTGTGCCGTAGCGAGATTCGCTATTGGACACTCCTTACTTTGTTCCCTCGACTAGCGCCGCAGCAGTACATGTTGCACCATGGTGAGGTTTCATTCTGTTACCCTCCTGGGCGAATTTTTTTCACTCTGAGCCACAACGAGATTCCTTAAGCCGCGGTGTTCCTCGCCACTATTACTCTCTAAGAAAATTTTATTTGCTTGTGCTGTAATGTCCAGTTTTTGTTAAACGACAGAAATGGGCATATTTTCAAAGCAAGTCCCCCAAAACGAATTAGTTAAGGTCCAAAAAAATTTGAGTAACATTCTAGCCCCTTAAAAATGAGAATTGTAGTCTCAGACGGAAGGAAAAATGGAGTTAGAATGAAGAAACAAATTTTGACAGAAACCTGACAAAGCATAATGGCATTTTTATAATTTCGGGTAATTTTTTTGGAATTCACATAGGAGGGCTTTTTAAACCAAAGTTTTGAGTTCTCCAGGGTTCTCAGAGGCCCTGAAAATCATGGAAAGCCCCAGGACAGTTAAATCCCCTCCGGTTGACGTTTTCCAACGACGGTGTACTTGAATTTTGACAGATTCATTTGGAAATGTTTTAGCTCTAATTTGAGTGATTCCAAAGCCATTTTTCTTAATTGGGAACCTAAATTTTATAATGGAAAAGACTATTCTTAAAAAAGAGCTAAAACAAAGGAGAAACAAAAATGCAAAGTATGAAGGGCAAAATTAGAATTTTTGAAAAAGTGACTTTTCCCTACCTATATATATGTGGTGCCTCACATTTGCCCTCATTTAACTTCAAAAAATTTAGCCCTAAACCAGAAGCAAAACCCTAAGGGAGAGGCACCCAAGAAAGGAAGAAGAAGGAGGAAGAAATCCAAGCTTAAGGGAGATATTCAAGGGAAAGTTCGGATTTGAAAAGAGGAGCTGAGAAAAATCAAGATTCAAGCCAAACTAAGCAAGGAAACAAGGCCAAGAGAAACCACCTCCACCAAATTGTGGGTGTGTGGCCAAAAGAGGAGGCTTGAAAGCTAAGGAAAAAGTGTGTGAAATTGAGCAAGGTAGCTCTCTCCATCTTCTCTCATGCATGGATGTGTGTTTAGCTTGTTTTAGAATGTGTGTATGTATAATTTCAAGCTATGAAAAGTATGCTAGTATTTCTTTATGCTATGATCCTTGATGCCATGTTATGTTTTCTAATAAGTGCATGATGTTTGTATGAGTTTACTTGAGTGTAGAGAGGTCAAGAACTCTTCCCTTGGGTGAGGATGAGCTAAGAACCCTCGAGCTTGGTTGAGACAAAACAAGGAGTCTCCCAAAAGCAAAGTAGGCTCCCAAGAGTATGGTTGAGTCCAAGATGCTCAAGAATGGATGAGGCAAGTCCAAAACCTATGAGGAGAAGTGTGAGACCATTTCAAACACTTGTGAGCTCTTGAATGATTTGTATGAGTTGTTCACATGCCAAGTTTGCTTATAAAATGTCCATGGCTTTTATTTTCTCCATGCATGCATTTGTAAAGCTTGCTTTGTATATATTATGTGTGATTGAATGGGAGATGAGCTATTGAGATTCTTTAAATCTCATCCCCTCCTCTCCAATGATCTAACATGCTAGGTAGACCAAGTACTTATGGTGAAAGGAGCCAACAACCATAAAGAGCAAGGATTGACAAACTCATGTATTATTTTGCCTATTTTGGAACCATAATGATGGTTCATAGTGTATATGATGTTGTATATGTACCATGAACCTTGAGACATGTGTAAATATACTATTATGTGATGTTTAGATATATGAAAACGATATATGACCTATAGCACTTATTTTGAACATGTAAGGCCAAAGTGTGCAATATGGAACTTTGATGAATGTATGCATAAGTATGGGTTGAATGGCCAAAATGAGAAGTATGAGATTTGGGACAATTTGGGAAACTTACACAAGTCTCAAATGTGCTTTTAGACTTGCCCAAAAGGTGCCACAACCAACGAGAGGCCATTTGTCAAATTTAGTACCTCATATGGAGCCAAATTTGACCATAATGGAACCCTATGTCACTTTTTGGCCAAATGAGTTAGTCTTGCCCTGAAACTTGGCATGCAATTAGGTCTCATTAAGATATTTTTTGGAAGCTAAAGATCATAATTTTCGGAGACCTATAGAATATTTGATGAATTTTCAAAGTTGGGATTTTTCATGGATTCCAGTATGGGTACTGTTTATATTGGCTGTTTTGAATTCTATGTCGCCCGATGGCCAAATGGTGTCCAATGCTTATGAAATTTTACATGCATATATGAGAGGTCATAAGATTTCTATGGCCACTGAGATGACCTCATTTGGAGGTCTCAGCAGTGAGTTATGCATATTTGAAGTTAACTGTTAGTATCAGTGGCGCCCCATGAGTCCGGTTACTATTCCATAGGGTCCAGCTAACTAAACGTATCTTTTTCATTTTGGAATTATTTTTACTATCAAGTTAACATCTGTATCTTTCCAGAATGACCAAATGTGTGTGATTTCAAATTTTATAGAATTAGTTATGAATTTCAGAAATTTGTATCAGTAAACTGAACAATAGCCCAGGTAGCTAGCAACTCTGTAGCTTTTTGGATGTCAAACGTCCTATGTGATGAATTTTATGACCTCGACATATTTTTACTATGAAGTAGACATCCTAAGTTTTCCATAATGATGAAGATTTCATGATTTTTAATTTTTTAGATTTAGTTATGATTTTCCAAATTTGGGTTAGGAAATGAAGCAAATCTAGCCAAAGATGTGATTGTTTATTTTGAGCTCCATTTCGGTTTCCATGAGTTGTAGGCATGTTTTTATGATACAAATGAGTTGTAATAATGAAATTGAATATGAGGAAGTATAGTATGAGCTCGTACAATCCACGTGACACCAAATTGACACATACAGAGCCCTCACGAGTATTATCCCTTCCTTCCTGGTTCGTTGGGGTTTGTCCCTTCCCGCTTAGCTCACGGGAAAAGCGCGCTCATGAGGGGGAGGATTCTCCCCACTTATATGGGCCGTTCCCAAGACCTTTTCATCTAATGTGGGACTTTACATTCCACCCCCCTTGGGGGCCAACCCGTCCTCAAGTTGCACATTCGAACGGCCAGCTCTGATACCAACACATACAGAGCCCTCACGAGTATTGTCCCTTCCTTCCCAGTTCGTGAGTCGTTGACCCTACCTTCCCGGTTCGTTGGGGTTTGTCCCTTCCCATTTAGGTCACGGGAAAAGCGCGCTCATGAGAGGGAGGATTCTCCCCACTTATATGGGCCGTTCCCAGGACCTTTCCATCCAATGTGGAACTTTACATGCACCGCAGCGAGATTACTCATACTGCAGCTCCTTTCGCCTCTGTCACTCATTTGGCCGAGGCGAAGCCTTCTTAGCCGCGACGTAACTCCCACCTGTAACTACCTCTCCCAAATTTCATTCCCAACACACCAATTCCTATCTTAGGAACACCCTAGGACCACTTCCTCTCATTTTATATGACTCTAATTGTATTTATCCACCCTATTCACCTAGCTATTCTACCATTACCGATTCAAAACTTAAATGTAAATTTCCACTCCTCCAACTATCCTATACTAGCAAGTCCATAGAGTAATAACAACAAGAATTCATGCACTATTAGAAATTAACATTCGATATACATTCCATTAGAGGTTTCATACATCAATGGTTCATATCAATATCTAATACATCACATAATTATATTTCCAACAATATACCATACCATAAATTCAGTAACATTCAAACATCAGGTGTTATGGGTTCATACATCCAATATCAAATTAAGATGAGGCCTAACTCCTCAATAAATACATCCTAAGTAAGCAATATATATAAGAGCCTACACTTGGCAAGATAATTACATGATGATGCTATACAAAAAGGAATACAAAATTTAGCATCTATCCTAAATAAATCAGCCTAAGTGTAGCCTTCTCCTAACATGGTCGGAGCTCATAGATTTTTATCCACTTGCTTCCCTTTATCCTTAACCGAAGAACCTTCACCTAAAATATTAATCCCATAAAATGGGGTGAGATATGAATCTCAGTAACCAAGGCAATTCCATCATATATTCTAGTTTAATTAACATATGTGCATAATTTCACATAAGCATCAGAAAGCATACCAATCATATCAGTAAATGAAATAATTAGGCTATCATGATTACTATCTCATACTAGCAATCATATTTTCACATGTTAAAGGCCATTCACATTGGGAGAGGCCCGTCTACAGCACCTACTCTCCATTGAGCACAACCAAGGCTCAGTGCATCTGGGATTTGATCATAACCAGGTGCCTGATCGAAGCACATGCACAGGTGACATCTGCACCACAGCTCCACCATGGACTCACAAGGTCCAATCATAATACAATAGATAGCCAACCAATTCATTTAGCATTTCAAATCATTTATGTACAGCAAATATGAAATTAAAATAGATACATGCATAGAATTAATATAGTTCCCAGTTACCTCACTTGTAGACAATTTGCAACAGCCACCAATGGTACAAAAATCTCCCTATAACCATAGTATCAGAGAATTACTACTTTAATTCATCATTTATAGTAGCAACAAGTACCCAAAGAATTTAAATGCTAATGACTACCTAGGGAACACTTACCCAGCCACTACAAGTCCCCAAATTTAGATTGAAATGTCTTCTACCAGAAACTTCAATATTTTACCCAAAATCCTAAGCAAATTGGTACAAAATTAATACCCATACTATAATCTAATTATTGGGGTCTCAAACCAACAGAAATACCTCAAAAAGAAGATTTTATACTTACCTAATGTCAGCCCTAACCTTAACCTATGAATTTTCACCATGGAAACATCAAATTGCAAGTTTTAGATTTTTGGGTGTGGGTGAAAATACTCCAAATGAAATACTAATTAGGCCAAATTAAAGAGAAAGATGAGGGGATTAAGTTATATAACTATTACCTTGGCTAAATCTTACTCTAAATGTGAGAAATGATAGATTTCTTGCCCCAAACCCTAGCCTCCCTTCAAACCTCCGAATTTCTCTCTTGTGTTTCAGCAAATATGGGGAAGAGGCTGAAGTGTTTAGGGTTTTAATTGGGTTTAAGTTAGGTCTAAGGTGGGTCATGGGCTACTCCAAGGTCCAACTCCAAATGAGATTCAGATTTTAGCTTTGTTGGGCCAGTTTTAAGGTGTTGGCCTGCAAAATTTTATTGGGCCAGACCTAGTTTTAAGAACTCTATTATTTTGGGTCTGCACAAGGTTTATTGGGCCATTCTTAAGAGCCTATACAAGGTGGATCTTGGGCCTCTATCACATTGAATTAGATTGGGCCTGCACCTAGCTTATTGGGCCTCCATTAGCCTCTTATTATGATCTTCTACATTAATTTGGGCCTAGATGAAATTTTCATCCCAATTAATTCTCAACTCATATTAATAATTTATCTCTCTAAAATTTTCATTCACTTAACTTACCTGATTATTCTATATTAATTATTCTTAATTAACCTAAATCCATGATTAATACCTTAATTAATTTTGGGGTGTTACAGCAAAGTCAATTAAGAAGGGTGGAGAAAATGGGACATGCTAAATGAGGAGGAGCTTCATAATGACACTTTTCAAAATTTTAATTTTGTCCCTTAACTTGGTTTTCTCTATTTGAGCTCATTTCAACTCTTTTTTAATAACCATCTTTTCTATCATAAAATTTAGGTCCTCTAATTCATAAAATGTCTTTGGTTTCACCCAAATTGGATTTAAAACCTTACTAAACTGTCTGATAAAAATTTTGGTCAACTGATGACAAAAAATGTATACCGGAGGTGTTTTGGCCATTCTGTGAATTTCTATGAATTTTAAGGCCTCTTAGAACCTTAAAAAACTCATTTTTTCCATTTAAAGCTCCCTCCTTTAAGTTTTCTAAAAGTTACCTAAAATTACAATTTTGCCACTAGCCTACGTATCTTCCTATTTGGCCATTTTAGCTCTAATTCCAAGCTAACCTTAGGCTCTAAACCATATTTTTAAATGCTTTAATTCTTATTCTAATACCAATTAGTCTCAATTTGCATTGCTTTTGGGTGATTCTATCTCATTTTATTAGGTTCAGTTCAATTTTTAAATTATCGGTTATTACAATATGGACATTATGAGTTCCTGATTATGCCATTTGACTTGATTAATGCATTGGCTATTTTTATAGACAATATGAATAGGGCATTCAAACTATATTTGAATAAATTTTTGTGGTGGTCTTTATGACCTTGAGAAACATGAGATGGTACACTAAACTTAATAAATGTGAGTTTTAGCTAACAGAAATGAGGTTATTAGGTCATATGACCTCATAGGTGGGGATTATAGTTGATCTCTATAAAGTTGATGCTGTATTCCAATAAGATAGGCCTAAAACCATCATTGAGGTTAAAATTTTTTTAAATTTGGCAAGCTATTATAGGAGGTTCATACAGGGCTTTTCTTAGATAACTTTACCACTGACAAGGCTAACTAGGATAGAGACTCTATTTGTGTAGGATGATTGATGTGAGAAGAGTTTCCAAAAGTTGGAACTCTATTGGACCACTGTCCCTATGTTGATTGTTCCAGACCCTAATAAACCTTTGTAGTTTACAATGATGTTTTACAAAAAGAGTTAGGACATGTATTGATATAACAAGGATAGAGTGGTGGCATATGCCTTTGGACAGTTGAGGCCACAAGCAAAGAATTATCTTACATATGTTTTAGAGTTAGCTACAATGGTTTTTGCCTTCAAAATCTAGAGACACTACTTGTATGGTGATACAATAGGGATATACAATGACTATAAAAGTCTGAAATACCTATTTAATCAAGAAGAATTAAATGTGAGACAAAAAAAATGGATAAGATACTTGAAAAATTATGATTGTATATTGAAATATCATCTAGGTAAGGCCAGAGTGGTGGCTAATACTTTAGGTAAAAATAATATACATACAGCCTATACGATGATCTGGGAATAAAACTTATAGAGAAATTCAGGAATGTGAATATCTCCTGTTGTATACTTTCATGAAAATTGTTATTGAGATTAGAATAGAAAATGATTTGAGAGCCCAGATATTAGATGCCTAAGGAGAGGATGACTTTTTGAATCATATTAAGAGTGAAATTTCTTAGGGTAAAACCTCAAAATCTAGAGTCTTTGATGATGGTATGGTAATGTACAATGATAAAGTTTATGTGCTAAATATAGTTGAATTAAGAGAAACTATTTTTAGAGGAGGCACTTAATAATAAATATGTAATGTATTCAAAGGCCACCAAGAACAATTAGTTGGTGACTAGAAATGAAGACAAATTTAGCTAGTCTATGGTTAGATATTTGATGTGTCAGAAAATGGTAATTGATCATCAGAGATGACTTGAGTTATTAAAATCCTTTGATATCCCTGAGTGGAAAAAGAGATAATATAGATGTGAATTCTATTATAGGGTTACCTAAGACATCATTTAGATATGATGTATGTGGGTAACAGAGAATGTATTAGCAGGGTCTATAGACTTTTACTAATCAGGGCTATGTTTACACTAAATAACTTGCCCTATTGCATATAAAAAAAATTAGTGAGATCTTATAGGGTACTGAATAATGTTGTAACTGATAGAGACCTAAGTGAAGATTAAATTAGAGCTTAGTACTACCACTAATTATCACTCCTAAGTAAATGGTCAGACGAAAAGGACCATTCGAACTTTAAAAGATATGTTAAGGGGAATATGCACTAAAAACATAAGGAAACTTAAATGTATATTTATCTGTAACTGTGTTTGTATAAATGATGGTTATTATTCCAGTATTTAAATGGTCCTATATAAAACCCTATATGGGAGAAAATGTGGATTATCTTGTATTGGCTTGCACTAAGTAAGAGAAGATTGATAGGCCCTGAGATGGATAGATCAGACCACTAAACAGGTAAAGTTAATTAGAAAGAAACTCTTTACAGCCTTGAATAGAAAAAAGAATTATGCAAATAAAAGAATGGGGCTAATTAAGTATGGTCTAAGATTGGAAATTATGTATTTATTCGAGTATATTCAATTACTAAAGTGGTTAGTCTATCAAAATGAGAAAGGGCTCAATTGTAACACCTCATAATTAATTAAGGTGTTAATCACAGATTAGATTAATTAGGAATAATTAATATGGGTTGAGATTTAATTGAGATAGAAATCCTATCTAGGCTTAAATTAATAGATCATGATAAGAGGCTAATGGAGGCCCAATGGGTTAGGTGCAGACCCAACCCAATTTAGTGTGATGGAGGCCCAAAATCCACCTTATATAGACTCTTCTAAGTGGCCCAATAACCCTTGTACAGACCCACATTCTTGAGCTCTTCAAACTTGGCCCAAACTTAATTAAACTTCAGCAACCCAATATATAAGAACTGGCCCAACAAAATTCTGCAGCCCAACATTCTAAAAACTGGCCCAACAAGTAAAAATATGAAGCCCAAGTGAAGATGGACCTTGGAGCAACCCATGACCCATATTTGACCCAACTAATACCCAACTTAAACCCTAATACTCCAACCACTTTCTCATTTGCTGAAACTCAAGAAGCAAATTCGGAGCTTAGAGAGGAGGCTAGGGTTTGGGGCAAGAATTCTGCATTTTCTCACATTTAGAGCAAGATTTAGCCAAGGTAATAGTTATACAACTTAATCTCCTCATCTTTCTCTTTAATTTGGCCCGATTAGTTTTTCATTTGGAGCATTTTCATCCTACCCAAAATCTGAAATGTGAGTGTTTGGGGATTTTCTTCGTGAAATTCGTAGGTTGAGGTTAGGGCTGACATTAGGTGAGTTTAAACCCTCTATTTTGATGCTTTATTTGTTAATTTGAGACCCCCATAGCTAATATATAAAATGGGTATTAATTCTGTACGAATTTGCTTAGGATTTTAGGTGGAATATTGAGTTTTCTGATGAGGGACACTCTAATCCGAATTTAGGATTTGTGGTGGCTGTTGCAGAGTGTCTACAAGTGAGGTAACCGGGTTTATATCAATTCCATGTATATATTTGATTTAATTTCATATGTTGTTGTATATGAATGATTTGAAATGTTGAATGAATTGGTTGGCTATCTGTTGAATTGTGATTGGACCTTGTGAGTCCATGGTGAAGCTGTGGTGTGACTGCCACTCGTGCATGTGCTTCGATTAAGCACCGAGTTATGATCAAACCCAGATACACTGAGCCCCGGTTGTGCTCAATAGGGAGTAGGTGCCGTGGACGGGCCTCTCCCAGTGTTAATGGCCTTTAACATGTGATAATATGATTGCTAGTATGGGATAGTGATCATGATAGCTTAATTGATTCATTTGCTGATATGATGGATATGATTCTGATGTTGATTTTGATTCATGCTTATATGCTAATTAAATTGGATATATGATGGAATTGCCTTAGTTACTGAGATTTATATCTCACCCTGTTTTATGGGATTAATATTTCAGGTGAAGGTTCCTCGGGTAAGGATAAGGGAAGCAAGTGGATGAACATCCATGAGCTGAGGCTGGGTGTGGGGAGCTACACTTGGTCTGAGTAGAATAGGGTAGATGCAATTTTGTTATTAGTTTACATGGCATCATCATGTAATCATGTTGCCAAGTGTAGGCGTTCATATTTTATTTAATTGAAATGTAATCGATAAGGATTTAAGTTTCATTATAGTTGAATATTAATGTATGAACTTATAGTATCATATATGTAGTTTTGTTGAAATTATGATGTGGATTACCATATGGAAATTGTAGTCATATGATGCCTTGCATATGGACATAAGCTATTGTTGAATGGAATCTCTATGGAATGTGCATGGGATGTTAATTGCTGCTAATGCATGTGTTCTTGTTGTCATATATTCATGAATTTGTTTATATGAGCTAGTTAAGCAAGTAGGAAGTAGTATTTGAGTTTTGCAATGGTAATGGACAGATTGAGGGGTAAATAGGGTAGATAAAGACCATTAGAATCACATAAAATAAGGGAAGGTGGACCTAGAGTGTTTCTAAGATGAGATTTGGAGTGTAGGGGGCAAAATTTAGGGTAATGTAATCACAGGAGGGAGTCCCGCCGCGGCTAAGAGGGCTTCACTGCGGCCAAATGAGAGACAGAACAGAAGGGCACCGCGGCATAACCAATCCCGCCGCGGCCCAAGGGAAGAAAATTGGCCCAGGGAGTGACAGTGGCGAGGAGCGCCACGGCCTGATGAATCTCACCGTGGCACGAAATGAAAAAAAAATCGCTCAGGAGGGTAACAGAACCAAAACTTACCGCGGCGTATTATGTCCTGCCGCGGCGCTAGTCGAGGAAATAAAATAAGGGTTGGACAGAAGCAAAACTCGCCGCGGCACAGATATATTGCGCCAAGGCGAGAATTGTGAAAGTCGAGAACAGTGGTTCCATGAGGCGTTTCCGCCGTGGCGCTACACAGGTTGGCCGCGGTGAGATTTGTGAAATTAAGAGACGATATAGGGACACTTGTGGGAGGTTAATGGGTAATAAAACTGATGGACGGTTGAATCATAAACCCCTTATGGTAGTGAGATTCCTTTTATGCAAATTTTGTTTTGTTATGGTGGTATGGTGATGATCCTAACATCAAGGTTCAAATTTTCCCTATATTTTCATAATGTGATAAATTGTAACCAATCAAACCTTGATAATTAGTTATTAATCATATACTTAACCATAGTTATACTGATTAAAAGGTAGGGTCGTCACATCAATCTTAGTTATATAGGTCCATTTGAAATACTTTAGAGAATTGGATCAGTTGTTTATTGTATTGCCCTATCTTCTCTCCTAGTCTAGCTAAAAAATATGTTGTATTCCGAGTCTCTTATGCTTAATTGTTAACCCCTCACTTGTTATAGAATATGAAAATTTTAGTTGTAGGATAATCTTCTAATGTTTATAATGCCAAAGAATTGGTTTACACCATGATCAAATAGTTGAGAAAATAAGAACATTTCCCTATTAAAAGGTGATTTAGAAAGGTCTATGTTTCAATAAAGTAGCTTACAAACCAATGGATAATATGAGGAAAACAATATCCATAATGGTTTATTTTAGGTATGTCCTAAATTTTGAGGACAAAATTTATTTTTAAGGGGAGTGAAATGTAACATCCTAGGATTTAGTAACTCAAAATAGTTCCTAAAAAATGGAATAAATTATTTAAGCAGGGTCACGAGCCAAGAGAAGTATAGTATGAATTAAAAGAAACTGAAATTAGAACTATACAGTTAATGAAAGAGGACACTAGAGTAAAATAAATTGAGACAAATTAAGGCTAGAATGCTAAACAGAGCACCAAGAAATGAGGTTGGGAAACACAGTTGGCCTGAAATCAAAGTCGAAATGGCTAAACAAAGTAAACCAAAAATCCAATGACAAAATCATAATTTTGGGCAACTTTTGAGAAACTTAAAGAAAGAAGTTTTAAATGGAAAAATTGAGCTTGTTAGGTTTTTCAGAGGCTTAAAAAACCATAAAAACTATCAAAATAATTAAAACTCTTCCGGTATACAATTTAGGTTGTTAATTTACCAAAACTTTGATCAGATCGATTTAGATTGTTCTGAATCCCATAAATTTGAAACATTTTTAATAAATTTGAGGAGCTAAAATTTATGATAGAAAGGAAAATTCCCAAAAAAGATCTAAAATGAGCTCAAATGAAGAAAATGAAGTTGCGAGACATAATCAATATTTTAAAAGTTATTTTATAATCCTTCTTTCTTCCTTTTATAGTCACCCACACCTCTTGTTCTGCCCATAACCGACTTAGCACTCCTAAAATAGACTAGAAATAAAACCACAAGTGTGGAGAAAAAGGAGGAAAAAGCAAGGGAAAGGAGGCTCCATATAGATAATTTTATATGCAATTTTTACCTATAATAGAATAAGTCTTATTCTACTCTTCCTCCTTTCTCTTTCTATGGTTTTAGTTTTCTAAAAGATGGGGTCTTATGGCTAAACTCATGGAGGGAGAAGCTTTTTAAAGAGAAACAAATATACCATAAGAACGTCTATTTAAAGTCTTTTCTAATGATATATGACATGGTATAAAAACTTGCTCTTCCTTATTCCTCCATGGGCTCTCATGTTCAGCCAACTTAAGAAAGATACAAAAGGGATTGGTTTTTTATCAAAGCATGATGGAAATTGAGGTTTTGGAGCATGGAGATTAAAATGGAACAAAGGGAATTTGTTGTAATCCTATAATTTGCAAGATATGATACTTAGGGTTTTGATTTCACCTTAGGAAATTTGAGACTTTAAAACGTATTTTAAGTCATGTGAAATCATAATTGAACTAGAAAGAAGCTAAGGATAATTGATATGCATCAAATCATCTAAGTGAAATGGCAAAACTCCAAAGAACCCATATACATGCATAGGCTTGGCCATGACAGGGAATAAGTATCTAGGAAGAATTTTCAATGATTCTAAGGTTATAAATGGTCTATATATGAATTATAAGCAATAAAGGAACCATTAGTTTGAATTTAAAAGCCTTATTTTGAAATGTGAAAATTTAGGGTTCAATTATGTATAAAGAAACAGCTTGGCACTAGGCTCCATAAAGTAAGTGTATGGTGGCTCTAATGAGTTTTAATAGAGTCATATAACTCATATTGGGTAAGATCTTAGAACTAAGACATTGATTTATAAGAGTTGCCTTATAATGCCATTTAATTGAACCATATGTGAGCCTAAAGTTTTAGTTAACTTGTATAAGGCTTAAATGGGTACAAGCATGGTTCCATTAATAATTTTGTGCTTTATTTGATGTGTCTAGGCCAAACAAGTGAAATTTCACTCAAGTGTAGGTGTGAAGTCGTGGAACCAAGTCAAGGAACAAAATAGAATTAAGTTGAACTCTTATGTTAAGGTAGCTCTTCATCCATTCTTATATATGTATATTGGTTACTTGTATGTATTATTTGAAAATTATGTGTATTGTTGATTATTTTATAATTAGATGCAATTGCATGACATTTGATTACATTTGGAATTAGTTTGGCTCTTGAACGAATGCGGTTGTGCCAAAAGTCCCTTAAAATAGGTGAGGTAAGGCCAAAAGTCCATAAATGTAGGTGAGACTAAGCTAAAAGTTTCAAATATGTGTGAGGCTAAGTCAAAAGTCTCTAAAAAAGGGTAGGGTTAAACCAAAAGTCCCTAATTGTTAGGTAAGGCTGTACGAAAAGTCTTTAAGGCTTGTTTTGCTTTTGGTGGAGCTATGTGATCCCTAATGCATGAATATGAATGATATTTGGTTGTGTGATATACATGCTTACTTTCTTTGACTTTGACTATGTCATATATGTATGTTTGAATGATGAATAAGTTATTGAGATTCTTTAAATCTCATCCTTTCCCTTATTTTTCCTAACCATGTATATATAACTCTAAAGCAAGCAAAGATGGTGAGCAAAGAGCCTAGAATAACTATTTTGACATTAGTTTAAGTTTTAATGCATATTCTTACACGTATGGTAATGTATATGTATATTTTGACATATGATCATTCTCACACACTCAAAACTATGAGACTATAATGTATAAATCATATTTGAATGTAAATATATGAATTTGTGTTATTTGACCTTTTGAATTCCACATTATGCATGTATATAAAGGCAAGTGAGAATGTGATTTTGAGTTGTATGGCTTTTAAGATATGTTGGGCCTGCTGTATATGATGCATTTAACATTTGAAATATGCCCAAAAGCAGACATGGCACAATATGGTACATTTAGAACCATTTGCAACCAAAAATTCTAATTTTTGAGCCATAATGTGTCCATGCACCTTTGACTGAAGAAATGGAAGTCTTAGGCTGAAATTTGGTAGGAATCTAGAGCACATTGAGAGATTTTCACATAGCTAAAAAACATAACTTTTAGAGATTTGTATAATTTTATATAAAATTCTGAAATTCATTAAATTATGCATATTTTACTGGTTTACTGTTCATATGGCTCAACTACTATTTTCATAGGTTTTGAGGAAACCAATGAACTTTCTTCAATCTAAAATTTTTATAGTAGATAGTTCTTATTATAAGCTTTCTATAATCACTAAGTTTGTACAAATCAAAGTTGTGTAGCTCAAGTTATGATTTTTCAAAGTTTAACCCTTAATATGTATTAAAGTTGTGAAATTAAGCATATAGTGTATCTCGCAAAATTTAAGCCTCTTTTTGTGATGTCCTAAGTATAACAAACTTCTTTGACATGAATTTGAAGAATAATATGATAAAGATATTTATTTATACACAATTGAATTATTTGAGGCTTTTAATGACAAAAACTTTTGCTACCAAAAGTGTAAGTATGACTAATTGTTATTAAATGAGTAGTATGGTATGAGATTTTTTTATAATCTACTTTGGTATGACAGTTCCAAACTTACCATATCAATTATTCCTAAAATTTTCTTTTTTTGAGCAAATTTCTTAACTAGCAACTAACACATTTAATTGGTCACTAAGATAAAATATGGCCTATATTAAAATATAGCCATACCACTTATTTAATTAGCCTAGAAATTTAACTTGGAATTTTGCACCCTTTGTGGCCATATTGCATTTCATTAACTATAACACTAATCTCATGACTTACACTTCATTCTTAGGTCATTTTACACTTGCATCCTTTTGTGCACACTTATGGAATCCATAACTTATTTTATACTTAATTAAGGTTTATGGTTCCATATAATGCGACACATTATACTATTGACCAATCTAGTGACTCATATGGTCTTAAAATCATTTTAGGAAACTTTTTAAATCATTACATTCGTTTAAATTAGATAATGGCTTACCAAGAACCCTAGGTGGCACTATCTTGAATTCTATAACTTTCTATATGACTTTCTTTGTGCAATCTTACTCCTCATCTTTCTAAACCCTTGTTTTTATCAATTTTTTGTCAAGATCATGCCTCCTCCTTCCTCTCTCTCTTTGAGCTAAACCATACATGGATTAGGTCTCAAAGAATAGAAATTTTCTCTAACTAAATCATACCATGTTTCAAACCTCCTTAGTTATAGTTTCTTGTAGTGTATTTAGCTTCCTCAAATCTCCTCTTTTTTCTTAAGAAATCAACCACCAACTTCACCTTTTCAAGAAACTATTTACCTTGCTTCCCTTTCTCTCTCCTCCTTTCTTTCTCATGCCATCCATGGTTAAACTAAATATACCAGTTATGAAGAGAAGATAAAGGTGGCATGGCTTTATCAATGAAAAAGTGAGATACTTTAACAATTTTACAAAAATGACCATTACGTCCCTTCGCTTTGATTCCTCCATTTGAGATCATTTTTCATTCTTTTCAAAAATCAACTACTCCATACTAAATTTTAAACTCTCCACATCATTAAAAATATGTGCTTGGATGTTATAAGTTATAAGGACTTAAAATAATTTGAAAAAATTTGGTCAAAACTATTGCTATTGGGCACTTTAATTTGTAAACCATCAAGGATTTGACTAAATTGACTTCATTTGGTTAATCTACTAACCTGATTTCATCATATTATGATGAGGGATATGTGTACCTCATGCTAATTCTTATGATATTTAAATCCTTGATTTTTCCCACTTTACAGTACTACCATTATCTACATGTTCTTACACCATTTAAATTTTTTTTCCAAATTAAGGTCCTCTGGCTAAACTTTGCATGCTCTTTTATCTCAGGCTAATGAGAGTTGTCATTATCTCCATTTATTTTTCATTTAAAATAAATCCTTGGTTTTCCATAATGTTTTAGTCAAAATTATGATTTGCCACTATATTTATCTTATTCTAATTTTGGCCCCAAAACTCAAATCTTTCTTGATAACTCTAAGGCATATGATATTTTAGGATCCTGTATACTTATATAATCATTTTCTAGGCCTATGTGGCTTAAAATAGCTCAATCTCCATTTATGGCATTGGTTACCTTGGTTAGCGTGCAATCAGGGTTTTGACCCATCTTATTAGCTTTAGTTAATCTGGTTACCTCATTTAGTCATATATTGATGGGAAATAACTTAGTCTTTGAATATATTACTAAATATTTAAATCCTTAGTTTTTCTCTGTGGCATTATTAAACCCATTATTGTTACCTTGGTTAGCGTGCAATCAGGGTTTTGACCCATCTTATTAGCTCTAGTTAATCTGGTTGCCTCATTTAGTCATATAATGATGGGAAATAACTTAGTCTTTGAATATACTGCTAAATATTTAAATCCTTAATTTTTCTCTGTGGCACTATTAAACCCATTATTGTTACCTTTTTTGAGTTTAAAACTTGACTTTTTATCCCCTTTCTCTTCCCTAATTGGTTTTTATTCCTCTTCCTCATCTGATTTACTTTAATTTGGGGATCTAACTCAATATAAAAATATTAACTATTTCATGTAATCTAGTGTTAAAATATTGAATATTACAAACATTGCTTCTTATCTTTAAACTATAGGTAATTGTCTTTTCATAGACATCTGACACCAAACTTACTCATCCTTTACTCCTAATCTTTATCCTTGAACCTTTTATAGAGCTAGTTTACTTGAACTATGGCTTTGATACCAAAAATATAACACCTTAGCCTAATAGCTCTTTATTTACCTATCTATTCATTTATGAGTCTAGTTTACTCATACATACATATGTGAATCCAAAATTTACTTAAAGCTTTTTATTAACTTTTCATATCTAATACGTTTTATCCATGATTTATTACTCATATTAGAACTTATTCCTCTCATTATTGGCAATGACCTTTACCAATTAACAAATATATTAGTGATAAATATCACTTCATAAATTTCTGAGGAAAATCTAGCAAAGTTTTCCCTTAAAATCTTAACAATCCATACCATGTAATGGTTATAATTATAGCCTGAATTCTTATTCTTAATATACACATCTATATCCTTACTTCAATTGTCTAACTCAACACTTAAGGGTTCAGTTATCAACTAGCCCATCTCAATGCATATAAGCTATGCAACTTCACATATTCATACTCAAATGTAGCATAACTACTAACATAACTACTAACACTATATAGCTCTCTAAATCACATGTAAAGATGAAGAGACTTAAAACTTAACCGGCATTATTGATTATAGGCCCTGGAATGAAACAACACATAGCATTAATATACACATATTTTACAAATCATTTATAATTCTATTAACTACACATAAGCTAAACTATACTTAATATAGTCCTTGGCCTTAGCATATCTTCTCATCATCTCTAGTGCTAAACTTCTTCATACCTATCATGGGTTAGTAGAAATAGAGGGGTGAGATTCTATGTAACAACTATAATTCTTAATTACCATAATTAGGCTTAATAGCATGATTAGTAATCGCAAATCAAGGTCTAAAGTCATTATGATTAATTAAAATAGGAGAAAGTGGGGAAATTTGAACTTTGATATCATTAAAGTCATTAGCAAAACAACCACAACCAATCAAGTCTACAAGTAATCATAGTTATCATTTAAGACTTTGGATTTATCTTGCTACTGATTTCAACTCACAAAACCTCTTATAAATATTCCCAAGTCATTGTACAACATTATCATAGTAAATCTCAAGGTCTCTAAGTCAAAAATAAGAGTTTAGAAACCTTCACCGTGGCTTAGACCTTCCCTGCTATGGCTAAGTTGGTTATAGGAACCTAAAAACCAAGTTTTGCATCTTGCATTGTGGCCTAAGATTTTCATGTCGTAGTGAAGTTACTCTCGGGTTCAACTTCTCACACTTTTGCAAATCTTACTGCAGCATGGCGAGTTGGACCCTTACCACAACAGGCCTATATGGCACTGCGGTGGAAAGACACTCTGAAACCTACTATAGCAAATTTCTTGATTCATGCTGCAGTGGCTATACCTATGCTACGGCGAAACTAGCTACTAGAACACTCATCACCTGATTCCTCAACCTACGCTATAGCTGAAAATTTTGTCCCATAGCAAGGTTGCTTTCTGTTACCCTCCTTGGGTAACTTTTTTGTTTTGTGCCACAGTGAGACACCTTACGCCGCGGTACTTCTCGCCTCTGCCTAACACCTGGCCATGACTCAGCTCTTCTTGGCCACGATGTGACCCACTTCTGTATTATTTCTTCTTAAATTTTGTCCCATACACTCCAACTCTCCCTCTAATAACAATCTAAGGCCACTCCACTTTAATTTGGGAGGCCCTACTAGATTCCATCTACCTGATTTATCCAACATACCTATCTTTACCAATTCAAGACTCAGGAGTTGATTCGTACTCATCAAACTTTCATGCATCAATAAATTCATGAAGTATTGACAGCAGCAAGATCCATAAGCAACTAATATTACCATTCATAAAGATATAAAAGCATGCTCTCAAGAGTCAAGTCATACATTCATACTAAGGAGGTTCTATATCAGATATAAATAAATACATACATTATATACCAGATTTGTATAAGGCCTAACTTCCTATTAGATACATCATAGGTTAACAAAACACAAACTACCTATACTTGGCAATATGATTACATGATGATGATGCTATACAAAAGAATAATAAAAATTAACATCTATCCTAAATTAGATCCATCCAAGTGCAAAACTTCCCACATATGGTCTTAACTCATAGATGTTCATCTACTTGTTTCCCTTTATTCTTACCCGAAGGGCCTTCACCTAAAATAATTAGCCCATAAAATAGGGTGAGATGCAAATCTCAATAATCAAAGGAAAATTCCATTCGTATATTCTAATTTAATTAACATATGTGTATGAAATTAGATAAGCATCAGGAAATATACCAGTCATATCAATAAATGAAACAATTAGGCTATCAGTGATTACTATCCCATACTAACAATCATATTTCTACATGTTAAAGGCCATTAACACTGGGAGAGGCCCGTGCATGGCACCAACTCTCGAATGAGCACAACCTGAGCTCAGTGTGTAACATTTGGTATCTTTGTAAATGTGAAAAATGTAATGCTTAATTTTTTCGTAAACGTACGTAATTTGCTAGATACAAAAGGAAGTCCCCTAGATAGAATGATTTGAGGTTCAATAAAATTAGAGTGATAATTTAGACCTCAAATAATGAGGATCCAAGGTCAGAGGTGCCCTAAAAATGAAGCCAAAATGACCAGATGAAATTTAACGAAAATATAGTGGCATTTTTATACTTTCAAGCACTTTTTGGAAAACTCATAGGAGGGATTTTTAAATAGGAAAAATGAGTTTTTCAAGATTCTCAAAGGCTCTAAAAACTATAAGAACCCCCAGAACAGTTAAAACCCCTCTAATGTACGAGTTAAAATGTCAGTAAACTCAAACTTTGACCCTTTCATTCGAGAAGGTTTTAGACCCGATTTGAGTGATTCCAAAGGCTATTTAGAGGTTAGAGAACCTAAATTTTATGATGGAAAAGACGGTTCTTGAAAAGGAATTGAAATGAGCTTAAAACAAAAAAGCTAAGAATGAAAGACAAAATTGGTGTTTTAAAAAGCTCTTTAAGAGTCCCTAGCTACAAATAGGTGGTGCCCTACTTCTCCTTCACATTTGGCTTACCTAAATTCTGTCCAAGACCAAGGATAAGTTCTATAAAAAGGGGCGCACAAGAGGGAGCTTCAAAGGAGGAGAAAAGCCTAGGAAAAGTTATGGAAAATCAAGGAATTTATTGCTTCTTCCTTCATTGAACTTGTTCTCCTTCTTCTCTTATTTCTTTCCATGGTTTTGCTACATGATTTGGCTTTGTTTTAAACCCAAACCAAAGGGGAGGAGTTTGAATTCCAAGAGGAGGACCAAGGCAAAGGGGAAAGCTCTTGAGAAAAGCATGAATTCAAGGTAAATCCATTAGTTTTCATGCCTTTTCTTCCTTGCTCCCTTTATGTATGGTTCAGCCATTATATGGACAGCCAAGAGGAAGTTTTTCTGAACCAAACCAAGGATGAATCCTAGGATTTAGAGTATGGGAAATAAGAATATGCAAAGAAATCCAAGAAAGAACCATTGATTTACAAGATGTCTAGCCTAGGGTTTCACTTGCACGTTGGCTTGTAGAAAGCTTTTTAGCCATGACTTAAGGTATCTAAGAGTTTGTGAGAGTCCCTAAGACATCAAGGAAGCCTCTCACATGCTTCTCACATCAAAGAAATCAAAATAACCTCTTTGGTGTTTTCATGAAGCATAGCCTCAGCCTAGAGTGGATGAAGCACCAAGGGATGTTTTAAATTCTTCTAAGCTTAGTTTTGCATCATGTATGATGGGAGAGTATGAAAGGAAGCCTTAGAAAAATTTTAGAAAGCCTAAAAAGTGTGATGGAGATATAGGTTCTATATTGTAGTATAATGAAGCAAAACCTACTTAGGCTCCTTTAAATAATTGTGTGATGGCTCCAAGAGATCTAAATGGAGTCAAGAGTCATTGATTAAAGGAAAGAATGGAGCCAAGATTATGTTTTCCTAAAGTTGCTTCATTAGGTGCCTTATAGAATCATAATTGAACCATTTGAGCCATCTAGCTTTTCAAGTGCATGTGTAGCTTTGGAAATTGTTCCAACAGAGTAATTGGCTTCCATGTAATGTGTTTAGACCAAAGAAATCAAGTTCCACCTTCTTGTGAGTGCTTGGCCAAGGGAGAGGAGCCATTATCAAGGAGAAAAGTGTGTTGTGTGCCAAGGTAGCTTTCTCTCCTTTCTCTCATGCATGAGTGGGTGTTTATCTTGTCTTTGAATATATGTGTGTATGTTTTAAGCCATGAAAGATATTCTAGCATGTATTTATATGCCATGGTACCATGATGCTTTTCTTATGCACTTGAATGATGCTTTTATGACTTTGAGTAGCTTGCTTAAGTGTGGTGAAGCTAAAAGTCCATTAGCTAAGGTGAGGATGAGCCAAAAGCCCCTAAGAATGGGTAAGACAAAGCCAAAAGTCTCTAAAGAGTGAGGCTTAGTCAAAAGTCCCTTAAGAAAATAGGTGAGGCAAGTCCAAAATCCCCAAAGAGAATGGATGAGGCTAAACCATTTGCTTATCAAGCCTATGTATGTTTTATGAGATTTCTTGAGTACAAGAAATGTTCCATGAATGATTATGCACTCCATGATATCCATGTATGCATTGTTAGACTTAAATTTTCATCTTTTATGTATGGTTGAAAGGGAGAAGAGCTATTGAGATTCCTAGAATCTCATTCCTTCCTCCCCATTACCTAACATGTCTGGGTGGACCAAGTGAGCCAAAGAATGGGAGCTACCAAGCTTGAAGAAGAGAGATTGACAATAAAGTGTGTGATTTTTTTTACTTGTAACCATTTTGATGGCATATGATGTAACCTCATGATAAATATGTTATATAACCATTTGAACATATGTAATTACATGGATACTTGAGGTATATATGAGAATTGATGCCATGTAAATATTGTAGCAAGTTCTTGACATTGAATGGCAAGATATAACTTATGTATTCTTGTGTATACCTTGGGGTGAGTGTAACACCATAAATTCTAGCTCATTTCATAACATTCATAAGCTTCACATTATCATTTCCATGAGAGCACATAAAAAAAGGGATCGAAAATAATGGATTTATTTGCATTGCGTCATATTTGAAAATTTCAATCGGTGTCACGTGGACCATGTGAGCTCATACTATACATCCTCATATTTAATTACATCAAAACAACTCATTTGCATCACAATATCATGTCCACAACTCATAAAAACAGAAATGAAGCATGAAATGGGCTTATTTAATTTCGGCCAGATTTGCTCCAATTTCTGACCGAACTTTGAAAAATTATAACTAAATCTAAAAAAATTAAAATCATGCAATCTTGGTCATTATGGAAAGCTCTAGATGTCTACTTCATATAAAAATACTCCTAGGCCAAACAACCATCATAGAGGATGTTTGACATCCAAAATGGTTCAGAGGTTAAACTACATTCTGGAACTGATATGGAATTCTACATAACACTTTGAAAATGTCTAATTAATTTCAAAAAAATCCAATTCATGCAAATGATATCAATTTGGAAAGATATGGATGTCAACTAGAGAGTAAAAATATCTTCAGACCGGTTCATCAAGCCCAGACCTCAAAATTCAATGGAACAATACCTCTGGTCGGGCAAGATTACTGATACTGGATAGAAACTTCAAAAATTTATATCTCCCTCTCTAGACCTCCAAATGAGGTTCTTCTAGTTGGCACGAGTCACTGTGATTTTAATGAGAGAGTGAGTTTGTGAAATATGGGCTTATATACCTTTGAGACAAGTTTAATAGACCATTTTAGTGCTTTCCCATGTACTCAAGTGGTTATGAAAGCCTTGGGAGCAAATTTAACCCTTTGGTAATCCTTTAAGAAGCATAAAAGAGCTATTTTGCAACCATATGGCACATTTTGGCCAAATGAACGAATTTCCTCATGAAATTTGGCATGCATATATATTTCATCCAAACCTTTTTGGGAAGCTAAATATTAAATTATTTGGAGCTTTGTGAAATTAATTATGAATTTTCAAAGTTGTCAAATTTTAGCTGTTCTAGTATGGTTAGTTTTTTCTCCTCTATCATTCAAGGGCCAAATGGTGTCTAATACTTATGAAATTTTATAAGCATAAATTAGATATGATAAGATTTCTATGGCCACCAAGATCACCCTAATTGGATGTCTGAACAGGGAGATATGAATTTTTGAAGTTATGTGACAGTACTAGTAGTGCCAGATGAGTTTGGGTATTGTTCCATCAATTTCTAGTAGCTAGACGTTCCTATTTTGGTCTAGACTTATTTTTAACATAAATTATATATCTGTAGCTTTCTAGAATGGTATAGTGTGCTTGATTCAATTTGTCTAGAATTAGTTATGATTTTTCAAAGTTCATGATAGAAACTTGGCACATGAACCCAAAGCAACCTTCCATTATTTTGAGTATATATGCTATGATCTCGAGTTGTGGGCCACATTTTGAGATAGTTCTAAGTTGTAAGTGTGTAATTAAATAGGAGAATGAGACGGATGAGTTCATATAGTCCACGGGACACGAAATGAGAATTTTATCCATGATGTAATGCAAAAATAATTGAATATTTTAATACCATTTTCTTGGAAACCTTGTGAGATTAATGGAAGGAAGCTAGGATTTAGATAAGGAAGGCTAGTTAAATATGGTGTTACACAGTGCATATAAGGATCTGATTACAACCCAGTGCATATAAGGATCTGATCACGCCACAGCTCTACCATGGACTCACAAGGTCTAAACATAATATATCAGATAGCCAACCATTCATTATATATTTCAAAATCATACATGTACAACAAATATAAAATTAAAGTAGATATATGCATGAAATTTAACATTAACCCTGGTTACCTCACTTATAGACAATTCCTTGAGAGTCAACAACAATGCTACCTCAGCCTATGAACACAAAATCAGACCATTACCATTCCTATTCATCAATTATAGCAAGAACCTAATACTCAAAGAATTAAACCACCGATAGTAACTTTAGAGTATCACCCTAAATTCTAGGTAAATTCATACAAAATTAATACCCATACTACAAATCAACTATGGGGGTCTTAAACTATAATACCATATTTCTCTATCCTTTCTTACTCATTTACTTAACTCAAATCCCTTGGGATAGCAATTTCCACAAGAAAATAGAATAAAATAATGGATTATTTTGTGTTATGTAGGGCTTAAAATTTTCGTTTCACATTCCATAGGCCACATGAACTCATCCATATTATTTTCTATCCCAAATACATGTATACTAGCTAAACCCATCCGAAAATGTTCCATTTTGCCAGAGCTTAGGACATCCACACTTAAAAATACTAGGTCAGTCTCGTGCTCTAAAGTTCAAATTTCTGTTATTAACTTTGAAAATTCATAATTAAATTTAGAAAAATCAAAATCAAGTAAATGATAGCTTTTTGGAAATATTTAGATGTCCACTATAGGTTAAAAATTATTCCAAGCCATGAAAACACTAGTTGGACCATGATTGACAATAGAAAAGTACCAAAGGTTTAGCTGCCCAAGTTTGCTGTCATAAGTTACTGATATGAATTTCAAAAATTCATAACAAATTTTAAAAAAATCAAAACCCAACAAACTATACCATTCTAGAAAGCTACTAATGTTAGATAGATGCTAAAAATAACTTTAGGCCAAAAAAGAAACTTTGGCCACTAAAAATTGATAGAATAGTGACAAAGGTTTGGCTGCATCCCTAACACTAATATGAAATTTCAAAAATTTATTTCTCTCTTAATATAAATCCAAATGAGGTGCTCTTAAGTGCTACAGAAATCTTATCATATATAGTTTATGTTTGTAAAAGTTTATAGCCATTAGACTCCATTTAGCCTTCGAATGACATAGGAAAAGAAACTGACCATATAAACAGTGTCTGGACCATTTCAACAGCTTTTTGCCAACTTTAAAAATTCATAATTAATTCTTGAAAGCGTCAAATAATCTAATTTTTAGCTTCCCAAAAAGCTCTAGATGAGGCCTATATGCATGCCAAATTTCATAGGGAAATTCGTCCATTTGGTCAGTTTGTGACATAGGGTTGCAAAATAGCACTTTTATGTCTCCAAAAGGGTCAATTATGGACCATTTTGGCTTCTAGCTTTTCCAAGACCACTTGAGCACGTGGAAAAGCATAAAAATAGTCCTTTAAACATGTCCAAGAGGTTTAAATATCCATTCATCACAAAATCACTCACCCACTTGCCCACATGCATGAGATCTTACAAGTGCATCAATGCATCTCATTGGCAAAAATATTAACTCTCATTCATAAGCTATCAATTCTCATACATACATCTTATATCTATGTATTTACATATGTTCAAGAGGCTATACATTATATGCAACATGAAATTACATCATTTGACAACTATATGGTTTCAATACAAGCATTTGGCAATTCCTTTGTCAAACTTCTTGTTTTCAAGTGTGGTGGCTCCCATCTCTTTACTCACTTGGTCCACCTAGGCATATATAGGCAATGAAGGGGGGAGAGTAAGATTCTAGAAATCCTAATAGCTCTTCACCTTTTTCAATCATACATAATGAATGCAAATTCAAGTCCAAAGATGAATGCATGGCAATCTAGGAATTCATAAATATATGAAACATTTCTATCATTCAAGAAAACATACTCCTTATACATAGGCTTGCCAAGACAATGGTTTAGCTCACCCATTCTCTTTAGGATTTTTGGACTTGCTTCACTTATTTTCAAGAGACGTTTGACTAAGTTTCACTCTTCTAGAGGCTTTTGGCTTTGTCTCACCCATTCTTAGGGACTTTTGGCTCATCCTCACCCTTGTTAAGGGACTTTTGGCTTCACCAAATTCATGCAAGCCAAAACGCATTCATAAAACATCTTTCAAAAGCATAAATAAAGCAACATGATACCATGGCATGTGGACATTTGCTAGAAATATGTTGCATTGCATAAACATACGTACACACATCCAAAGACAAGAAACCATTCGAGAAAAGAGAGAAAGCAACCTTAGAGCCAATATTACACATTTTTCCTTTGAAATCTTCCACCCTCTTCTCGACCAAGCCTTGAAACTTAGAGGCACTAAGTTCTCTTGGCTTAGACATATCAAAAGAGACATGTTTAGATCATTGGAATGAGCTCTAGTCTTATGCAACTCTTATGCATGTTCACTTTCTCACTTGTCTCCATAATGCTTCCATACAAGACATAATCAAGCAACTATTGGAATTCAAGATCTTGGCTCCATTTTCTTTTTCATTCTAGGTCTCTTCACTCCATTTAGACTCCTTGGAGCCATCGCATATTCACTTTGAGGAGCTTAGCGAGAAGTTGCTTCATTATGCTACATTATGGAGCCTATACCTTCATCTCATATTCTAGGCTTCCTAAATTTTTTTCAAGGCCTCCTCTCATATTCTCTCATCATATATGATGCAAATCTAGGCTTAGAAAAATTTAAAATATTCCTTAAGTGCTACTTCTTGGTTAGGCCAAGGTTATGCTTCCATTTGGCACCCATAGAGTTTGTTTTGTTTCCTTGATGGGAGATGCATGTGGGAGGCTTCCTTGATGTCTTAGGGACTTATACAAACTCTGAGACACCTTAAATTATGGTTAGAAAGCTTCCTACAAGCCAAGGTGTAAGTGAAACCCTAGGCTAGACATCTTGCAAATCAATGGTTCTTTCTTGGATTTCTTTGCATATCCTTATTTCCCACACTCTAAATCCTAGGTTTCACTCTTGGTTTGGTTTAAAAAACAATTGCCCCTTGGCTGTCCTAGGAGCTGCCAAAACATGATAAAGGAGAGCAAGGGAGAGCAAGCATGGAAACAAGAAGTTTACCTTGGTTTTCTAACTTTTCTTAAGAGCTTTAAGGGAGGGCTCAAAAAAGAACCAAATACTTTAACAAAACCATAAGAAAGGAAAGAAGAAGAAGGAGAATGAGTTTGCTAAAGGAAGGAGCTTGAATTTCAAGAATTTTCTTACCTTTTCTTAGGTTTTCCCCTCCCTTAAAGCTCCCTCTTGGTGTGCCCTTCTAAATAGAATTCTCCTCTAGTCTTAGATAGAACATGTAACATCCATTTTCTGAAAACGTGAGAAACATAACGTATGATTTCTCTATCAACGAATGAAATTTACTAAATACAAAAGGAAGTCCCTCGAAATAAGATAGCTAAGGTTCCCAAAAATTTGGAAAGCATTCTAAACTCTTAAAAATGAGAATCCTAAGCTCAGACGGAAAGAAAAATGGAGCTAGAATGAAGAAACAATCTCATACGAAAAGCTTACAAAATGTAATTGCATTTTTGTAATTTTGAGTAAATTTTGGAATTCACATAAAAGGGCTTTTTAAATGAAAGTTTTGAGTTCCCCAAGGTTCTCAGAGGCTCTGAAAACCATGGGAAGGCCCAGGACAGTTAAAGCCCCTCCAGTGGACGTTTTCTAACGTCGGTGCACCTGAACTTTGACGGATTCATTCGGGAAGGTTTTAGCTCTGATTCGAGTGATTCTAAAGGTATTTTACTAAATTGGGAACCTAAATTTTATAATGGAAAAGACGGTTCTCAAAAAGGAGATAAAATAAAGTAGAAACAAAAATGCCAAGAATAAGGGGTAAAACAGGAATTTTTGAAAAGTGTTTCTTCCTCCCACCTATATATATGATGCGCCCTTCTTCTCCTTTCATTTAGCTCGACCAAGTTATGTCCAAAACCCGAGAAAAGCCTTAAGGGATGAGGCGCACAAAAGGAGGAAGAAAAGGAGGAGAAATCAAAGGCTTAAGGAGAAATTGAGAGAAAAATTAGGATTTGAAGAGAGAAGCTAAAAAAAGACAAGATTCAAGTGAGAAAAGCCATGAAAACAAGGCCAAGAGAAATTTTCTCCACACTTTTGTGGGTGTGTGACCGAAGCAAGGAAGGGAATTTCAAGAGAAAAAATGTGTGATTGTGTGCAAGATAGCTCTCTCTACCTTCTCTCATACATAGATGTATGCTTAGCTTGTTTTAGAATGTATGTATGTGTATTTTTAACCTATGAAGAGTATGATAGCATGATTTTATATGCCATAATTTTATGATGAAATATTATGTTTCATATGATTTATTGATGTGTGCTTGGGTTTGCTTGAATGTGGTGAGGCCAAGAACCTTTAGCTATGGTGAAGATGAGCCAAGAACCCTTGAGATTGGTTGAGATAAAACAAAGAGTCTCTTAAAAGTAAAGTGGGCTCCCAAGAGTATGGTTAAGTCCAAGAATGCATTAAAGAATGGGTGAAGCAAGTCCAACATCCACAAGAAATTGGGTCAAGCCAATCTACTTGCTTGGCAAGCCTTTGTATGCTATGTATGACTTTCTTAAATGATGAAAATGCTTCTTGAATGTTTACACATGTCCATATGACCATACATGCATTTATGAGACTTGTTTGCATCCCTTATGTATGATTGAATGGGAGATGAGCTATTGAAATTTTTTGAATCTCATTCCCTCCTCTCCAATGATCTCACATGCTAGGTGGACTAAGTGGACAAGGTAATGGAAGCCAACCACCTTGAAGAGAAGAGTTTGACAACAAAGTACTTGAGTTTTGCCACTTTAAGACCATATTTATGTCAAATGATGTAATCCATTGATGTATATGGTCTATAACCTCTTGAAAATGTGTAATTATGATAATATGTGATGTATAAATGAATGGATATGATGTGTCAACCCTAGAATGTAATTTGGCTATGTAATGCCAAGATATGCTTCTTGAAAGCTTGAGGTGTGCGTGTATAATTACATGTGGCATAGCCAAAATGAGAGGCATGGGGTTTAAGACCATTTGGGCATCTCACACAAGTCTTAATTATGCTTTTAGAATTGCCCAAGAGGTGTCAAACCCCAAAAAAAGCCATTTGGACATTTTAGTATCCTATATGGAGCCAAATTTGACTATAATAGAACCCTATATCACTTTTTGTCCAAATGAACTCTTCTTGATCTGAGATTTGGCATACAATTAGAGTTTGTTAAGAGCTTTTTGGGAAGCTAAAGAACAGATATTTTAGAGGTCTAGAGAATAGTTGATGAATTTTCAAGATTAGCAAATTTTCTAGTTTTGGTCATGTCACTGTTTATACTGGTCCAAAAATAAAATCTATCTCATAGGGCTCAGATGATGTTCAATTGTCACAAAATTTATATAGAAAAACTAGACATTCCCATGACTTGTGCCAATTGGAAGCACCTCATTTGGAGGTCTAGAGAGGGAGATATAAATTTTTAAAGATTCTGTCCAGTATCAAGAACTTCACCCAACCTCAGTTACTGTTCTATTAAATTTCAAAGTCTGGGCGTACTTGAGCTGGTTTGGAGTTATTTTTCCCCTCTAGCTAACATCCACAGCTTTCCAAATTGGTATCATTTGCATAGATTGGATTTTTGTAGAATTAATTGGACATTTTTGAAGTTTGCTGTAGAAATTTATGACAGTACCAATAAACAGTCTGACCTATTGACCATTTCGCATGTCCAACATCCTTTGTATTGGATGTTATGGTCTGAAAATATTTTTAGTATAAAGTAAACATCTGTATCTTTCTAGAATAGCCAAGAATGCATGATTTCAATTTTTCTAGAATAAATGTGTATTTTGAACTTCCTATTGAATTTCTTGAGATGTAAGCCACTTTTCGTGATGCAAATGAGTTGTATTCATGTAATTAAATATGAGAATGTGATGTATGAGCTCATATGGCCCATTGAACTCTAATTGGAAAAATCTATGCATAGCGCAATGCAAATTTAGCCACTTTATAATGTCATTTTCTTGCCTTTTTTATGAAATGCATGGTAATGGATATGAGAATAGCATGAGACAAGCTAGGAAATTATGGTGTTATAGAACACAAGGTTGGTCAACGAGGGAGAGAAAAGGGATGCACCACTTAAGAAGAAGAATGAAAAATTGTTGCAAGAAAATTCCATATACATCCTATTTTCTTGGCATTTTCATTTTAGGCTCATTTCAACTTCTTTCAAGAACCGTATTTTCCATCATAAAATTTAGGTTCTATAATATAAAATACCTTTTGAATCATTCAAATTGGATCTAAAACCTTCCAAATAAAAGAGTTAAAGTTCCGGGTCAATCGACATTATAAAATGTCAATCGGAGGGGTTTCAACTATCCCGGGGCTTCCCATAGCTTTCAAAGTCTCTGAGAACCCTGTAAAGCTCAAATTTTTCATTTAAAAAACCCTCTTATGAGTATTCTAAAAATTATCCAAAATTACGTAAATGCCATTACATTTCGCAACTATTTCATTAAATTTTGTCTGGTCATTTTAGCTCCATTTTCAAGGCACCTTTGGCTTTGGATCTTCATTATTTGAGGTTTAGATTATTACTTTAATTTTATTGGATCTCAAATCATTTTGTCTGGGGGACTTCCTTTTATATCCGGTGCATTTTGCATGTTTACAGAGAAACTAAACATTACATTTCTCACATTTTATGGAGGAATTAGATGTTACATAAATCAGTAGAAAATGCATCAAAATGAGGAATTTACACTCACTTAACATCCTTCCTAGCCTCAACCTCTAAAAATCTTCCAAGAAAACATCAAATAATCCATATCAGATTTTAGCTGTGGTGAAAATGCTCCAAAATGAGAAACTAATTGAGTCAAATTAAAGGGGAAGGGAAGAGGATTAAGTTATATAATAATCACCTTGACTGATTTTGACTCTAAAAGTGGGAGAAGATGGATTTTTGCCAAGAACCCTAGCCTCTCTCCAAAACCTTCAAATTTTCTTATGCTTTTTGTGTGTTTTGTTTCTACAGAATGGGGGAAGAGGCTACTAAGGATTTAGGGTTTAAGTTTGAGTCTTGGGTTGACCCAAAGGCATAATTATAAGTGGGTTCAGTTTCATCCTTGTTGGGGCATGGATCATAAGATTACATGGGTCATATATAAGAGTTGGGCTAAGCTAAAAATGTCTATTAACATTTGGGTTTGCATAAATAAAATATTGGGCCTCTAAGAAATGGAATTATATCTCCTTAAGGCTAAGATTGGGCTTTAATACTTAACCCAAAGCATAATTAAATTAACCGTAAGGTCTAAATTAATGCCTACCTCTCTTAAGTAATTTTCTAATTAAAATCATATTAATCTCTAGTTAATCATGATTATCCTTAATTAATTTTGGGATATTACATTCTAGGCAATAGCTTCACTCAACTACCAATACATACATAAGATAGTTAAGCAAGATAATGCAAGTATGCAAGGTCAAACATTCCAAGTATTAAAACTATCATATCATACTTACTTGGACTCATTCTTTCTCTATCATGGCCATGACACTCTAGCTTGGCTTGGGCTGTTTCTATTGGGCTTTGGGTGAACTGCTACATTCAATCCTGCACCCCTTAGCTATTAGCCATAGGCCACAAACATACCTCATAATACATAGCTTGAAAACTAGTTTAATACATCATAAAGCATGTTATTAAAGAAACCAATATACACAATGAACATTAAGCCTAAATAAATCAACATGCATAAAAGATAAGGAAGAGTAAGCTACATGGAATACACTTAACCTAGGGCCAAAATCACTTACTCAGACTTGATCATCTTGCTAGCTCTAATTTGGCTTCACCATTTCCATGTGGAGTGGTCCCCCTAACTTGGCCTAAAACATCAAATTAGGCAAGATAATTATTAATTTTGGCTTATCTTACCTTAAATCTTCAACATAAAGTGCTTGACTTAAAGTAAAGCCCCTTTTTGCACTCTTTATGATCTTCTTCTCTTACTTGGCACACTAAAAGCTTATTTTTGTCTTAATTGGTACCAAACTTTAAAAATTCATAACTTGAGCTAGGGACCTCCAAATTTCACAAACTTTGGCTTATTAAAAAGCTCTTTACATGTACTTTTTCATATAAAATTATAGAGCTAAAAGATTTCATTTGATCCTTAAAATACTTTGAAGATCTGATCTGAAGCAAGGCGAAATTCTAGTTTTGATAGGTTTTCTAAGCCAAATTTGAAAATTCATAACTTTGGCAAAGAGTGTCAAAATTGGACAAACTAAGACTTTGATGTGCTTTAGTTACTATAAAAATTTTAAATTTAATCTAGATCATTTAGTCCCTAAAAAGAGTTGAAACTTAGGGCTATCTAAAGACCAAAACTAATATAGGGCAGATTTTCTAATGCAAATTTAGAAATTCATAAAATATTTTGTACTGATCTAAAAATTACAAACTATCTCTCATATGAAACTTTAGAATGTCCTTTACATAACTACCAAGTTTCATGCCCAAATTCATCCATTAAGGTCTTTATGGGTAGGGATATATTTTTTAACTCATTATGGGTCTATTTTAGTAACTTAATATGCCAACTTGAGATTTCTATGGAGTTTCTTGCTATGGGCAAAGTTTTTATCATTTGACTAACCTAGTAAACTAGTTTATTAGTCAAAATTTGCCCTATAACTCAAAACTGACCTTCTCACTTGTAAAAGCCCCCTTCATTTGGTCATTTATCTTACTTAAGCATATCCATGGCTTTAGGATTCTTAACCCTTCACTTAGTGACTTGAATCCTTTGCTTCTAAACTTTATTCTAACCTATACATGACTCATTTGGCTCCTGAGAAAACTTAATTAAACCAACAAACTCAAGTTAGGATTCAAGTTTGCTCACAATGTTATACTGAGGTCTTATTATGCCATCATACATCATTCATTTAGCATATAAGACACCCATTTAAGCCATCTTATCCATGCTAGAACATGGATTCCACTACATTGCTCTAGTAAGGCCTTTCTTGGACCTTAAAATTGGGCATGTTAAAATTACAAGATTCTAATGCAAATAATGGTTCATATCATCTCCACAATTCAGAACTAGACCCCTTTTAACCATAGATTCATCAAACAAAACTTCTAGACACCCTAAACATGACTTAGTTAAAATGGCCTCCTTATAGTCTTCCTTGGCATTTTTAAACATCTCACACCATTTTTATGGGATATTAATGTTAGATTCTCATTCTATATGCTCTTAAATATCATTAGGCATTAAGAAAATGTAACATCCAGCTTTTAAATAGAATTAGAACCGATATGTTAATAAAAGAAGACCCTAAAGAAAAATGAATTAAGGGCAAATAAGAGTAGAATACTAATTAAAACATTTAAAAATGAGATTATAAAATTATTAACAGCCCAAAACTAGAGCCAAAGTAGCTAAATAGAGTAAACTGAATTAATATTAGCAAAATCATAACTTTGGAAAAAATTTTAGAAACTCATAGAAGAGAGTTTTAGATGCAAAAATTATGCTTACTAGAGTTTTTAGAGGTCCTGAAAATCATAGGGACTGTTAAAATGGATAAATCCCTGACGATGTACAATTTAGGATAATAGTTAACTATAATTTTGACCAATCTTTCTTAGATTATTTTAAATCTCAAAAATTTTAAAATAAATATTTTTAATAAACTAGAGAGCCTAAATTTTATTATGAAAAGATGGTTTTCAAAAAAGGTGTAAGACAAGTTTAAACAAAGGGGTTAAAGTGCCAGGGCATAAATGGAATTTTGATATTTGTTTTAAAGTCTTTCTCCTCCCTTTATATATGTCATACCAGCCATCTCCCATGACCTGCAAGCAAGGACGTGAGAAGAAGAAGGAGGAAACAAAGGGAAGAAAACCAGACAAAGATAACTAAACATGCCAAATTTGCCTATGATGTTGTTATGAACATTTTCCTACTCTTTCTTCTCTTTTTTTAGTGGTTTTGGTTTCCTAAAAGAGTGATTTTTGTGGCTAAACTCTTGGATGAAGAATCTCCTTTAAGGAAACCAATTGCATCAAAATATTCTCCATCAAGAGCACTTTCAAGTGATATATGAATTAGGCTAGGAAACTTCCTTCTTCTTGGAACCCTATTCTCTTCATAATTTTGGCCTAAAGAAAGGGAGCTTAGGTGAAAACTTGAGAGAAATAAGGGTTTTAAAGGGTGTAGAGTAAGAATATGCAAATAGAATTTCATAAAAGGCCATAGAAATCAAATTAGGCCACCTAGGGTTTTAGTTGTATCATGAAAGTTATAGAACCCTCGAAAGATGTTTTAAGCCATCTAAGACCAAATTGAACTAGAAAAGAGCCAAGGATATTCCATATTCATCATATTCTCCATGAAAGAGGCAAAACTCCCAGGTGTAGTGTGTATGGGTATAGCTTCAGCCTAGGGGGAGGTGAAGTAGCTAGGAAGAGTTTTTATAAATTCTAAGGTTTTTAAAAGTCTAAATATGATCAATAAACACTAATAAAACCATTGGAATAAATTTAATAGCCCTATTTTGAAAGGTGAAATTTTAGGGGTCAAAAAGAGCTAAAGAAGTAATTTTGTATTTGGTTAATCATACATATAATGGCTCTAATGAGTTCCATTAAAATTATATAGCTCATAGCAAGTGAAATTTTGGAGCTTAAAAAGTGAAATATAAAAGTTGCCTCTTAAGGGACCTAAAATGGTTTAAAGATGCATATTGAGTTCTAATAAGTTTAGGTGCTAATAATAAGAGTTAGAATAGATCTTAATGGGTTATTTTGCATTGTAAAATTAATATATGTAGGCAAGTTAATTCAAGTCCATCAAAGTGTAAGTGTCAAGCTGCGAAAGACCAAAGAAAAGAGAAAGATCAAGTGGGTTAGTGGTAGCTTAAAACTTTTAAATCCATAAGGTAGTTATCTCTCCCTATTTTGCTTGCGCTTGAGTGTTTGAATGAGTTGAGATGGTTGTATGTTTGTTTGCTTAATGATTTCATGAGCTATGTCTTCTATTGGCTTCTATCTTGAGTTTTATGCATGCAAAAGGCTATGTTTTAGCTCTTAACTTCCTGTGATAAGGAATTGAATGTAGTAGTTCCTCCTTAACTTAGAGTTGAGTTTATTGAGCCTAACTAATATATTTTGATGCTATGGCTTGATGAGAATTGAAGTTTCATGATAAATTTTATATTTGAACTATTTGATGTACATGACCTATATGCGTACATTTTCTCATTGCATTAATTGTATGCATTGATATGGATTGAAATTTTCTACTAAGATTCTTCTAAGAATCTCACCCAGTTCATCTCTTACTAGCCATGATTGGTTTCTCAAGCAAGGAGAAAGAACTCAAGAAGAATTAGAATTTAGGAATGATATATTTGAAGCTTTTGATGTAAATTATGTATTTGATGATGTATGAGACATATTAATGATAAACTCTTATGTATATGATAAGGATATGTATTGGTAACCTTTGTATAATCGTAAGAGCATGTATGTATGACATTTTGATGCATAAGATGGCAAGTAGTATATGGTTTCATATGTGAGAAGCTAGTGGTTGCATATACATGGTTGGCTGCAAGATGATAAATTTTTTATGCTAATCATATTTTCTTATAATGGTTCCTATAGAAATGAAACATGAATAGATTGAAATTTGGTCAAAGCAAGATATTGCAATTTTACGGCCAAATGGACTACTTCAAAACCAAATTTTAGTCCAAATATGTCATAAACTACACCTCTATCCTTAACAGCCCAAATGACCTAGTTTGGGGTTGAAATTTGATAATCATCTAAATAATTTATGGAGCTTTCCAACAAGTCAAAGATGTTAATTTTTCTGAGCTCTATAAAATATTTGGTAAACTTTTAAATTTGGTTCAAAACTATGGAATTAGGTAATTATTATTTATATTGTCATAGTCTCGATTTTCATGACTTTTTAGAGATCAAATGGATTCATTTTCACTTCAAATTTATACAATATAAAGTTCATATCATAAACTTTTCGTAGACACCTGATATGCATAAATCAAAACTATATTGCCAAAGTTATTAATGTTTTAAATTTAAGGCGCTTTTTATGTCCAAAGTGGCCAAAATTATCTTCTTTTTAATATATAGAAGCTATATACATACTAAATTGGATGAAACTAGATATTTGAATGTGAATTATGAATTAGAATTGTGAAAAATACCATCTTTGGACATTAGAAGCCTATTTGATGTATTTAGTAATTGAATTTCTATTGCTAAAAGATTTGTAATGCATACTTTTATATAAATAGACATTCACTTGTACCAAATAAATGAGTTTTAATAAGTTGTAACTGTTGTTAAGCTTTTTAAGGCTGGTGTGGTTACCCTGATAAGGTGGGTTGGTACCAAATTATTTTAAACCTATAAAAATATTGGACTTGTAAGATTTCTATATCAATTTTATTTTTTGACAGTTTATTGACTTTTAAATATTAAAAAAATGTAATTTCCAAAAAACATTCTTAAGGATTTCATAAAATATTATATTATCTTTTGATGTCAAAGACCCTTTTTTTAAAAGAAAATTTCTTTTGTCATTATGATAAATTTAAAAATTATCTTTTTATTATTATAATAATGTCAAAGGGAGGGTTCACACTTCACAAAGCGACATTTTGGTGATGATTGGGACTCTAATTGAATTTCAGATGGAAATTGGTAAATAGTGAAAAATTCCTTTTGAAAATTTTTTACTAGGTAACTCAAATAGAAACAATTTAAATGTTCAATAAAGAAATTAGAATAACTTATATCAAAAGTTAAAAATAAACAAGATTGAAGAAATTACGGGTGCAAAACTAAATGTTAATTTCGGATAATACAGATGGACGCTTAGAAAAAAAAAGGCCCTTAGCTTATAACTTCTCATAGCAAAATTGAACCGTCTTTTTTTTTTTAACTACATTTTGATTATTACTTGAGTTTGAACTCAAATATTTTAACTCCAGCGATGATTAATATTATTAAGCCAAAGTTATTTGATTGAACTACACTTTTTCTATTTAAATAGAGCAGCTAATAATATCTAGAAAATATTATAATTTAAAATCTCAAATTAAATATGTTTATATTAAAAGAGTTTACATTTTAAAATTATTTTAAAAGATTCTAGAATCAGATACTTAAACTGTATAAAAAATTTAATTCTATAATCTTTTAAAATAATTTTAAAATTTAAAATATTTAAATATAAATACCTTCAACTTAAAATTCTAAATTATAATTTTTCTCCATATTTAGTGCTCATTAAAACCAAATTAGAAATCCTCCAACCAAAGTTACCAAACTCTTCAAAAATCTGTTTTCCTCGTGACAAGCGTCGCTCCTTGCTGTCCCTTGCCCTTTCCTACTCGACCAATTCTCATCGGCTGCACCTAGGGGTGTACATGGGCAGGGCCGGGTCAGGGCGATGCTTGGCCCGGAGCCCGGCCCGATTAGGGTCTTGGGCGTATTTTTATGCCCGTGGCCCTGCTCGGCCCGGAGAAGCCCGATTTTATGGTGGCCCGAGGCGGCCCGGGACGGCCCGAATAAGTAGGGCTGTACATGGGTAAGACCAAACTGAACATCTAGTATATCCGATACCTGACCCGATTAAGACATGAAACTTGTTTTTATACCTGTGGCCTTACTCAACTCTAATAAGTCTGATTTATGTTGGGATAGGGCGGGTTAGAGCCACCCAAATTAATTTTTTTTAATGAATTGATACTTGTAATATAAAAATATTTTTACACAAACTTATAGGCATATATTTCAAAACAATGGACTTTTAGAACTCTTATATTTGTATCAGTGATAAAAAAATAATCTAGTATTATCAAATAAAATATAAGATATACTAACATAATTAGTTTTAGGTAAATATATATTTTTTCATTATTTAACAAAAAAAATATCAGTAAGGATTCACATCAATGATAAAAATAATTAAGAAGTAAAGAATATTTGAATAAGTAATAAAAATTGCAGTATGCAGAGATAATTAAATGAAATAAAAAAAATAAGATGATAAGATATTAATAACTAAAAAAAAAGAAGTAACTATTAGGGCGAGTTGGGTGGAACATACCTTCGCCCGTGGCCCGGCCCGGCCCGGAGCAGTCTTGTTTAAAGTTATGCCCATTTATACTTTTAGCCCGGCCCGGCCCGACCCGATTAGACCGGGCTAGGGCGGGCCCCTAGGGCTAACCGGGCCGATGAACACCCCTAGCTGCACCCACAAAATTCACGTTCAATGAATAAGATATTAATTAATAGAATAATTTAGTATAACTTAGAAAACCTTATCTAAATATATATCTTAGTATTTTGTTTTGAACTAAACCATTTTTGTTTAAAAAATTGCTTTTTCATTTTAACTTAAGAAGAGAAATTTTGAATTTTTTAACAAAATACATAAATAAAATATGTCGCTGGATAAATGTAATTATTTTGGGAAAAAGTCAACACAATTAATAAAAAGAGACAACGAATTACAAGCAGGACCGAGAGTAGGACTGGTGGAGCCTCCGGTGTTGTTGTTCTGACCCAGTTGGTTAAAACTCTGAGCTTCAGCTGATTTGGGATCCAATTGTTGAAGCGCTGCTCCCATCAAAATCATTAAATTAAGTTAAATCAAACGGTTTTCTTACTTAAAAAAATAAAGAAAAGATAAAGTAAAAGAATTCAACATAAAAATATTTATATTAAAAAAATTAAAAATTAAAATTATTTTAAAAAATTTAAATTCAAAAAGAAATTATAATTTTAAATTTTAAATTAATTTTTTTTATTTTAAGTGATTCAGAATAGTTTTAAAATTAAAAGTGATTTAATAATCTCTTCTTCAACTTGAATCCATAGTTTTCACCCAAAAAAAAAAATCAAGAGGACATGACGGCTTAGCAGCAGACTAAAGAAAGGAATTACAGGGACACTGCGAAAAATTATCAGGGGCTTTGCAAAGAGAAGGCAAGCCAAGAGCGAGCGTAAGGTTAATGTTCAATCCCAGTTCAGGGTCATCCCTGTCTCTAATGACTATACATATACACTTCTTGTTGTTCTTCATGGCTTGTTGTCTTTAATGACTATACATATACACTTCTTGTTGTTCTTCATGGCTTGTTTCAGACCACTACAGCAATCTGGCGTTGGTGCTATCGCATCTCCACCAACTTATGGCAGACACGTCGCAATCCCTGTCAGTTGCTCTACACATTTCTCTTTCTCTTCTGCTGAGTCTGCCATTGTATGACCCATTGACATCAATAATGCAAATACACAAGCTCTGGCGTAATGAAATTTAAAGGCATGTTTTATGCTTCAAAAGAGAATGTAAGCGATGGAACTAAACTTTGTGCCTTGAGTATTTATATGGGGAAGAGTAGTAGTTAGTGAGTAGCAACTCTATTAACCAGAAACTGGGGTTTTGGTGGAGGGATAGTATGTGAATCCATTGAATTATACTTGACTCCCGTAGTTCACGCACTGTTTTCTGAACCATTTCTGTTCTGATTCCATTTTTGAACCATTCAAATCTGCATCTTAATGAATGGGTGGTGCGACTTGTAGAGACTCTGGTTGTTTTCTAAAAGAACACAAAGTGGCGTGCAGAAAGGATCAGCATAGGGAGAAGATGTTTAGACTTTAGAGTCTAAAAAAGTGGCGTGCAGAAAGAGGATTCCTATGATGATATGGTGGAAAATTTTGATATTATATTATACTACATAACTGTTATTCATTTGTGTATAGTTTCTGGCTTTAGAGCCACAACTCTCAAACTTCGAAGCCGTTACTTTTTTGTGTCTGGTACTGTACTTATTTTTTTCCCCTTGAAAACTGAATAATTAATGATTGTAACATTACAAATTAATAAATTATATAAGAATAATCATCAAGTATATGATTAAAAAACTGAGTATGACAAAGTTACAAGTGAAGAGAGCAGCACTTAGAGAACACGTCCTGAGTCTAGAGAAAGTGGGTGTTATAGTTTTATAAGGACGTATGTAACTGAAGATTATTAGCGTTTATTTGAAGCTAGTTTTGTTGTGCGTTGCTTTGTTTAGGTATCAAGATTTCCACCAACAAACTAGTCCCCGACAGGATCGTGTGGATGTGGGAACCAAACATAACTTGATATATTGAAAACAAAAAGTGGAAATACTTTTAAAGTCAGAAAATGCTTTTTCTTGGCCCATAGAAAACGCTACTTGCATTGAACGATTGATGAGGGCTATTTGACTGCTTCAAGGCAGAAGAATACGTTATATCCTGGAGTCTTCAACTTGCTGACAAAGGCATTGGCGATAACCACGACGAAGCATCTTGTTTTAGGCGAGTTCTTTGAAAATTGTCAGTACCGAAAGATCTTTGGTCAATTACGTAATCCAAAACTTGGTCTTCTTGCACAGTACTAAACGGACAAATGTGGAAGACTTCCAATAAGACTTTAGAGATTTGAGCACAAATTTCTGGTAATAAAGCAGGGCATGCCGTGGTTGACGGGTTATGAATCATCCGTATTTTAAAAATTGAGTTGTATTGTTTTCAATGTGTCTAATGTTCCTATCAAATAATATTTTAACTTGTATCTGAACGCTATCTATTTTATTCGGTTACGTATGGTATGAATATTCTATATCTATATCATCATTCATACTTTTTAATCTATAGCTAGTAGAATAACGGAGAGCGGGTGCTACAGGGGCCTCATGAAAGGTCACTATCGATTAGTGACTTCAGTCCAGTTATATTTGAGTTTGAGTTGTGTGCTCCGTATAATATTTAACACTTCTCAAACCTTTTTCCCCTTGTAATTCAGTGTGTTTTACCGTGTAGACTGTATGGTAGCCAACTTCAGATTGAAAATTTATCTCTTCCATTCTTTCAAGCTTCCTTATGGCAATCCCGTTTGCAACTCAACTTCTTCTCTTGCTTGTGTTAGCTGCAGCAACTCTCAACTTGAGGTTGTGCAGGGGAGAGCTGAGTTTGAGTTGCAATGAGAACGAAAAGAAGGCACTTCTGAGTTTCAAGCATGGACTAGCAGACCCATCAAACAGGCTCTCTTCATGGTCTGACAAAGATGATTGCTGTAGGTGGGCAGGAGTTCGATGCAACAACTTTGCTGGTCGAGTCATGGAGCTCAATCTGAGCACACCCCTAAACTCTCCATACATGGAGTTGAGTGGTGAGATTAGTCCTTCTTTGTTGGAACTTAAATATCTGACTCATTTGGATTTAAGTTTAAATTATTTTGTGCATACTGAAATACCAAGCTTCCTTGGCTCAATGGAGGGCCTAAGATACCTAGACCTTAGCTTTAGTGGGTTTAAGGGACTGATCCCATATCAACTAGGAAATCTCTCACAACTCCAATTCCTTCACCTTGCATACAATTATGCTTTATATGTAGATAATCTTAATTGGTTGCCAAGACTTTTTTCCTTACAACACCTTGATTTAAGTGGAGTGGACCTTCATAAAGAAGATGATTGGCTTCAAGTTGTGAGTACTTTTCCTTCTATTTTAGAACTACACTTGGAGAACTGTCAAATTGACAGTATAATTTCACCAAAGGGGCAAACCAACTTCACATCTCTTCAAGTCCTTGATCTTTCCAACAGTGATTTCAATCTAGAAATCCATCCTTGACTTAAGCATCAACTTTCTACATGGTCAAATCCCTCAAATGATCACAAACCTTCATAGCTTGAAAAATCTTTACTTACATGGGAATCACCTCACTGGGGGACTTCCAGATTCATTAGGCCAGCTTAAGCATCTAAAAGTTGTAGATCTCAGCAATAATTCCTTTATTGGTCCAACTCCTTCATCATTTGCAAATTTATCATCCTTAAGGATGTTAAATATGAGTCATAACCAAATAAATGGTACTATTCCTTGAAGTTTTGGGTTTCTTCGGAACTTGCAAGCATTATATCTTGGATCAAATGCCTTGATCGGTTGTAACACCCTAAAAATTAATTAAGGTGTTAATAATATATTTGGACTAATTAAGAATAATTATTATTAAATAATTAGGTAAGTTATATGAATGAAAATTTACAAAGAAATAAGTTATTAATATGGGTTTAAGATTTTAATTGGATTAAAGCTTAATTTGGGCCCAAAATTAATTTGAGTAAGTTATGGATAAGGATTTATAGAGACCCAATGATTTTGGGTGCAAGCCTAACTCCTTATCATGAGACTTGGGCCAAGAGAGATTACCTAACAATGGCTCAATCTGATTTAGTAAAATAGGGGCCCAATACCTAATTTATATGAGCTAACCCAATGTACATTGTGCAGACCCAAATTAGATTAACTCTTGGAACTTAGCCTGACCCTATCAAATGGCTACAGCCCAACTTATGAAATAAGGTCCAACAAGCATAAAAATCTGAACCCACAAGAAATTGGGCTATTGAGTCAGCACATCCCACTTTTAGCTCTAAATTTTCTAGAGCTCATTCATTGAACCATAGCCCAACCACTAGAAATGAGCCCAATTGGACCTTGGGTTGATGGGTCAGCCCATTTCTCATTAAAAACCCTAAAAGTCCAGCAGCCACACCCATTTGAAAGAGCAAAACACTTGGTTCTATAAAATGAAAAAGTTATTTTCGCACTTGAGAAGAGGGGCTAGGATTTTTTTGCATTCCTCCACCATTTCTCACTTCTAGAGGAAGATTTGGCCAAGGTAATCTATATAAAACATGGCCCTCTCATTCTCCTCTTCATTATGGTCCGATTAGTTTCTGGTTTTGAGCATTTTCATCTCCTTCCCAAATCTAAAATTTGGTGTTTGGGTATTTTCTTGTAAGATTTTCAGAGTTAGAAGCTAGAAGAGTGATTGGGTAAGCATTTTCCTCTCATTTTGTGTATTATTTTGCTGGAAAATATCCCCAATGATTGATTTTCATAATGGGTTTTGCTATTATGCGAAATTGCAAGGAGATGAAGGTGAAAAATTGAATTTTCTGGGCTTGATGACTCAAATCTGAATTTGGGAATGTGCCATGGTGTGTTCTTGGTAGTTGAGGCTCAACTCAGTCCATTTAACCTCTTAAATGTATGGGTAAGTGATTTCTCTCCTTTTATGAGATGTATGTACTAAATTCCCATCATTTGGACTGACTTTTGGTGCATGGTTTGTGCATGTACGAAAATGGAATTATGGGGAGTGAATCATGATGAGCTTTGTGTATGGACCCTAAATTAGTGTAATAGATCATTAGGAAACTTAGGTAAGAAGCTCTTAGTGAACTCTTGTTAAGATTAATCTATGGATAGAGAAATTCCTAATTAATGATAGTTAAATGATGATGATTATGCTTATGTTAGGCCTGGTGTACTTTGAATCATGATGGTAACTGGGGTTAATTTTTTAATTCCATGTATATGTTTATGTTAATATGATATTGTTTGCACATATATGATTTTGAAATGCTAAATAATTAGTTGACTACTTGAATTGTTATTGTGATTGGGGCTTGTGAGTCCATAGTGGAACTGTGGTGCGGCTGCCACCCGTGCATGTACTTCGATCGAGCAGTGGGTTATGATCAAATCCCAAATGCACTGAGCCCTGATTGTGCTCAATGGGGAGTAGGTACCGTGGACGGGCCTCTCCCGGTGTTATTGGCCATTAACATATTGTGTATGATTGCTGGTATGGGACAGTAGTCATTGGTAGTTCAACTAGTTCATTTGCGAATTGAATTGATGAATCTGGTATTGATGATATGAAATTGCATTGCATTGATAAACTTGTACATGTATATGGGAATTGCCTTTTGTTACTAAAATTGTATATCTCACCCTGTTGTGGGCTAACATTTTCAGGGACCGGACCTCTTAGTGGCAAGGAGAAAATTACTGGAAGCACATTAGATGGTTTGGTAGTACATAGGTCTGGAGGCCTTGTCGAATTGTATTGTAACTAGATTGCTAGTTTTGTATCATTGCTGCATTGTATCATGAATTGCCAAGCATAGGGACTGAAATCATTTGATACATGAGATGTCAATTTAAACTGGTGATGTATGAAATTCCTAATGCGACTTATGTTTGAATGGAAATGTGAGTAGTGTGTGAACTATTTGCTGTCATTAATCTATGAACTCATTGATTTATGGTGGCTAGAGGGTTAAAGATCTACATTTGAGTTTTAAATGGGTAATGATAGACGTGTTAAGTGGATTAGGTAAAAGAAAGACATTAAATCTTCACAAACTAAGTTAAAGTGGCCTAGAGTGTTGCTAAAAGGGGAATTGGAGAGTATGAGATGAAATCTTGAGAGTTATAGGAACAAAAGGGAATTGGCCGTGGCCAAAATTTAATTGGTCTTGGCTAAATGTGGCGAACCTGCCAGAGAAGAAAACAGAGAGCAATTGGCCGTGGCGAACAGTGACGTTGACTGCGGCTAAGTCTGAGAGGCAGATTTGGGGGTGTTTCAGAGGGTATTTGGCCGTGGCAAAATGTGAAAAATTTGTGAAGGTGTAAGGAGTTGAACCCGAGAGTAATTGGCCGCGGCGCGAGGGAATTTAGCCATAGCGAAAGGGCTCTATTGCTCATATTCACCTAGAAACCTTAGTTTCTCTTAAGGTAATGCTAAGGAATGATCTAGAAACACTTGTAGGAGGATTTTTGAGTTGGAATTGATGAATGAAAGAATCAAAGGCTCCTTATTATGATAATTAAATTCACTTGCACATTCGAATAATTGTGGTTGTCTAGCTAATGACCCTAACATTAAGGTTTTAATTTTCCTCACTTTTCCCGATGTAATTAATCTTAATGACTTCAAACCTTGATTTATGATTATTAATCACGTACTTAACCTTAATTATGATTATTAGAAGTTATGGTCGTTACACCGGTGGTGTACCTAAGACTGTAGGAATTCTCTCAAACTTAGTGACATTAGACCTTTGGTCAAATTTCTTAAAAGGACCAGTTGATGAAAGGCATTTTTTGAAACTCTCCAAATTGAAGGAATTATGCTTGTCATCAACAAATCTATTTATTAGTGTCTACTCTAGTTGGGTTCCCCCATTTCAACTTGAATATCTTTTATTGAGTTCTTGCAGAGTGGGACATAAATTTCCATTATGGCTACAAATGCAAATATCTCTCAAGGTGTTGGCGATGTCCAATTCAAGCATCTCAGACCTAGCTCCAAGTTGGTTTTGGAATTTGACTTCACAACTTGAATTTCTTGATCTCTCTAACAATCAAACAAGGGGAGACCTATCTAATGTTTTTCTGAATTCTAGCACTATAATTCTAAGTTCTAATATGTTTAAGGGCCAATTTCCAATAGTGTCAATAGATGTTAAAGTTTTGAATATTGCCAATAATTCAATTTCTGGACTAATTTCCCCCTTTTATGTTAAAAGGTGAATGGTACTAACAAGTTGACTGTGCTCGATGCTTCAAATAATCTCATAACTGGTGAACTTGGTCATAAATGGGTGCATTGGTAAGCTTTAATGCATTTGAACTTAGGGAGGAACAATTTGTTTGGTCAAATTCCTAACTCCATTGGGCTTTTGTATGCACTTAAGTCTTTGCAATTAAATGATAATGGGTTCTCTAGATCTATTCCTTCAACTTTGCAAAATTGTACAAGGTTAACGTTCATTGACATGGGTGATAATCAACTCTCAAACACATTTCCTGTCTGGATTTGGGAAATGCAGAGTGTGCTGGTTCTTCGCCTAAGATCCAATCAGCTAAAAGGTCACTTTACGCTAAAAATGTGCCAACTTTCTTCCCTTATAGTATTGGATCTTGCCAATAATAACTTGTCAGGAAGCATTCCAAAGTGCTTGGATGATTTGAAGGCAATGGTTGGAGAAGATGAAATTCTTTTTAATCCTTTACAATATTATTACAGTTTTGATGATTTCAATTATGACAACTACAAAGAAAGTCTTATGTTGATTCCAAAAGGTGATGAATTAGAGTATAAACAAAATCTCATACTAGTAAGAATGATTGACCTTTCCAATAATAAGCTGTCTAGACCCATTCCCCTTGAAATTTCAAGCCTCTCTGCCTTGCGTTTTCTAAACTTGTCCAAAAACCATCTATATGGAGAGATACCAAGACAAATGGGAAGCTTGAAATTGCTAGAATCCCTTGATCTTTCTATAAACCATCTTTCAAGAGAAATCCCACAAAGCTTTTTCAGACTTGTCCTTTCTCAGTTTAGCTTTGTGGTCCTCCTTTGATGAATAATTGCACAAGAGAGGATGAGCTAGAGAGTGCTTCTCATGTTAAACAGTATGGTGAGAAATTGTTTGAAACATTTGAAATATATATGGGAATGGGAGTTGGATTTGTTGTAGGATTTTAGGTTTTTTGTGGTCTTCTATTCTTCAACAAAACTTGCAGACATGCTTATTTTCAATTTCTTAACCACTTGAATGATCTGTTTTATACGACAATAGTCATGAAGGTAAGAAGGTTTCTTGGTAAATCAAGAAGGGAGGGAGGCACACCACATACTTGATAATGTTGTCTTTATGTTGATATGATGCGTTATTTCCATTTAGTTGCTTTCATTTGAAGTTACATATTTTTTGAATGATAAAGTACTTAATATAGAAGCTTTCAGGATGTAAAGATATCATATGAATATTGAGTACATTGACAAGTTTAGTTTGGGCCACTTTTTTTGGTACTTTAATGGTTACACTTTGTTATTCAATATCATAATATTGTAAAGAAATTTTCTTAGTTCATAACTTCCTAAACTTTGATGGCAATTTTTCTATTTTAAATCAAGATGGAAGAACTTCCATAGAACTTAAGCTCTAAAGTAAATTTTGGAAATTAAAGTTGTGTTGGGCCACACATTTGAATTGTATTGCATTATGCATAGCTAATGAGCACTTAAGTTATTTGCTTTAAATTGTAAATTCAAATTTTTTTATAATTAAAAAAAAACTATCACTAACTCCCAAACATGTTAAGCATGCAAGTTACAAAAATTTCATTGATTGCTTTAAGGCAAAGTAAGGGGCATATGTATATTTATTTATTTATTAAGTTAGTCGCACATTTGTTTTTTAAAAATTAAAATAGTTATATTTGTATATTGTAAACTTAGAACATAAAATAATTTAATGGTGATGATCAAGAGACACAAATACCTTTTGTGTTACTTAAGAATAAGGGAAACATATTTTGAGCATCGTATTTTGTCCGAGCATGTTCCAAAAATAATAATAAAATTAAATTAGTAAAATATTAAAAAAAGAAGAAAAAGAAAAAGAAAAGAAAAGAAAAATTTTAAAAGGCAAAAGTGAAAAGCCAAAAAAACTAAATAAATAAATTCATTTCTTTTTCTCTAAATTATAGGAGCCTAAATAACCAAAATAACAAAATCAAGATAGAAAAAAAAAAGAAAGAACCAAAAAAACAAAAAGAAAGTAAAAACAAGAAAAAAAGAAAAATCAAATAAAAAGAAAAAGAAAGAAAGAAAGAAAGAAAGAAAAAGCCAACTAAACAAGAAAAGAAAAAATAAACTACAAAAAAAACAAATGACTAAAAAAAAGAAAAAGGAAGCAACAAAAAAATCAAAGAGAAAAAAAAAGAAAAAAACAACAATAGTAAACAAACAAAATTTTTTTTAAAAAAAGGAGGAACAAAGAAGCCTAACAGCAGGTGAAGCCCATTTATCTCTAGTTCAAAGAAACAAACCTATAGCCCAATTAAAAAAAAAAAAGCCCAACAACAAATGAAGCCTATCTATCTCTCAAATCCATCTATGAACCCTATCCGTGCTCTTACCTCCTTCATGCTCCCTTCAGGTCGTTCAAGAAGTGGGAAAAAGCAAACCACGTGAGATGGTGGGGACTAGAACACTATAACGCACACTAACAGTTTAGGATAGTGGAGTAAAGGAGAACGAAGGTAGTACAAGATCAGCCATTCCAAACGATATGGTACGGAGGAATTCATAGACGTGCAGGAAGGGAAGGATGAGAAGCATTCTTGAGTTTTCTATAAAAGGGGGATTTAGCAAAGAAAGGGAGAGAGGAAGGCACATAAGTTTCAAAGAGACTTAGGAGCAGGGGGTTCTTCTTTTTGGATTGAAAAGAGAGAAAGCTGAAAGTGAGAACCAAGAGAAGGAGAAATGGTGAGAAAAAAAAAACTAAGACCACAGGAAATGAAGGCGAAGGCCAAGTGTGATTAAGGGAGGAAGGGAAGAGTCTCGGGCCTAGGTAATTTGAGAGAGAGGCTTGGGAGATTTTCGAATTAAAGAGGCTGAGAGAAGAGGAAGCACATGAGATTCAGAGAGGTTTTGAAGAGGAGAGGTTATTAGAATTAAAGGCTAAGTGAGGAGAATAGAGTAGAACAGAAGGGGAAAAAGAGACCACTGGAGAAGCAAGGAAGATATACGAGAGAGAGAGAGAGACAAAGAGAGGGACCGACACTGAAAGGAAGCTTGGGATTTGCAGAGGAAAAGCCTATAGATTAGGGAAGGTGAGCTTGGAAGAGGATGCAACATTTCTTGGTTTCTTAAAGGTAACGTTCTGTGCTTGTATTCCCCCTAAATTTTGGTTCTTCTGAGCATGTTGTTATTATATAGAAGACTTTGAAAACATATTTGGAGGTTGTTCTTGATGTATGATCTGATTCTGTGGAAGAGTGTGTTTCAAGTTTTAAAAAAAAAATTTCTTTGCCCCTACGTGCTTTGATTTGGCTCTATTTGATGGAAGCTTATTCTATTGTGGGATTGTGGATTATTTGCTGCATAGTTGGAAATCGAAAAACTTGACTAAATTATGTACATTTGAGATGGTGAGATAGCCATGTAGTGATGGTCCCCAATCTGATCTAAGAGTTTTGTTTAGTTTTAAGAAGAATTTGATGTAGAATTTGGCTCATTTATTTGTTTATATAACTATTGCATTTGGACTCTGCTTTTGTGGTTAGTAAAGATCTATTTTCATGTTTAAAACGTGATGAAAAGTTTCCCTAAACAAGTTTGACTCTATTCATCTGTCCCATGTTACTATGAGTTGTCAGATAGTTTTCCTGAGCCTATTAAAGTGCTTTGTACTATGGCGGGGCAATTTTGAGTTATTATAGTTTATTTCTTTGCTTTGGTCAGGCATTGCTTAATCAAGAGATAGAAATATCTTGAGCTTTACTTGTGTTTCATGATGCAGAAATGATGTTGATCATGTTACTATTTTTTTTATATAACATGTGATTCCATTTTTGTTGCCAAGAATGAAATGATTAGGTAGCTATTAATTTGCTATTATTTTGCATTTGAAATTAGATTACGCTTGCTGGTCATTTCATTGATTCATGATACTAGTTGGGTTTGATATATGTTGTTCATTATGGCAGTAATTCTTTTTGTGAATTTGGACATGGTAGAACCTCACTTGGGATAATTTCTTCATAAGATCATATTTTATAGCTGATATTAATTCTTTTGGGTCTTTTAATTTCTTTTGCATATGTGCTTCACTTGGGAAAGAGTGAGAGAATCAAAGAGATAGTCAAAAAAGTATAGACTCAAGAGAAGATTAAAGAGAAAGCTTCATCAAGACAATGTGAGAATATGGCATCGCAAGCACAGAAACATAAGACAACACTGATCTAACTGAGGAGAGGATTAGGAAATGGAGAAAAGCAAAAATGCAAACAAGTGATTTCTTGCAAATTTTCATTCCTTTCATTTTTGTAATTATTGTTTGAAATAATATGCTATTTGTTTGGCTGTACATAGAACACACTATCATAAACTATTGTGTATTAGTACATATTTTGATTTCATTTCATTTTATTTTATTTTTCAGAGTCGCTGTGTGAGATCTTGCATCTCTTCAGGCATATAAGGGTCATTCGGGCGTATGTAACAATAAATCTCCTCAGTCACCTGGTTGGATCTTGAAATGTTTTTACACAAATTTTGGGTTCTAATGAAATTAATACATTAAAAAAAAGGAATACATTAAAAAAAAGAGTTTGAAAACAAAATAAATAGTTTTCTTTAGAAAGTAAAGTGTGATTCTTTTCAAATAAAAAAAGAGTTCAAAATTTATTAAAAATATATAATTTTTGGCAAATAAATAAACCTCCCCCTTCAAACAAGAAACGAAGAAAAATAATAAAAGAGAGTAAAAAGCATATTCCAAATGGAAGAAAAGAAAAAAGAGAGAGAGAAGTTAAAGATTAAAAATCATATGAATTTTGTTTCCAATGGGAGCATTTCTCCTAATTCTCTTGTGGAAAAAAAAGGGGGTTTATTAAAAATCAAGTTTTGACAAAAGTTTACATTTTCATAATAAGAATAAAGCATAGGAGTGTCAACTTATTTAGGAATTAAGCCTTTAGTCTTTTCTTAGAAGTTTTTCTAAAAATAAAAGATAATAATAACATTTCAATAGGCAAAATTAAGTTTTCCTTTCTCTTTAAGAGTTTAATTCTTAAAAAAAACAAAACAAACAACCAAAAAAAAAGCAAAACCAAAAAAAAGAACCAAACCAAAGAAAAAGCAAAACAAAAAGGGACCACAAAAATAAAAAATAAAAAGAGGATATTTAAAAAAAATCCTTGTACTTAGATACAAATGTCATTCTAAAAATGAAAAATCAAATTAAAAAAAAAGAGAGAAGGGAGAGAAAAATCCTCTTTCCTTAAATGACAATAATAAAAAAATCAAAAAATAAAAAATCATAGATAAAAAAAATTATTAACAAAATCAAAACACAAAATCAAAACAAAAAAATTAAAAAATAAAATCAACAAAATTAATTAAAAAAATTAAAAAAAAAAATTTATTAACAAAAATAATCATTAAAAGAATTGAAAATCAAAAGAAAAAATGAAAACAAAAAAATGAAATGCCCAAAAAAAAAAAAAGAAAAGCTAAAAATGTAAGAAAAGTAAAAGAAATAAAATTAACTCTACCTTTAACAAATTAAAATACATCAACCAATTCTAAATTTATTTTATTTGCTAAAGGTAAAAGTAATTTTTATTTTTTGTCTTTTCACCCAAAAAAACACAAAAACAAAAAAATTAAAAATTAAAAAAAAAGAACAAAAACAAAGAACAAAACAAAATAAATACCAACCAAAAGATAGTTTTCAACTATTCAAATTATATGGACTTTGATCCCTATTATAGGATACGTAAGTTCTAAACTTTCATTTTAGGTCAAGTTTATCCTTATAAATAAATATTTTTTTTATTTTATTTCTTTAATTTTATTTCTTTTTTTACTTTTAATTTTATTTTCTTCTTATTTTATATGTAATTTGTTAGGGGGAATTAAAATAGATTATGTAACAACCCTAACTACTAATAAAGTTAATTAAGCATAATTATATTTTTAATCGAGTGCACTTAAGGTCAATTCAGTTAATGAGTTAGTAATTAATGAAAATAAAGAAAAATTTGAACTTTTAAATAATTTATTTCACCATCAAGTTGTACAACGAGATTATTATGTCTAATTACTCAAAACTTTCATTAACAATTTTGTCTCAACCAAAATACCTTTAAAAAGCCTAAAAGCTTATATATGCTAGACTAAAAGTTGTTACTCATCATTATTATAGTGAAAATTAAATATTTATAACTAAATGGGGGTTTAAAAACTTAGGTTGGGCTTAGAATGGTTGCGTCGCAGCCAATTTGGCCTCTGAAACCTCTAAAAGCTAAATTCTACACTTATATTGCAACTTGAAAAACTTGCATCGCGACTAAACTCGGGTTTAGATCAAATTTGAACATAGACACAATTTGTGCTATGGCTAAAAATGTTTACGCCACGGCCAATTTAGCCTTTGGATAATTTTGCATTGTAGTCAAAATATTTGTGTCGCGATGAAGTGCTTGCATCGTGACTAAAATTTTTTGCATCGCAGCCAAACCAAAATCATTACTAGAACACTACTAGCTCATTTTGGCCGTGGCTTGGGGAAATCTTGGTTGTGACTTGAAAATTTGCTGCACCCAAACATTTAAAGGAATGAACTAACAACTTGCTACCATTTCAAGATCAATCCTAGGGTCTTTTAATGGCTAAAAAGCAAGGTTATTAAAGGGTTTACATTTCTAAAATCTCCATAAAATTGTCTTACCTAACTCAAGGATTAAAAGCTAATCTCATCATTCTAACTTCAATTATAATAGCAAAGGTACATAAAGCCACAAGTGACAACTTCAAAATTGTATTTTTCATACCAATTGACCTTAGACCACTTTGAACAACTTTTAATTAACCAAATAAATATGTCCCTATTCTTAAAACCCTAGAACAACCTTAGATGCCACATATAATTATGCAACATCTACAAAAATCACCTAATGATTTCTCATGACAGTAAAATGAGCCAAGGTATGCCCAAGGGATGCATTGACTCACAACCAACATGACCAAACAACCTAACCATATCCCTCAAGGCTCCTAAACCACAATCAAACTCAGAAACACAATTGGCCAAGCATTGATATCCACTTTACACCTTATATGAAACAAGATGACTATAATGACAGCAAAAACAAAGAGTTACTTCCAAAACTTTCAAGTGACAACACAAAACCCAAAGGATAGCTTCTAAATTCCTTTAAACACCTTAAGTAGCTGTAGAGAACACATTTAAATTAGCTCAAATATCTAAATCTTTTATACCAATATCTCAAACATTAATTTTACCATACTAATTGTTTAGAGGTCATCGAATATCAAGGTGCTTGGCAATACATGATGCAAAGTAGCAATCATACAAGACAAATAACAATGCTAGAATACTATACAAACTCATCTAAATAAGGCATTCAAGCCTATACATTATTAAACCATCCCACTAGGCTTCCTTTAACTTCTCCTTGCTACTAAGAGGTCCAGTTCCTAAAAATGTTAGCCCACAACTGGAGTGAGATATACAATCTCAATAATAAGAGGCAAATTCCACACATATATATATATATATATATATGTATAGATTAATCAATAGAATGTATTTATATAGAAAAACATACCAAAAACATCAATATTATCAGTAAATGAACTTGTTGGACTGCCAGTGACAATTATCCCATATGAGCAATTATATACAATATGTTAATGGCTAATAACACCAAAAGAGACCCATTTATGGGACCAACTTCCCAATGGGTACAACTTGAGTTTAGTGTATTTAGAGGTTTGATCACAACCCAGTACCTAATCGAAACACGATGCACAAGTGGTAGCTACATCATAGTTTCACCAATGACTAACTTAGGGTCCAAAAACAATAAATCAAATAGCCAACCATTCATTTAGCATTCAAAATTATACATATACAATAAGTAGTAGATTAAAGTGAGCATATACATAGAATTAGGAAATTAACCTTGGTTACCTCAATGAAGCCCAATTACTCTTCCTCTATCTACCAACGTAATCCAAAGACCCACCAAGCCTATGACAAGTATAATTATCATTATTTAACCATTATTAACAAAAGAGTTTCCTATCCATTGATCCATTTAATCAAGAATCCATTAGAAATCACTTATCCAACTACTTAAAGAGTCGATTGCACCAATTTAAGGTCACAACACCAAAAACTTACAATAGGTCACTCCCAACATCTTTATTTTCACACATGTAAAAGCCATGCACCAAAAGTCAATCCAAATAATAGAAATTCAACATATACACCTCATAAAAGAAGAGGAAACACTTACCCATACATCTAAGATGTTAAATAGACTGATTTGAGCCTCAATTACTAAGAACACATTATGGGCCATCCTATAACTTAGATTTTCGCATATACAATTAACCATATACCAAAGTTAGCCTATAACATAGAATTTAAGCAAGGTTACACTACAAAATGAAGGTAAACACTTACCCTATGGTTTCACTAACTCCAAACTCCAAAAATCTTATAAGGAATCACCCAAGCACCAAATTTTAGATTTGAGAAGGAGATGAAAATCCACCCAACCAGAAACTAATTAGACCAAAATGAAGAGAAAAATGAGAGAGACATGTTTTAAATAAATTACCTTGGCCAAATCTTCTATTAGAAGTGAGAAATAGTGGAAAAATGTAGAAAACCTTAGCCTTTTCTCTTCATATGCGGAAATGGAGTTTTCTATTGTCTAAGATTGGGTTGGTCTCTGAAATAAAGGATGAGAGGCTAAGTAAGTTGGGGTTTTAGGTGGGTTTGGGCCAACCCTAAGGCGCAAAATTCACTTAGGCTCAGATATATGTTTATTGAGTCATAAGTTGAAGAGTTTAGTTGATGAAATAGGAGTTGGGCTCCTAAAAAATGAAATTGGACTTTCTTACAAACTAAAAGTGGGCTTTTTTATTTGGCTCATGGCATAAATAAATTGATCATAAGATCCAAATTAAATGTCCATCTCCCCTTAGTTAATTCCCTAATTAAACCCATAACCATAGTTAATATATCTTCGCCTAACAATAACCAAACATGATTATTAACTTAAAATGTCTAAAATAAACCTATTTCTTTAGAAACCTTATTTTCTTTATTTTTCCCAAATCCTTGTATTAATTCCTTAATTCACCATAATTATTCTTAATAAATTTTGAAGTGTTATAGATTAGAGATCATATTAATTTTGCACAATTAATTTAGGGTAATCGTTTGTAGTAACAGGTATTGTGGGGTGCCTAACACCTTCCCCACTCATAATTGACTCTCGAATCTATTATTTAGTTCATAAACCATTTTTCTTACAAAAATTTTTTTTTACAAAATTTTACCTTTTAAAATTTAAAATTTTGGTGGCGACTCTACTTCACTTTGATTTTGATTTTCATTTTCACAAAAATGGATTGAAAATTTTTAAAAATTTATTTTTCTAGCACTATGCAGTTGTAATTGCTAGTGTGACACATATGACTAGACATTAATCTCTAGATAATTGCTTAGTATTGTGTTAGATTAATTAACATGTGTTGTAACATCCGGTTCCCTGGAAACCAGAGGAAACGTGAGAAACATAATGTATAGTTTTTCCGTTAACGAACGAAACTTACCGGATATAAAAGGAAGTCCCCCAAGATGATGGAGTTAAGGTCCCAAAAAATTTGGGAAGCATTATAGACTCCTAAATATGAGAATCCCAGGCTTAGACGGAAAGAAAAACGGAGCTAGAATGAAGAAACAATTTCTCACAAAAAGCTTACGAAACTTAATGGCATTTTTGTAATTTCGAGCAATTTTTGGAATTCACACAGGAGGGCTTTTTAAATAAAAGTTTTGAGTTTTCTGGGGTTCTCAGAGGCCCTAAAAATCATAGGAAGCCCCAGGATAGTTAAATCCCCTCCAGTGGATGTTTTCCAATGTCATTGTGCCTGAACTTTGATGAATCCGTTTGGGAAGGTTTTAGCTCCAATTTGAGTGATTCTAAAGGCATTTTACTAAATTGGGAACCTAAATTTTATAATGGAAAAGACGGTTCTCATAAAGGAGCTAAAATGAAGGAGAAAAGAAAATGCCAAGAACAAAGGGCAAAATGAGAAATTATGAAATGTGTAACTTCCTCCCACCTATATATATGATGAGCCATTCTTCTCCCCTCATTATGCACGACCAAGTTCTGACCAAAACCAGAGGAAAACCCTAGGGAGAGTGGCGCATAAGAGGAAGGCAAAGAGGAGGAGAAATCAAAGGCTTAAGATATGGAAATTAGTAGTTTTTCATGCTCTTTCTCTTCCAAATCTCTTCTTCTCCATTCTCTTTTGTTTCCTATGATTATCTTGAAGTCTATAAATCTGTTTTAAGGGAGAAATTGAGGAAAAAATTCGGATTTGAAGAGAGGATCTCAAAGAACACAAGATTCAAGTGAGAAAAAGCAAGAAAACAAAGTAATTTCTCTTCCTATGACTGTCATTTTTGGTGCCTTTCTCCACCATTTCGCCCCACTTGAGAAAACCCTAAGAAGAGATGATTTTTAGGCAGAACCAAGTATGAATCTAAGAAAAAAGGGTGTAGAGATTAAGAATATGCAAAGGGAATTATCAAAAAATCATTAGATTTCAAGGTGCAAGTTCTAGGGTTTCAATTACACCTTGTAAAATCTGATTTTGTATGATGATTCTTAGGCCTAAGTAAGAGTTTAAATGAGCTCCCAACATCCCTAAGAGGCTCCCCATATGCTTCTTCCCTTGAGAAAACAAAGAAAGCTCCATGGAACCCAATATGCTTCATAGCCTTGGCCTAGATGGGTTCTCCTAGCTAGGTAGAGTTTTAAATTTTTCTAAGGCCATTCTTGAGTCATATTTGATGAATGAAAATGAGGGGAGGCCTTGGAAAAAGTTTAGAACTGATAGAAAGTGATTTGGTGCCTTAGGTTCCATATTATGACCTAAAGAAGCAACATTATATTAGGCTCTTTGTTTTAGTTGTGTGATGACTCCAAGAGGCTTAAAAAGAGTCAAGAATCATATTTGAGAGGAAAGAATGGAGCCTAGAAATTGTTTGAGGAGTGTTGCTTCATTAGGTGCATTTATGGACTATAATGGAGCCTATAGAGCAATCTAGTATCTAAGCCAGTTGTATGACCATAGAGTTTGTTTCATGAACCTAATTGGCTCCCGTAAATTATATCTAGGCCAAGAGAAATCATCTCCACCAAATTGTGGGTGTGTGGCCGAAAGAGGAGGCTTGAAAGCTAAGGAAAAAGTGTGTGCTTGTACACAAGGTAGCTCTCTTCACCTTCTCTTATGCATGGATGTGTGTTTAGCTTGTTTTAGAATGTGTGTATGTGTATTTTCAAGTTTAGAAAAGTATGCTAGCATGTCTTTATATGCCATGATGCTTGATGCTATATTATGTTTTCAAAAGATTACATGATGTTTGTGTGAGTTTGCTTGAGTGTGGAAAGGTCAAGAACTCTTCCCTTGGATGAGGATGAGCCAAGAACCCTCGAGTTTAGTTGAGACAAAGCAAAGAGTCTCCCAAAAACAAAGTGGGCTCCCAAGAGTATGGTTGAGTCCAAAATGCTCGTAAGGCCGTTTCGAATCACTTTAGCCTTGATTTTTTAGCAACTCAAGGCTCAAATCCTCATTTTTCATTATTTAAAATTTTATCATAATTTTATTTGACCCCAATTCCTTCTATTTTAGGGACTTTCTTTTATACTTGGCCCATTTCTAATGTTTATAGAGAAACCAAACATTGTATTTTTCACGTTTACGGAGGGACCGGATGTTACAAACGGCGTGCTAGCACCATTGAACATGAACATTTGTTCGTTCAAGGAGAGAAGACGTTCTTCTTCTTCTCTCTCTAAGCGTCAGTACACTTTTTCTCTTTAAGCATCCGTACACTTTCTTTCTCTAGGGTGGGAGGCAGCTCTTTAAAAAAACCATCATCCTAGAAAACCCTAGCCTTTCAATTTATAAAGGTGTGTTATATTAGGGTTTTAGGATAAATTTGATTAATTTAAATGCATTATTTAAAATTAATTCAAATCATAATTAAATATATTAGTTTAAATTTAAATCTATCCTATAGAATAAATTTAAAATAATTATTTAATTTAAATCTATAACCAAATTTAAATTTAATTTATCACATAGATTAAATTTAAATTATCATATTAGTTAAAATTTAAATCCATTATATGGGATTAAATTTAAAACTAATTCATTTAAATAAATTAGATGATATATATTTTGAAATATATATAATATATCAAATATATATTTTAAATTTTATAATATATATACATATATCAAATATATTTATAAAATTCTTCCACCTTGAACATTATATTTATTGAACCTAGATGCATTTTTAAGTTCAATAAATCTGAATATTCTAGCTTAAGTTAGTCCGTTCTTGTGTGCGACCCTGTAGACCCATATGATATTAGTAGTGGGCCAATAACACTATTCTACCCACAAGTTACAAGTGACCTCACCAAGATATTGTGACTACTCAAACTTATGGGATTGGTGATCCGATGTAACCTATCATACAACCCTGTCACATCCTTTTTGTCACACGATACCTAGGTCAATTATAAGGCATGGAAATATCATCTTCATTTTACTTAACCGTTACTTTCTTGATCTTCGAGTAGACTAACAGAACAAATAGAAAATCCTTCCATTCAAGCGTGACCATGCATTTTTTAGTCTCACTCATTGAGTGGCCCATAGATATCTCTCCACTAAAGAGAGGGATAAATTTCATTTTGACCACTCATCTTCCTCTACATGAATTCCATTATGCCAGATCATGGCCTTTATGATCACTTAGTTAAATGTGACTTTTGACTATGTCAAAGCACAGTGTTCCTCATGTAGAAATTTATGGTGATCTCAGGTCTGAAGGCTTAGTAACACGACTATATATGAATATGCTTATGACTTGATCCATGGAGCTATCTCATAATGGGTCAATCCAGCACCCTGTTTCCTAACAAGTGTCTATGATTTTGATTGGTATCTTCATATATGATTAACACATAATCATCAATCAAAATCATACTAGCCTTAGTTTTTCATCGTTCCCATAAATATAATCAACTAGTGATATTTAAGATAATCAATATGATTTATCTAAAGATATTATTATTATAGAAGACATGCAAATAATATAATAAATGTAATAAAAGAGAAACTCCTTTTTTTTAATAAAGTACAATATTTATAATACAATGATTGGCCTAGGGCACAATCTCCAACACTTAAATCATACACCGTCAGAGATTTAGTCAAACTAACATTATCTAGTTAATTTACTAACCTTATTTCATAATATTATGATAAACAATATTCATTTCTCAAGCTAATTTTTGTGTTTTCTAAATCCTTAATTTTTTCACCTATTTTGCCCGAATTCGTTCTTTAAGTTCTAATTGGCTTTTTCTTTTCATATAACCCTTTTTAATTATTCTTTTCCATTTTTTAGAGACAATATATTAGTTTACAAAATGTAGAATATTACAAAAAAAAACTTGCTATAATGGAAGCACAGTGAAGGTTTATACAAAATGGAAGGTAGTTGTTTACCTTCTTCAAGGTGTTTTACTTTTCAAGGTTCATCAAATTGCACCAGCAATAATAACATTTCATTGTCACCCTATTTTCATTTTAGTTTGGCAATTATAGCACAAAAAGTTAGGACATCCTTTGGTCAAGTATTGTAACATCCTATAATTATCTAATTAAGATTATTAAAAAAATTAAGGATTTATCGTGAAATTATAGAGACAATAAATCAAATAAGATGTTTGGTTAATTATTTTAAGAAATTTAATAAATTACACTAGGAAAATTAGCTAGAGTCCATTTGCCCTTAAAATTAAATTAACTGAGCTAGAAAATAATTTTAATTGTAAAACTCCCTATTTCTTTAATTATGGATCTAATAACCTAAGACCATGACCTTAGTATGATAGAAACATTGAAGCCTACTTTTCCTTAGCCTAAAATGTGACCCATTTCAGCCCATATAACCAAATTTAGCTGAAGCCTCTCATCTCTTTTTCCTTCTTCAACATTTCATGAAGAAAATGAGAATGTGTGTGTATGTGTGTGTGTGTGAGAGAGAGAGAGAGAGAGAGAGGGGGGGAGGGTTTCATGGTTTTAAGGCTTGTTAAAGGAGGAAGGATGGGGATTTAGCTCAAGTAAGTTCAAAGAAACTTCATTTACACTTCTTCCTCTTCATTTTGAACCAATTGCCTTATGATTTCATTATCATTTGTAGAATTGTAAGGTTTGAGATTTGAAGATTTTGAAGCACTTTTAATGAGAGCGAAGAAGAAGAGGTGAAGCCAAGGTTTTGACCCATTCGAAAAGTTTGGAGTTTGATGCTTAAGATTAAGGATTTGTGATCTTAGGAGCCTTAATAAGGCTTAAATTGCCACTTGAAGTGTGTCATTAGCTACCTAGGAAGTGGCAAGTGTCTTTGAGAGGTGAAGAATCCAATAGCAACAAGGGGAGACTATTAGAAAGCTAATTATAGTATTTTAGTTAATTGCATAGACTTTTGTATCTTATCTTTGGATATTTATCATGTAAGCACTGGATATTTATCATGCAAGTATTGGTTCTTGTGTATATGTTTATTTTGTAAAGCATACCATGATGCATCATATATTGCCAAGTGTAGCATTTCTTGTGCGGGATGGTTGTTTAGCTTAGATTCAACTTTTAATTCTTTGTATATGAATTCCTTTTATGTACATATGGTTCAATATGAAAAGGAATGGAAATCCTACTTCTCCTCTAAAGTTAGATTTGATTATTATGGAATTTATAGCTTCTAGTTGTACATGGGTCATTGTAGATGAATTGTACTTAAGCTAATTATTAGGTTGGAATGAATCTTGATTCTAATATGTCAGTTAGTGTTACACTCTACGATATCTCATTTACTTTGTACCATTTAGGTGAAAATATACATTACAAATCCCTTTAGCATGTGAATCAAGCTATCAACTACATCAAATGGGCTCATGATACCTTAAAATAGTTTCTCTACAATTCCATCTTATACTTTAGTTTCAAGAATCACTTTATGTAATATTTCCTCACTTTATGTAATACCTTAACTCTCTAGCCTTCTTATTTCATTAAAGGCTTAGCTTCATACACTTACATGGAAATAACACATTTAATAGTATTAAATTACATAACTGAAGGCCTATAAATTCGATTTGTGCTTCATGGACCATATGAGCTCATCAATGTCAATTTCCCTTCATAACATATCCATACAAGTCAGAAACATAAATAAACATCTCAAAAGTCTCAGGTTTTAGACCACATTTCACAAAATCAATGTTTTGCTCTCAGGTTTGCTAGCACAAATTTTTGATATGAATTTTGAAACTTTATAACTAATTTTAGAAAAATTGAAATCATGCATATGATAACTTTCTGGAAAGATCTAGATGTTAAATAATGAATAAAAATAATTCTAGACCAAGATAACAGCATTTGACCTAAGAAAAACACTAGAATAATAACTTAGGTCGTGTTCTCAGACAACATTAGGACTTGGAACTTCAAAAATTCATTTCTCCCTCTATAAAGCTCCAAATAAGGTGATCTCAGTAGTTATGGAATTGTTATAGTGTCTACTTTATGCTTATAAAATTTCATAAGCATTGGACTTCGTTTGGCCTATAAGTGACATGGAAATATAAACTGATTATATGAACAGTAACCACACAATTGTTGTATAATTTAGCCTACTTTGAAAAATTATAATAAATTTTTTAGAGCTCTAAATTAAGTGCTCTTTAACTTTGTGAAAAGCTCTAGATGAGACCTACTTAGTGGCCAAATTTCATGCAAAACTGTATCCATTTGGTCAGACTTTGATTCAGCTCAAGAATTGGTCAATTTTGAAGTCCAAAATGGGATGATAAGACACCAAATGACTTTCTTATGGTTCCATAGCCACTTGGACATATCCAAAAGCACAATTATAGTCTAGGGAAGTGTAATGCTCGATTTTTGTGAAACGAAGAAAATGGACGTGTTTCAAAGCAAGTCCCTCGAAATGAATTAGTTAAGGCCTCAAAAATTTGAGTAACATTAGAGACTCTAAAAAATGAGAATTCTAGGCTCAGATAGAAAGAAAAATGGAGCTAGAATGAGGAAATAAATTTTGACGAAAATCTTACGAAATGTAATGGCATTTTTATAATTTTGAGCAAATTTTGGAATTCACATAGCAGGGCTTTTTAAATGAAAGTTTTGAGTTCTTCGAGGTTCTCAGAGGCCCTGAAAATCATAGGAAGCCCCGGGACAGTTAAATCCCTTCCGGTGGATGTTTTCCAATGTTAGTGTATCAGAACTTTGACGGATTTGTTCAGAAAGGTTTTAGCTCTGATTTGAGTGATTTCAAAGGCATTTTACTAAATTGGGAACCTAAATTTTATAATAGAAAAGATAATTCTAAAAAAGGAGCTAAAACGAATGAGAAACAAAAATGTTAAGAACGAAGGGTAAAAGAAAATTGTTTGAAAAGTGTTTCTTTCTCCCACCTTTGAACAGGTGTCGCCCCACTCTCACACTCACATAACCTTATATTACTCTGCCCAAATTTAGAAGAGAGAGCTAGGGTTTAGGCACACCAAAGGGAGAAAAGAAGAAGGAGAAATCAAGGCAAAAAGGTATGGATTCTTTGTAGTTTTCCATCTAAACCTCCTCTCCTCCATTCTCCTTTGTTTCTTTTGATTAAAATGAAGTTTACAAATCTATTTTAAGGGAGATATTAAGGGGAAAATTCGGATTTGAAGAGAGGAGCTCAAAGAACACGAGATTCAAGTGAGAAAATATAAGAAAACAAGGTAATTTCTTCTCCCATGGTTATGACCTTTTGTTCCTTTCCTTTCTCCATTTCGCCTCACCTAAGAAACCCTAGGAGGACTTGGTTTTTAGGTAGAACCAAGGGTGATTCTTAAGAAAAAGGGTATGGAGATTAAGAATATGCAAAGAGAATTAACAAAAAACCATAGAATTTCAAGATGCAATTTCTAGGGTTTCAAGTGTTCCTTCCAAAATCTAATTTGATCTCTTAATTTCTATGCCTAAATAAGTGTTTAAATGAGCTCCTAAGATCCTTGGAAGTCTCCCCATATGCTTCCTACAACAAGGAAACAAAGCAAGGTCCATGGAGAGTAAAACCCTCCATTGTCTCGGCCTAAGAGAGATAGCATAGCTAGGGAGAGTTTTAAATTTTTCTAAGCCCATTTTTGAGTCATATATGATGAATGAAGATGAGAGGAGGCCTTGGAAAAGATTTAGAAACCATGGAAAGTGAGTTAGCCTTATATGTTCCATAATATGATCTAAAGAAGTAGCATATAGTTAGGCTCTTGGTTTTGATTGTGTGATAACTCCAAGAGGTTTAAAAGGAGTTAATAATCATATTTGAAAGGAAAGAATGGAGTCTAAAATTTATTTGAGGGGTGTTGCTTCATTGGATGCATTTATGGAACCATAATGAGGTTTATAGATCAATCTAGTGTCTAAGCAAGTTGTGACCTTAGAATTAATTCCATGAACTAAATTGGCTTCCATAAATTGTATTTAGACCAGGAGAAATCATCCCCACACCTCTGTGTGTGCTTGGCCGAAGGAGGGAGCATTAATTCAAGAGAAAAAGTGTGTAGTTGCTTCCAAGGTAGCATGCATAGATGATATTCATGATCTTTGTTTTGGTTTTTTTGAGCATGGTGAGGCTAAGAACCCTTAGCCATAGTGAAGATAAACCAAGAACCCTTAAGATTGGTTGAGACAAAGTAAAGAGTCTCCTAAAAGTAAGGTTGACTCCCAATAGTATGGCTGAGTCCAAAAACCTCTTAAAGAATGAGTGAGGCAAGTCTAACACACATAAGTAATTAGGTGAGGCCAATCCACTTGCTTGACAAGCCTTTGTATACTATGTATGACTTGCTCAAATATTGAAATTGCTTCTTGAATGTTTGCATATGTCAACATAACCATACATGCATTTATGAGACTTGTTTGCATCTTTTATGTATGATTGAATGGGAGATGAACTATTAGGATTCTTTGAATCTCATCCCCTCCTCTCCAATGATCTAATATGCTAGATGGACCAAGTGGGCAAGGTAATGGAAGCCAACCACCTTGAAGATGAGAGTATGACATTCAAGAGCATGAATTTTGCTACTTTAAGGCCATATAAAGGGCAATTGATGTAATCAATGATTGTATATGTATTACGATGTTATAAACATATATAACTATGATAATATGTCTTGTATAAATGGGAGAATATGTTATGTGACCATTAGAATGTGATTTGAGTATGATATGGCAAACTAGCTCCTTGGATGGCATTATGTAATTGTGTATAATTGCAAGTGGGATGGCCAAATTGAAATACATGAGATTTGGGATCACTTGGGTAGGTCACACAAGTCATAATCATGCTTCTAGACTTGTCCAAGAGGTGCCAAACATTAAGAGAGAACATTTGGACACTTTGGTATCCCATATGGAGCCAAAATTGATCATAATGGAACTTTATGTCACTTTTTTTTCAAATGAGCTCTTCCTGATCTGAGATTTGGCATGAAATTACATCTTGTTGAGAGCTTTTTGGTAATCTTAAGAACATAATTTTCGGAGGTCTAAAATATATTTGATGAATTTTCAAAGTTGGCAAAAATTCTAGTTTTGGTTATATCACTATTCACTCAGATCCGAAAATAAAATTTGTCACACAGCACTCAAATGATGTCGAATTAACATGAAATTTTATATGGAGAAACTAGACATTTCCAATGACTTGTGCTAACTAGAAGAACCTCATTTGGAGATTTAAAGAGGGAGATATGAATTTTCAAAGAATCTATCCAGTGTCAGGCGCTCCAACTGACCTTAGATACTTTTGATTAGATTTTGAGGTTGGAGCATACCTAAGTTGGTCTAGAGTTATTTTTTTCCCTCTTGTTAACATCCACAATTTTCAAATTAGTATCATTTGTATTGATTGAATTTTTGTAGAATTAACTGGATATTTTTGAAATTTGCTACAAAATTCTATGACAGCACCAGTGGACAGTCAGACTCTGGACCATTTCGAATGTCAAACGTCTTTTGTGTTGTGTTTCATGGTCTGGACATATTTTTAGCATAAATAGAAATATGTAGCTTTCTATATTGGCCAAGAATGCATGATTCTGATTTTTCTAGAATTAGTTATGATTTTTCAAAATTTGTGATAGAAATGAGGAAAAATCTAGTTGAAAATATATGTATGTATTTTATGCTTCCTTTTGGTTTCCATGAGATGTAAGCCAATTTTGATGATGCAAATGAGTTATATTCATGTAATTAAATATGAGAATGCAATGTATAAGTTCACACGGTCCTCAATTTCATGCTTTCCTCCTTCTAAACCTCTTCTCCTCCATTCTCCTTTGTTTCCTATGATTATAATGAAGTTTATAAATCTATTTTAAGGGACAAATTGAGGGAAAAATTCGGATTTGAAGAGAGGAACTCAAAGAACACAAGATTCAATTGAGAAAAAGCAAGAAAACAAGGTAATTTCTTCTTCCATGGTTGCTACCCCTTGCTCTCCTTCTCCACCATTTCTCCCACTTGAGAAGACCTAAAAGGATTTAATTTTTAGGCAGAACCAAGGGTGATTCTTATATGCAAAGAGAATTAGCAAATAACCATGGAAATTCAAGACGCAAAGTCTAGGGTTTCATATGTTCCTTACAAAATATGATTTGATACCTTGATTTCTATGTCTAAATGAGAGTTTAAATGAGCTCCTAAGATCCCTAGAAGTCTCCCCATGTGCTTCCTCCATCAAGAAAACAAAGCAAAGTTCAAGGAGATCATAAAGCTTCCTAGTCTTGGCCTAAAGGAGTTTGTGTATCTAGGGATAGTTTTAATTTGTTTCAAGCCCATTTTTGAGTCATATATGATGAGTGAAGAAGAGGGAAAGCCTTGGAAAAAATTTAGAAACCATAGAAAGTGAGTTGGTGCTTTATGTTCCATAATATGACCTAAAGAAGCAACATATAGTTAGGTTCTTTATTTTAATTGTGTGATGACTCCAAGAAGTTTAAAAGGAGTCAAGAATCATATTTGAAAAAAAGAATGGAGCCTAGAATTTAATTGATGGGTGTTACTTCATTAAGTGCATTCTTGGAAACATAAAGGGGTTTATAGACCAAGCTAGAGTCTAAGTAAGTTGTGTAGCCTTAGAATTAATTCCATGAACCTAATTGGCTTCCGTAAATTGTGTCTAGGTCAAAAAAGAATGATCTCCACCTTCTTGGGTGTGTGCGATCAAAGGAGAGGATTCAAGGCTTAAGGAAAAAGTGCGCAAAATGCAAGCAAGGTAGCTCTCCACCTTCTCTCATGCATGATTGCTTGCTTTACTTGTCTTTGAATGTGTGTATGTGTGTTTTAAGCCATGAAAAATGTTCTAGCATGAGCTCTTACTCCATGGTACCATGATGATGCATTATGTTTTCCAAATGATATTTATGATGTTTGTCTTGGTTTGCTTGAGTGTGGTGAGGCCAAGAACCTTTAGCCATGGTGAGGATGAGCTAAGAACCCGTAAGATTGGTTAAGACAAAGTAAAGAGTCTCCCAAAAGTGAGGTTGACTCCTAAGAGTATGGTTGAGTCTAAGAACCTCTTAAAGAATGGGTGAGGCAAATCCAAAATCCACAAGCAAATGGGTGAGGCAAATCCAAAATTCACAAACAAATGGGTGAGGCCAATCCACTTGCTTGGCAAGCCTATGTATGTTATGTATGACTTTTTTAAATGCTAAGAATACTTCTTGAATGATTGCATATGTTCATATGCCATGCTTGTATTTGTGAGACTTGTTTTGCATGCTTTATGTATGATTGAATGGGAGATGAGCTATTAGGATTCTTTGAATCTCATTCCCTCCTTTCCAATGTTCTAACATGCTAAGTGGACCAAAAGAGCAAGGTAATGGAAGCCAACCATCTTGAAGATGAGAGCATGACATCAAAGTGTCTTGAAATTGTTACTTTAAGGCCTTATGGATAGAAATTGATGAAATCCCTAGTTGTATATCACCTATGATATTATGAGCATGTATAATTATGTTAATGTATTGTATATAAATGAGAATTAGGGTTATATATATGGAAATACTCATTTTGGTCATGTAATGGCAATTTTGCATTATGGAATTTCATGTATGAATGAAAGTGGAATAGCCAAAATGAAATGCATAAGGTTTGGGATCACTTGGACAGTTCACACAAGTCCTTATTATGCTTTTAGACTTGCCCAAGAGGTGCCAAACCCCAAGGAAAGTTATTTGGATATTTTGGTATCCTATATGAAGCTAAAATTGACCATAATGGAATTTTATGTCACTTTTTGTTCAAATGAACTCTTCTTGATTTGAGATTTTTTGTGCAATTATATCTTGTTGAGAGATTTTTGGGAAGTTAAAGAAAAGAATTTTCAGAGGTCTAGAGAATATTTGATGAATTTTCAAAGTTAGAAAATTTTTTAGTTTTGGTCATGTCACTGTTTATACTGGTCTAAAAATGAGATATATCACACAAGGCTCAAATGATGTCTAATTGCCATAAAATTGTATATAGAGAAACTAGACATTCCCAGTGACTTGTGCCAACTAGAAACACCTCATTTGGATGTCTAGAGAGAGAGATATGAATTTTCAAAGAATCTGTCCAGTATCAGACACCGATCTGGAGTTAATTTTTGAGCTCTGGGCATGTCTGAACCAGTTTGGAGTTATTTTTGCCTCTAGCTAACATCTACATCTTTCCATATTGATATCATTTGTATGGATTGGATTTTTTTGGAATTAATTAGATATTTTTGAAATTTGCTACAGAATTCTATGACAACACTAGTGAACAGCCTGATCTCTTAACCTTTTCGAATGTCAAACACCTTCTTTGATGGATGTTATAGTCTGAAAATATTTTTATCATGAAGTAGACATGTGTAGCTTTCTAGAATGACCAAGAATGTATAATTTTGATTTTTTTAGAATTATTTATGATTTTCCAAAGTTTGTGATAGAAATGTAGAAAATCTGGCCAAAAATATATGTATATATTTCATGCTTCCCTTTGAGTTCCATGAGATGTAGGCCACTTTTAATAATGCAAATAAGTTGTATTTATGTAATTAAATATGAGAATGTGATATATGAGTCCATATGGCCCACGAGTGTAATATTCGATTCTTTGAAAATAAGGGATTATGTTATGCGACTTATAGAATGTATATTGAGCATGAAGTATGGCAGCAGACCAAGTTAATTTAAGGGCTGAGATAACATCTCATCACCTAGGTCGAAGATCTTGTCGACAAGATCCTATAATTTGTAGTGCAATTTCTAAGACCTTGTCGATAAGGTTTTCGCTAGCAAGTACAAGGTCTTCTTATATAATGTGTTAAAACTTGTGTGGTGTGGAATTGAGTATGGAAGGCTTTTTAAATGAAATTTTTGAGTTTTTTGGGGCTTTCAGAGGCCCTAAAAATTATGGGAAGTCTCGGGACAACTAAAGCCCCTCCGGTAGACGTTTTCTAACGTCAATGTACTTAAACTTTGACGGATTCATTCGGGAAGCTTTTAACTCCGATTTGAGTGATTCCAAAGGCATTTTGCTAAATTGGAAACCTAAAATTTATAATGGAAAAGACAGTTCTCAAAAAGGAGGTAAACGAGTTAGAAACAAAACTACCAAGAACAAAGGACAAAATAGGAATTTTTGAAAAAGTCCTTCTTAAACCTATATATATATGAAGCGTCCTTCTACTCCCCTCATTTAGATCAACCAAAATCTGCCTAAAAACTAGAGAAAGCTCAAAGGAAGGAGGGGTACAAGACTAAGGCAAAGGAAAAGGGAAATTTTCAAGAAAAAGGTAAGAATTTGTTATAATTTCCTAATCTTCTCTTTAGGAAATCTCTTCTCCTCCTTCTCCCCTTTCTCCCTATGGCTTTCTTAGCATTTTTCGTGCTATTTTAGGGTCAGACCAAGAGGAGAAAATTCGGATTTGAAGAGAGGTAGCCAAAGAAAGTGAGAATCAAGTGAGAAAACAAGGAAAAATAAAGTAAATCTCTCATCCATGGTAGATACTTCCTCCCCCTTCTTCTCCCTATTTCGCCCCATATATGTAGATGCAAGAGGGCTAGAATTTTGAGGAGAACCAAGGGTAAATTCTACGAATTTGAGGGAGGAAAGTAAGAATATGCAAAGAAATTCAAGTAAAAATCATGATTGCACCTTAAGCTCTATCATGAACCCTAGCCATATTTTATGATGTTTAAGGATTCATATGAGTTCCTAAGACATCAAGAGAGCTTCCTACATGATTCTTCCATTAGAAGAAGCAAGGAAACTCCATTGGTGCTTTATGGAAGCATAGTTTCGGCTAAGGAGACTCCATGCACCTAGGGAGTGTTTTAATTCCTTCCAAACTTAGTTTTGCATCATGTATGATGGGAGAGTATGAGAGGAAGCCTTGGGAAAAGTTTATAAACTATAAAAAGTAAGATAGCCTTATATGTTCCATAATATGACTTAAAGAAGCAACACCTAGCAAGGCTCCTAGAATTGATTATGTGATGACCCCAAGAGATTTAAATGGAGTCAAGAATCATGAATGAATAGATAGAATGGAGCCAAGATGATGTTTTCCTAAGGTTGCTTCATTAAGTGCATTATGGAACCATAAAAGAGTTTTATGAGTCACCTAACTTTTCTAGTGAATGTGTGGCCTTAGACTTTGTTTCAAGAGTGTAATTAGCTTCTATATGATGTGTCTAGGCCAAGAGGAATGATCTCCACCTTCTTAGGTGTGTGAGGTCAAGGGCGAGGAGTCAAAGCTTAAGGAAAAAGTGTGTGAATGCAAGCAAGGTAGCTCTCTCCTCCTTCTCTCATGCATGGATGTGTGTTTAGCTTATTTTAGAATGTGTTTATGTGTATTTTCAAGTTATGAAAAGTATGCTAGCATGCCTTTATATGCCATGATTTTTGATGCCATGTTATGTTTTCAAATGACTACATGATATTTGTATGAGTTTGCTTGAGTGCGGAGAGGCCAAGAACTCTTTCCTTTAGTGAGGATGAGCCAAGAACCCTTGAGCTTAGTTGAGACATACCAAAGAGTCTCCCAAAAGTAAAGTGGGCTCCCAAGAGTATGAATGAATCCAAAGCTCTTAAAGAATGGGTGAGGCAAGTCCAAAATCCATAAGGAGAAGTGTGAGGCCTGTGACAACCCTATCTTCTAATCATTGTAATTATAGCTAAATACAAGGTTTATTAATTAATGATCAAGGTTTTAGGTCATTATATTTTATCGCATTACGAAAATATGAGGGAATTTGAACCTTGATGTTAGGGTCGTCACCATGCCACCTCAACAAAATAAAATGTGCATAAAAGAAATATTACTACCATAAGAGGCTCATGATTCAACCATCCGTTAGTTTCAACACTCAATAACCTCCCGGCTTGTAATCTTGTATCATTCTCCTAATTTCACAAATCTCGTCGCGGCGATAGCAGCGGCGAGTTAGACCTTCGCCGCGGCCAACCTATGTGGCGCCGCGGCGAAAATGCTTCCTGGAACTTCTACTCGACTCCCAGAATTCTCGCCTCGGCGCAATATATTCGCGCCGCGGCAAGTTTTGCCTCTGTCCAACACAAATTTTAATTTTTCGACTCGCGCCGCGACGGAAAACACTCCGCCGCGGCGGGTTTTGGTTCTGTTACCCCTCTGGGTGAATTTTTCGCTTCGCTTCGCGCCGCGACGAGGTTCGCTGCGCCGCGGCGCCTTTCGGCTCTATCTCTCCTTTGGCCGCGGCGAAGCCTTCTTGGCCGCGGCACGATTCCCTTCTATGACCATATTACCCAAATTTCGCCCTCTACACTCCAATTCTCACCTTGGCAACACTCTAGGTCCACCTACCCTTGTTTTAAGTGATCCTAATGGTGTTTATCTACCCTATTTACCCATCAATCCATCCATTACCATTATGTAACTCAGATGTCACTTCCTACTTGTTCCACTAACTCATACCAACAAATTCATAATTAAATGGCAGCAAGAACACATGCATTAGCAATAATTTACATCCCATGCACATTCCATAGATATTCCATTCAACAATAGCTTACCTCTAAGACATCATATGTCTACAATTCCCATAAGGTGATCCATATCACAATTTCAGCAGAACTACATACATATATATAATGCTATAAGTTCATACATTGATATTCCACTATGATGTGCTCTAAATCCTTAACGGTTACATTTCAATCAAGCAAAATATAAACGCCTACACTTGGCAACATGATTACATGATGATGCTGTGTAAACTAATAACAAAAATTGCATCTTGTGACACCTTAACCTCTAACTCATACCCAACGTGCCCTCTAGCCCATATGGGCAATGCGGAACTCATAAGGGAGACGCTTTCTCTACCTTATGCTTACTCTTATATGGCACTACGTGTGGGTAGAGCTCCACTTTGAAGTAATATGGACCGGTTGAGCTCTCTCTCTAATTCCTCATGCTCAATTCCTCTATTGAGACTTGTTTCAATCCCTACTATATGCTTAGAACTCATGGAAAGCAAAAAGGGATTGGAGACATGCATTTTCGCTAGTGGCAGATTTCGCCTCTTTTCTGGGCTAACTTTGGAAATTCATAACTAAATGCAGAAAAATCGTATCTGCATGATCTGGGTCATTCTAGAAAGCTTGAGACGTCTATTTCATGCTAAAAATACTTAGAAGTCTCAATCTCTCACTCATTCTGCGTTTAACATCGAAATAGCTCACTGGTCAGAGGGGGCTTCTTTGCTGTCACAGTTTACTGATATGGACTTTGAAAATGTCTAACTAATTCCACAAAAATCCAATGCTCATAAAATCTATCTCTATGGAAAGATGTCGATGTTAGCTAGAGGAGAAAAATCTCTCCAGATCAGTTCACCTAGCCAATTTCCCGAAAACCGATGAAACAGTACCTCGGGTCTGGCTGGGTGTCTGATTCTGGGCAGGAACTTCGAAATTGCATAACTCACTCTCTGAACCTCTAAATGAGGTGCTTCTAGTTCCTACAAGTCACTGTGACCATATAGTTTCTGTGTATAAAATTTCGTAGCCATTGGACTACGTTTGCCCCTCGGATGACATGATTTCAAAACTGACCAAATGAACAGTGATTTTCTGAAATCCGAATTTCTGATGTCAACTTTGAATGCTCATAGAAAATGCTATAGACCTCTAAATGACATGAACTCTAGCTTCCCAGAAAGCTATAATCATAATCTAGCTACATGTCAAATCTCATAGCAAGAAGAGGTCATATGGCTATGCTATGACATCATGTGCAAAATGGCCCTTTCTTGGCCAAAAGTGTGGCTAATGGGGTCCAATCTTAAGTTTTCTACTTCTATGACTCTTTGAGCACATGAGAAAGCATCTTTAGGAGCTATCAATCATACCTCAAGTGTCTCATAACTCAGATTGGGGAAACTCACTACTCCATGCCCACTTATGCACCCATATAAACTATACTACTTTGAGCATTTCATATCAAAAGTTACTTTCTCATTCTTCGTAAACCTCATTCTCATACATTCAACGTTCATATATACATTATCTTGCAACATTTGTACATGCTACATCATATACATCATTTACATCTCATGTACAAGTTACATATACAATGTAGTACAAAACTATACACTTTTCTTCATCTCTATCCCTAGCCTCATGCTTGTTGGTGGTTGCTCCCATCTCTTATCTCACTTGGACCACCTGGCATGGTTGGATGGTGGAGAGGGGGGTGAGATTCGGAGAATCTCAGTAGTTCAACTCTCATTCAAACATACATACATTGCGTGCAACAAGTCTCATTATGCATGTATGGCATGTTAGCATATAAAACATGATGAAAAACATTTGAAACATGTAAAATGGCCATGGATAACATTTAAGAGCTCGCTGAGTACTTGGATCGGCCTCACCCCTTCCCTTATGGCTTTTGGATTTGCCTTCCCATACTTTTAGAGGTATTTAGACTCACCCTTACTCTTTGGGAGTCAACCTCACTTTTGGGAGACATGGCTCAACCAACTTAGGGCTTCGGCTCATCCTCACCTTGGCTTCAGGGTTATTGGCTTTTCCATTTCCTCAAGCAAACCAATCAAGCATTTAAAACATCATCTCAATCATATCACATAATCATGCTAACACACTTCTCATAGCTCATCTCATTCATACACACAAGCAAGACAATGTAAACACACAATTATGCATGAGAGAAAGTGGAGAGAACTACCTTTGCTAGCTATTCTCAATTTGCTCTGACACTTGACTCCTCCCTTGTTGGTTTTCGCAACAACTTCTAGATGGGAGAGTTTCCTCTTGAGCCTAACCACACAAAAGCATGGCATTAATACCTTATACTCAATTCTTAAGCTAGGGATCTCTTCTAATTGGCTCTACTGAGCTTCTCACTCTAGGTCTTTCCTCACTCTAAGGCCCATGAGCTATCCCTCTCTTTTCTCAACTCTTAAGAAAGGGGAAAAGCAAGAAAGAGAAGACTATCTACTTCTAATCTCTCTCAAGAATGGTTTCCCACTCTCTCTCCTCTGAACCAGACTCAACCCTAACCATTTTCTACCATTTAAACCGTGAAAAGGAGGGAAAAAGGGGAGAAGGCAACTTACTAAGAGGAAGCTATGAAAATTCATACCTTTCTTGTGCTTTCCTCTTCTCTTCAGTTTCTCACTCTCTCCTCCGCCCTTTTCTCTCTCCTAAAACAAGTTAGAGTCGGTTAGAAGAAGAAAGAAGAGATTTGGAAGCTTTTAAAAAGTCGAATTCTCTTTTTCTCGCTTTTCTGGACCGCTCTCGCTATAGCGAGTTAGTGACCTCGCTACGGCGAGCTCGTGTCTGTTCCAGACCTCTGCCTTCGCTATGGCGCCGCTATGGCGAGCAACTCCCTGGTCTCTATATGGAATGCCATACTCGCTATAGCTAGGAACAATTTCGCTACGGCCAGCAACTCACTGGTCTCTATATGGAATGCCGCACTCGCTATAGCTAGGAACATATTCGCTATGGCGAAGAGGCATTCTCGCTATGGCGATTCCATATCTCGCTATGGCGAGAAGACTTAGAAAATTCTCAGCTCTTCGAAAATTTTCCAGCTTCTCTTTCCCTTCCTTTTTCTCACTTCTTTTTCTCTTTTCTTTTTCTGGGTTATTACACATCTATCCTACTTTACTCAGACCAAGTGTAGCTCCCCACACCCGGCCTCAGCTCATGGATGTTCATCCACTTGCTTACCCTTATCCTTACCCGAGGAACTTTCACCTGAAATATTAATCCCATAAAACGGGGTGAGATGTGAATCTCAGTAACCAAGGCAATTCCATCATATATTCCATATTAATTCACATACATGCATAATTTCACATAAACACCAGCAGTAGACCATTCACATCAGTAAATGAAATAATTAGGCTATCATGATTACTATCCCATACTAGCAATCACATTATCGCATGTTAAAGGCCATTAACACCGGAGAGGCCCGTCCACGGCACCTACTCCCTATTGAGCACAACCGGGGTTTAGTGCATCTGGGTTTGATCATAACCCGGTGCTCGATCGTAGCACATGCACGGGTGGCAGCCGCACCACAGCTCCACCATGGACTCACAAGGTCCAATCACAATTCAACAGATAGCCAACCAATTCATTAAACATTTCAAATCATTCATGTATAGCAAAATATGAAATTAAGACAGATATATGCATGGAATTAATGTAAACCCAGTTACCTCACGTGTAGACACTTGCAATAATCACCAATGGTGCAGAAATCCCCCTATAACCATAACATCATATAATTACTACTCTAATTCATCATTAATGATCATAATCAGTACCCAAGGAATTTAAAATGCCAATGACTACCCAAGAATCATTTACCCAGCCACAACAAGTCCCAATTTCGGATTTAAGTTTCCTCCACCAGAAAACTCAATATTCCACCCAAAATCCTAAGCAAATTCGTACATAATTAATACCCATTTTATAAATTAGCTATGGAGGTCTCAAATTAACAATTAAAGCATCAAAATGGAGGGTTTAAACTCACCCAAGGTCAGTCCTAATCCCAACCTACGAATTTCATCAAGAAAACCCCCAAACACTTACATTTCAGATTTTGGGTAGGATGAAAATGCTCCAAATGAAAAACTAATCAGGCCAAATTAAAGAGAAAGATGAGGGGATTAAGTTGTATAACTATTACCTTGGCTGAATCTTGCTCTAAGTATGAGAAAATGTAGAATTTTGGTCCCAAACCCTAGCCTCCTTCTCCACCTCCGATTTTGCCTCTTGAATCTTATGTTTCAGCAAGTGAGAAAGTGGCTGGGGTATTAGGGTTTGAGTTGGGTTTTAGTTGGGTCAAGTATGGGTCATGGGCTGCTCCAAGATCCATCTCCACTTGGGCTTCAGATTTTAGTTTATTGGGCCAGTTTTTAGAGTGTTGGGCTGCAGAATTTTACTGGGCCAGTTTTATGCATTTGGGTTGCTGAAATTTAATTGAGTTTGGGCCAAGTTTGAGAAGCTCAAGAATGTGGGTCTGCACAAGGATTATTGGGCAACTTAGAAGAGTCTATACAAGATAAATCTTGGGCCTCCATCCCACTAAATTATGTTAGGTCTGCACATAATCCATTGGGCCCCCATTAACCTCTTCTCATGATCTATTAATTTAGGCCTAGATAGAATTTTTATCCCAATTAAATCTCAAACCCATATTAATAATTTATCTCTCTAAAGTCTCCATTCACTTAACTTGCCCAATGAGCCCATATTAATTACTCTTAATTAATTCTAATTCATAATTAACACCTTAATTAATTATGGGGTGTTACAAGGCCAATCCAAACACCTAGTGAGCTCTTGAATGTCTTGTATGACTTGTTCACATGCTAAGCTTGCTTCTTGAATGCTCATGAATTGTATTATGTCCATGCATGCATTTTTAAGGCTTACTTTACATATATTATGTATGATTGAATGGGAGATGAGCTATTGGGATTCTATGAATCTCACTCTCTCCTCTCCAATGATCTAACATGCTAGGTGGACCAAGTAGCTATGGCAATGGGAGCCAACAACAATGAAGAAGGAAGATTGATAACTATATATCTAGTTTTATTCTTTTAGAACCATAATGATGCTTCATAATGTATATGATGTTGTAAATGGTCTATGATCCTTGAGACATGTATAAATATGATATTATGTGATGTTTAGAGGTATGGATATGATGTACGAACTCTAGCATATATGTTGAGTATGTAATGCCCAAGTATGCAATTTGGAAGTTTCATGGAAATGTGCATAAGTGTGGGTTGAATGGCCAAAATGAGATGCATAAGGTTTGAAACTATTTAGGCATCTCACACAAGTCTTAAATGCACTTTCAGACTTGCCCAAAAGGTGCCACAACCAAGGGAAAGCCATTTGGCAAGTTTGGTACCCCATATGGAGCTAAATTTGACTATAATGGAACCCTATGTTAGTTTTTGGCCAAATGAGTGAGTCTTGATCTGAGATTTGGCATGAAATTAGGTCTCATTAAGAGCTTTTTGGGAAGCTAAAGATCATAATTTTCAGAAGTCTACAGAATATTTGATGATTTTTCAAAGTTGGCAATTTTCATGGTTTCTGGTTTGCTTCACTATTCATTTGGTCCGAAATTATTTTCTCTTACATAAGACTCAAATGATGTCCAATTGCCACGAAATTTTATACAAAGAAACTAGACATTCACAGTGACTCATACCAATTGGAAGCACCTCATTTGAAAGTCTAGATAGGGAGATATGAATTTTTGAAGTTTCTGTCCAGTATCAGTAATTTTGCCCGACCAGAGGTATTGTTCCATTGAATTTCGAAGCCTGGGCTTAATGAACTGATTTAGAGATATTTTTCCTCTCTTTTTAACATCCATATATTTCTATATTGGTATCATGTGCATGGATTGGATTTTTTTGGAATTAATTGGATATTTTCAAAGTTTTCTGCAGAATTTTGTGATAGTTCCAGAATTCAGTCGGACCTTTGGACCATTTTGGATATCAAACATCCTCTGTGATGAATTTTATGCTCTTAACATATTTTTATTGTAAAGTAGACATCAATAGCTTTCCAAAATGACCAAGATTGTGATATTTCAATTTTTCTGGATTTAGTTATGATTTTCCAAAATTTAGGCAAGAATAGGGGGCAAATTTGGCCGAAATTCACTAAGCCCATTTCATGCTTCATTTTGGTTTCCATGAATTGTAGGCATGATGTTGTGATGCAAATGAGTTGTAATGATGTAATTAAATATGAGAATGTATAGTATAAGCTCACACGGTCTATGTGACACTGATTGCAATTTTTAAGTATGACGTAACGTAAATAAACCCATTATTTTTGGTCATTTTTTCATGTGTTCTCATGGAAATGATGATATGAAGCTTATGAATGTTATGAAATGAGCTAGAATTTATGGTGTTACAACGGGACTCCGAATGAAAAATTTATGCATAGCGCAACGCTAAGAAATTCATTATTTTATATCATTTTTCCTTGCTCCTTCATGAAATGCATGATGTGAAGCATGAGAATGGCATGAGATAAGTTAGGAAATTATGGTGTTACACTTGCCTCTAGCAGAGTTTGCCTATTATAATAGTTGTCATGCAAGTATATAGATGGCACCGTATGAGGCATTGTATGGGAGAAAGTGTAGGTCTCTGATGTGTTGGGTTGAGCTAGGAGAGCAGAGTCTTATAGGCCCAGAGTTAGTGAACCAAACTTATAAGCAAATTGAAACCATCAGAAAGATACTCCTAATGATCTAGAGTAGACAAAAAGCTATGTAGATAAACATAGATGGCCGTTAGAGTTTGAGATTAGAGACCATGTATTCATTAGAGTGTCTCCAGTTATAGGGATAGGTCGGTCCATAAAAAGTAAAAAGCTCAATCCAAAGTACATAGGTCCTTTTCAAATTCTTGATAAAGCAAGGCTTGTGGCCTACAGACTAGCCCTTCCCTTAAACCTGAGCCAAGTACATAATGTATTCCATATTTCACAACGTAAATAGTACTAGCCCGACCCCTCACATGTCATAGAATATGAGAATGTGCAGTTACAAGATAATCTATCATACATAGTATCACCAGATCGGATCGTGGACATTAGACTCAAGTAGTTACGGAATAAGACAATACTGCTGGTGAAAGTGGTTTGGAAGGGGTTATCTCTCAAAGAGGCTACCTGGGAGCTAGAGGAAGATATGAGGAAGAAATATCCAGAACTCTTCCTATAAGGTATGCTATCTAAATTTCGAGGACGAAATTTTTTAAAGGGGGGAGAATTGTAATGTCCTATTTTCGTTAAACGATGGAAATGGATGCATTTTCAAAGCAAGTCCCCCGAAATGAATTAGTTAAGGCCTTAAAAAATTTGAGTAATATTTTAGACTCCTAAAAGTGAGAATTTTAGGCTCAGAAGAAAAGAAAAATGGAGCTAGAATAAAAAAAATAAATTTTGATGAAAATCTTTAAGAAACGTAATGGCATTTTTGTAATTTTGAGCAAATTTTGGAATTCACATAGTATGGCTTTTTAAATGAAAGTTTTGAGTTCTTCGAGGTTCTCAGAGCCTTGAAAATAATGGGAAGCCCCAGGACAGTTAAATCCTCTCTGGTGGACGTTTTTCTAATGTCAATGTATTAGAATTTTGACGGATTCGTTCAAGAAGATTTTAGCTCTGATTTGAGTGATTCCAAAGGAATTTTACTAAATTGGAAACCCAAATTTTATAATGGAAAAGACAGTTTTAAAAAAGGAGCTAAAATGAATGAGAAACGAAAATGTTAAGAACGAAGGGTAAAAGAAAAATTTTTGAAAAGTGTTTCTTTCTCCTACCTATGAATCGGTGGCGCCCCACTCTCACACTCACATAACCTCATATTACTCTGCCCAAATTCAGAAGAGAGAGCTAGGGTTTAGGTGCACCAAAGGGAGAAAAGAAGAAGGAGAAATCAAGGCAAAAAGTATGGATTCTTTGTAGTTTTCCATCCAAACCTCCTCTCCTCCATTCTTCTTTGTTTCCTTTGATTAAAATGAAGTTTACAAATCTGTTTTAAGGGAGATATTAAGGAGAAAATTCGGATTTGAAGAGAGGAGCTCAAAGAACACAAGATTCAAGTGAGAAAAAGCAAGAAAATAAGGTAATTTCTTCTCCCATGGTTACTACCTTTCATTCCTTTCCTTTCTCCATTTCGCCTCACCTAAGAAACCCTAGGAGGACTTGGTTTTTAGGCAGAACCAAGGGTGATTCTTAAGAAAAAGGGTATGGAGATTAAGAATATGTAAAGAGAATTAACAAAAAATCATGGAATTTCAAGATGCAATTTCTAGGGTTTCAAGTGTTCCTTCCAAAATCTAATTTGATCTCTTAATTCCTATGCCTAAATAAGTGCTTGAATAAGCTCCTAAGATCCCTAGAAGTCTCCCCAGGTGCATCCTACAACAAGGAAACAAAGCAAGTTCCATAGAGAGTAAAACCTTCCATTGTCTTGGCCTAAGGGAGATAGCATAGCTAGGGAGAGTTTTAAATTTTTCTAAGTCCATTTTTGAGTCATATATGATGAATGAAGATGAGGAGAGGCCTTGGGAAAGATTTAGAAACCATAGAAAGTGAGTTGGCCTTATATGTTCCATAATATGATCTAAAGAAGCAACATGTAGTTAGGCTCTTAGTTTTGATTGTGTGATGACTCCAAGAGGCTTAAAAGGAGTCAAGAATCATATTTGAAAGGAAAGAATGGAGCCTAGAATTTATTTGAGGGGTATTGCTTCATTGGGTGCATTTATGGAACCATAATGAGGTTTATAGATCAATCTACTATCTAAGCAAGTTGTGTGACCTTAGAATTAATTCCTTGAACCTAATTGGCTTCCATAAATTGTGTTTAGGCTAAGAGAAATCATCCCCACACCTTTATGTGTGTGTGGCCAAAGGAGGAAGCATTAATTCAAGAGAAAAAGTGTGTAATTGCTTTCAAGGTAGCTCTCTCCACCTTCTCTCATGCAAAAATGTGTGCTTACATTGTCTTTGAATGTGTGTATGTATATTTTAAGCCATGAAAAATGTTCTAACATGAGCTCTTACTCCATGGTACCATGATGACGCATTATGTTTCCAAATAATGTTCATGATATTTTTTTTAATTTGCTTGAGCATAGTGAGACTAATAACCCTTAGCCATGGTGAGGATGAGCTAAGAACCCTTAAGATTGGTTGAGACAAAGTAAAGAGTCTCCTAAAAGTGGGTTGACTCCTAAGAGCATGGCTAAGTCCAAAAACCTCTTAAAGAATGAGTGAGACATGTCCAACATCCACAAGTAGTTGGGTGAGGGCCAATTTACTTGTTTAGCAAGCCTTTGTATGCTATGTGTAACTTGCTCAAATGTTGAAATTGCTTCTTGAATGTTTGCATATATCAACATGACCATACATGCATTTATGAGACTTGTTTGCATCCTTTATGTATGATTGAATGGGAGATGAGCTATTGGGATTCTTTGAATCTCATCTCCTTCTCTCCAATGATCTAATGTGTTAGGTGGACCAAGTGGGCAAGGTAATAGAAGCTAACTACCTTGAAGACAAGAGTATGACATTCAAGAGCTTGAATTTTGCTACTTTAAGGCCATATAAAGGGTAATTGATGTAATCAATGATTGTATATGTATTATGATGTTATAAACATATGTAATTATGATAATATGTCATGTATAAATGGGAGAATATGTTATGTGACTATTAGAATGTGATTTGAGTATGATATGGCAAACTAGCTCCTTGGATGGCATTATGTAATTGTGTATAATTGTAAGTGGAATGGCCAAATTGAGATACATGAGATTTGGCATCACTTGGGCAGCTCACATGTAACACCCCATAATTAATTAAAGTATTAATCACGGATTAGATTAATTAGGAATAATTAATATGGGTTGAGATTTAATTGAGATAGAAATCCTATCTAGTCTTAAATTAATAGATCATGATAAGAGGCTAATGGAGGCCCAATGGGTTAAGTGCAGACCCAACCCAATTTAGTGTGATAGAAGCCCAAAATCCACCTTGTATAGACCCTTCTAAGTGGCCCAACAACCCTTGTGCAGACCTACATTCTTGAGCTCTTCAAACTTGGCCCAAACTTAATTAAACTTCAGCAACCTAATCCATATAAAATTGGCCCAGTAAAATTCTGCAGCCCAACACTCTAAAAACTGGCCCAACAAGCAAAAACCTGAAGCCGTTAAGAGATGAATCTTGGAGCAACCCATGACCCACATTTGACCCAACTTAAACCCAACTAAAACCCTAATACACCAGCCTCTTCCTCACACTTGCTGAAACACAAAACACAAAGAGAAAATTCGGAGCTTAGAGAGGAGGCTAGGGTTAGGGGCAATAATTCTGCATTTTCTCACATTTAGAGTAAGATTCAGCCAAGGTAATAGTTATACAACTTAATCCCCTCATCTTTCTCTTTAATTTAGTCTGATTAGTTTTTCATTTGGAGCATTTTTACTCTACCCAAAATCTGAAATGTGGGAATTTGAGAATTTTCTTGGTAAAATTCGTAGGTTGAGGTTATGGCTGATCTTGGGTGAGTTTAAACCCTCCATTATGATGCTTCAATTGTTAATTTGAGACCCCCATAGCTGATTTATAAAATGGGTATTAATTATGTACGAATTTGCTTAGGATTTTAGGTAGAATATTGAGTTTCCTGGTGGAGGACAATTTAATCCGAATTTGGGACTTATAATGGCTGAGTAAGTGATTCTTAGGTAGTCATTAGCATCTTAAATTCTTTGGGTATTGATTGTAACTGTTAATGATGAATTAGAGTAGTAATTCTATGATAGTATGGTTATAGGAGGATTTCTGCACCATTAGTGACTGTTGCAAGTGTCTACAAGTGAGGTAACCGGGTTTATATCAATTCCATGTACATATTTGATTTAATTTCATATGTTGCTGTATATGAATGATTTGAAATGTTAAATGAATTGGTTGGCTATCTGTTGAATTGTGATTGGACCTTGTGAGTCCATGGTGGAGCTATTGTGCAGCTGCCACCCGTGCATGTGCTTTGATTGAGCACTGGGTTATGATCAAACCCTAGATGCACTAAGCTCCGGTTGTGCTCAATAGGGAGTGGGTGCCGTGGAGGGCCTCTCCCGGTGTTAATGGCCTTTAACATATGATAATATGATTACTAGTATGGGATAGTAATCATGATAGCCTAATTGTTTCATTTGCTGATATGATGGATATGATTCTGATGTTGATTTTGATTCATGCTTATATCCTAATTAAACTGGATATATGATGGAATTGCCTTAGTTACTGAGATTTATGTCTCACCTCGTTTTATGGGATTAATATTTCAGGTGAAGGTTCCTCGGGTAAGGATAAGGGTAAGCAAGTGGATGGACATCCATAAGCTGAGGCCGTGTGTGGGGAGCTACACTTGGTCTGAGTAGAATAGGATAGATGCAATTTTGTTATTAGTTTACATAGCATCATCATGTAATCATGTTGCCAAGTGTAGGCGTTCATATTTTGTTTGATTGAAATGTAACCGTTAAGGATTTAAATTTCATTGTAGTTGAATACTAATGTATGAACTTATAGCATTATATATGTATTTTTGTTGAGATTGTGATATGGATTATCATATAGGAATTATAGTCATATGATGTCTTGGATGTGGATATAAGCTATTGTTGAATGGAATCTCTATGGAATGTGCATGGGATGTCAATTGCTGCTAATGCATGTGTTCTTGCTGTTATATATTTATGAATTTGCTTATATGAGCTAGTTGGACAATTAGGAAGTAGTATTTAAGTTTTGCAATGGTAATGGACAGATTAATGGGTAAACAGGGTAGATAAACACCATTAAAGTCACAAAAAATAAGGGAAGGTGGACCTGGAGTGTCTCTAAGATGAGATTTGGAGTGTAGGAGGCGAAATTTGGGTAATATAGTTACAGGAGGGATTCTCACCGTGGCCAAGAGGGCTTCATCGCGGCCAAATGAGAGACAGAGTCGAAAGGCACCGCGGCACAATGAACCTCGTTGCGGCGCAAAGTGAAAAAAATCGCCCAGGAGGGTAATAGAACCAAAACTCACCACGGCGCATTGTGTCCTGCCGCAGCGCGAGTCGAGAAAATTAAATAAGGGTTGGACAGAAGCAAAACTCGCCGCGGCGTGAATATAATGCGCTAAGGCGAGAATCTTGATAGTTGAGAGTAGTAGTTCCAGGAGGCGTTCCACTGCTGCGCCACATAAGTTGGCCGCGGTGAAGGTCCAACTCACCGCGGCGATTTGCTAAATTTGTCCAGTGATTCCAGAGAGTAACTTGGCAGCGGCGGGGAAGGTTTAGGCCGCGGCGTAAGTCCCCAACCTACTCTTTTGAACCTAGAAACCCCAATTTCTCCAACGGTAATGGTATGAGATGATATAGGAGTACTTGTGGGAGGTTATTGGGTATTGAAACTGATGGACGGTTGAATCATAAGCCTCTTATGGTAGTAGGATTTCTTTTATGAGAATTTTATTTTTGTTGAGGTAGTATGGTGATGACTCTAACATCAAGGTTCAAATTTTTCCCATATTTTCATAATGTGATAAATTGTAACCACTCAAACCTTGATAATTAATTATTAATTGTATACTTAACCATAATTACAATGATTAGAAGGTAGGGTTGTCACATCACACAAGTCATAATCATGCTTCTAGACTTGCCCAAGAGGTGCCAAACATTAAGAGAGAATATTTGGGTACTTTGGTATCCCATATGGAGCTAAAATTGACTATAATGGAATCCTATATCACTTTTTATCCAAATGAGCTCTTCTTGATATGAGATTTAACATGCAATTAGAGCTTGTTGAGATATTTTTGGGAAGCTAAAGAACAGAATTTTTGGAGGTCTATAGAATATTTGATGAGTTTTCAAAATTAGGAAAAATTCTGGTTTTGGTCATGTCACTGTTCACTCAGGTCTGAAAATGAAATCTATCACACAGGGTCCAATGATGTCCAATTGCCACAAAATTTTATATGGAGAAACTAGACATTCCCAGTGACTTGTGCCCATTAGAAGAACCTCATTTGTAGGTCTAGAGAGGGAGATATGAATTTTTAAATATCTGTCTAGTACCAAGCATTCTAATTGACCTTAGGTACTGTTTGATTAGATTTTGAGCACTGAACATGCCTGTCTGGTCTGGAGTTATTTTTTTCCTCTAGCAAACATCCACAAATTTTCATATTGATATCATTTACATGGATTAGATTTTTGTAGAATTAATTAGACATTTTTGAAATTTACTGTAGAATTTTGTGACAGCACCAATGGACAGCCAGACCTCTGGACTATTTCGAATGTCAAACGTCTTTTGTGTTATGTTTCATGGTCTAGACATATTTTTAGCATTAATTAGACATAAGTATATTTCTAGAATGGCCTAGAATGCATAATTTAAATTTTTCTAGAATTAGTTATGATTTTTCAAAGTTTGTGGTAGAAATGGAAAAAAATCTGGCCAAAAATATATGTATGTATTTTATGCTTCCTTTTGGTTTCCATGAGATGTAAGCCACTTTTGATGATGCAAATGAGTTGTATCCATGTAATTAAATATGAGAATATAATGTATGAGCTCACACGATCCACGTGACACTAAATAAAATTTTTATACGCGATGCAATGCTATAATAACCATTATTTTAATGCCTTTTTCTTTGAGAAGGCATGAAATGAGCTAAAAATTATGGTGTTACAAGAAGCATTCCAAATGGTTCAAATAATCATGGAGCTTAATCTCACCATGCCACTTGCATTCATACACTTACACATAGTGGTGCTAGGATGTCAATCTCCAACATAGACATTCTTTTAGCTTCAAGGTTGATACATACATCATAATTATATGAATTTAAACTTGTTCAAGTGGTTACATCTCATATATGTCATATCTTTACAAACTTTGACATCAAATTACATTCAAAGCTATGTTATTATCAAAGTATGGCTAATCATGCTCCTTGGCTCCCATTTTTGCCTCCTTAAACTTTACCTAAATATGGTTTGATGGAAAATGGGCAAGAGTAAGATTCAAATAATCTCAGTAGCTCTTAACCCTTTCAAACATATATAATGGATGCAATTTCTAGTCAAAGAATGCATGCATGTCATTTAGGCTTTTCATGAACATATATAAAATATTTTCTTTATCATGTGAACTCATGCATATCAAATATCACTTTCAAGGGCATTGGTCTAACCTCACCCAACTTTTTAGGGACTTTTGGACTTGTCTCACTTACTTTTAAGGGACTTTTGATTTAGCCTCACTCTTCTTGAGACTTTTGACTTTGTCTTACCCATCCCTAGGGACTTTTAGTTTATCCTCACCTATGCTAAGGGACTTTTGGCATAACTATACTCATTCAAGTCACATTGCATACATAAATATATTTCAAAAAGCATAATGGTACCATAACATATAATCAATGGCTAGAAACATTTTTCATAGTTTAAACATACATACAAACACTCAATGACCAGAAAACAACCAAGCTATGCATGTGAAAAATGTTAGAGAGCTACCTTGAAACGAGAACACCACATTTTTCTCTTAAGCTCTTCTTCCCCTTTTTGGCCAAGCTCATACAATTAGGTGACACTTGATTCTCTTGGCCTAGACACAACAAATAGGACATATCTCAATTATAGGAACAAGCTCTAGCTTTATACAAACTTTATGGAAGCTCACTTTCTCATATGACTACATAATGGCTCCATATAGGACATAATAAAGCAACTATTGGAATCATGATATTGGCTCTATTTTCTCCTTCAATCTAAGTCTCTTGACTTTATTTAGACTCCTTGGAGCCATTACAAATTCATTTTAAGGAGCCTATACCTTAGTTGCTTCTTTATGTTTTAAAATGAAGCCTACACCTCCATATTCCAAACCATGGTTTCTAAATTCATTTCAAGGCTTCCTTTGATGTTCATTAGTCATATTTAGTCGCTTTCTAGCCTTAGAAAAATTTAAAACTCTCCCTAGGTGCTTTATCTTAGTTAGTTTGAGACACACCCAAAGGAAGGAGCCCATGGAGTTTGCTTCATTTTCTTTAGGGAATTGTCACTTGTAAGACTTCCTAAGTGTCTTGAGAACTCATTCATACTCTTAGACAACCTAAATTATCATTAGAAAGTCTCTTACATATCAAGGTACAACAAAATCCCTGACTTTGCTAACTTAATTTCTAATGCTTCTTTTTTAAATTCCTTTACATATTCTTATTCCTCACACTCTAAAACCTATGTTTCTCCCTTACTAAGACTAGAATTCATTCCCTCTTGCTTGGGCATAGTGCTAGCCGAAACCTCAAGGAAGAAGAACAAACAAAAGAGGCATGAAAGGCTATGGAATTACCTTGTATTTAAGCCCTTTTCAAGAGTTCTTTTTATTGCTTCAAGTTTCTCCTCAAAATTCTAAGTTCTCTCCTTTGGACCAACCACAAACCAGTCCCAATTAAGCCATTCAAACCATAGAGATGAAGAGGAGGAGGAGGAGAGGAACAACATTAGTGAAGGAGGAACCATGAAAATCTAAGAATTTCCTTACCTTTTTGCAATTTTTTCCTTCCTCCTTTACTCCCCTCTTGAACACCTCTTAAAGCTAGTCTCTCCTCTAGTTTTAGGCAGACCATATGTCGGTTAGGAAAGGAAGAGAAGAGGGATGTGACTTATAAAGGAGAATGCTTCCTAAATTCTTTTTAAAAATTCTATTCTTGTCCTCTTTTCTTGGCTACTTCGTTTTGGACTCATTTTAACTTCTTTTTGATAGCCGCCTTCTCTATCATAAAATTTAGGTTTTCTAACTTATAAAATGCCTTTGATTTTATCCAGATTGGATCAAAAACCTTCTTGAATGAACAAGTCAAAGTTTGACTCAATCAAAGTTCTAAATGTAAACCACATGGGTTTTTACTATTTTAGGGGTTCTTATAATTTTTAGGGTCTTTGAGAACCTTGGGAAACTCATTTTCCTAATTTAAAAATCTCTCCTTTGAGTTTTCTAAAAGGTACCCAAAATTACGAAAATGCCATTACGTTTCTATCAATTTTCATTTAGCTATTTCGGCTCCATTTTCAGGGCACCTTTGGCTTCATATTCTTCTTATTTGAGGTATAGATTATTATTTTAATTTTATTTAACCTCAAATATTTCTATTTAGGGGACTTCCTTTTGTAACCAGTTCATTTCCATCGTTTTTACAAAAACTGGATGTTACACTTTAGCCATCAACACATAAATAGAGTATAAATTTCAAAAATTCATAACTTAAGTTACACAACTCCAATTGAGGCAAATTAGGTGTCATTTTAAAGCTTATGATGTGAACTTTTTACTATAAAAATTTCAAGTCAAAACAAATTCATTTGGTCCCTCAAATCACATGACAACCAGATCTAATATAGAGTGAACAGTAACTGCCATGACAACCTTTTTGGGCCAATTTTAGAAATTCTCCAAATATTCTATAGAGGTTCAAAAATTATAAATGTTCATTCTATAGAAAGCTTTGAATGTTTTATAAATGCTCACAAAATTTTAGTGCCAAATTCATTTATCAAGGCAATTAGGGGCAAAAAGACATTTTATGACTCAAATAGAGAAATTTTTGGTTCCAAAATGCTCCAATTGAGCTCTAATGTGCCATCTGTAGCCATAAGCAAATTTCAAATTGTCTATGCATTGCCTATGAATGGTCCATTATATAAAATTTACATTGCATCAAAAAATCACTATTCCACTTGATTATATATATGTAAACTCAATGGATTCTCATGTATCAAAATATGTTCCCATGCCTTATATATACATCAAATGGTCATACATTCATAGTTTAACACTTTTGCTCAAATTGCTATTGCATTACATCAAAATATACATTTACATATCTACATATACATTATCAAATTTCTATACTAATCTCATGCTAAACTTGGTCTCTCTAGATTTTTGTTTCATCTTCCTCTTTGTTTTAATCTTTACTGGGCCATGGTTAATAGGATACAAGAGGTGAGATTTTAGAGTGAATCTTAGTAGCGGTACTCAACTAATTCTAGCATACACACGTGATTACTCAAATAAGGAGATACAAGTATGCATAGTCAAAACACATCATAAAGCATCATAAAAAAATATCATAACATAAACTTAGATATGGCCATATCATACATCCGGTTTGGCTTGGGCTCTTTCCTCGAGGCTAAGGGAGAATTATTGTGCTCAATTTCTCTACCACAGACTTTTCCTTTAGACTAAGGGAGAATTACTACTCTCAATCCCTCTGATGCCTTTCCTTGAAGCCATAAGCTCATAAAACATAACATTGAAAACCTTGAAACATAGCTAACTCAAAACATCTTAAGAACATACATCATAAAACATAACTTCATGAACAATCAATACACATAATGTAATCCAAACTCAAGCAAATCAACATGCATATAAGAAAGGAAGAGTAAGCTACCTGATAAAGGTAGGAATCTTGATCAAAGCACTAGTCCTTTTTTTCCCTTTACTTTCCCGATTTCACACACACACACACAAAATGGTGTGGTTGTACTAAATTGGCCTAAACACATCAATTAAGATAAAAAACAACCAATCTAGAACTATTCCATCTTGTTCTATCAATATAGGTACATATTAAAACTTATAGTATATTTTTAAGCTACGTTGGAAGTCACAAGGTGCCTTTCCCTTTTGCTACACTCCATGTAGCAATTCCATCCTTCAACTATCTCATTTTTTCTTACTTTCCATGGTTAAAACAAATCTAAAACTTATCCATAACACTTATTCTACTTATAGGGAACTTTAGGATTTTTATGGCACCATACCTTTAACATCATCAAATCTCATTCTTTTTCTTCAACCAATGATTTATTTAGCCTTTATATCACTCACTTAGGCCTTTAAATTCATTAGACTAAATTAAAAACGTCCTTAGATGCTTTTCCCTTACCTTGCTCAAGACACCACTCCATGATCCCAACCTTGGGATTTTGTTTGTTTAAAAAGTGATTTCGAACTCTTTAGGATATCCATGATTCATTTCTATTTCAATCATGATATTATGAGCATTAAATAGTCCTCTTAAGGTTTTAAAATATTCATGGACTAATCTAAATTCTCTCCATTAAAAATATCTGTTTAAGGGTTATAGTGACTTAAAATAGTCTAAAATGGTCTCAACAAAAGCCTCATGATCGAGAGCCCTAAATTGTATATTGTCAAGGATTTAACTAAATCGACCTCATCTATTAATCTATTAGCCTTGTTTTATAATATTATGGTGAGGGATACATATTTCTCAACTCAATTCTCATGCTTTTCTAAATCCTTGATTTTTTTCTTTTCCATTTTACAATTAAACTAACTTTTTAGCCATATCGTCTTTTTTCATTTGTTTTTCTTTTTAATATTACTTTTCTAGACCACTTAGTTCTATACATTATTTAACTTTCTTCTTTATTCAAAAAGTAAACATTCAGGGTCCATAGTGGCTTGAAATAGCTTAAAATAGCTCAACCTATACTTGTGTCATTGGTTATCTTAGTTTGCATGCATTTAGGGTTTTGACAAGTTTTATTATCTTTGGTTGAAATGGTAATCTTATTTAATCATATATTAGTGAAAAATATCTTACTCTCTTAATATATTGCTACATATTTAAATTCCTAATTTTTCCTTTTGCACTGTAAACTCCTTTTGGTTGCCCCTAAATTAGATTTTAACCATTTTTATTCTCTTTTCTTATTTAGTTGGGCTTTTACTTCCTTTTATCACTTCTCATAACCTTATCTTAGAGTTTAACTCAGTATAAAAATATTGGATATTACATTTAATTTCATCCTTGAAATTTGTGGGTAAACTTATAAATGACTTTAGACACATCACAAGGGCAACTCTATATACTTTTCCTGATTTCATCTCTTCTCTTATATTGCTTTCCTAAGAATGATTCCTTTCTAGACCATGTTTGCTAGAGAATCTATATTTTCTTTTGCTTCTGGGTCCTATTAGCTATGACTTTTCTATGGTATAACTATCCAATATGGTCTATCTTATTACTATACATTTTTATAATCTTTGACATGTGAGGAATCTAGGTAGCCATTATCTCTTATACTAAGAACATAAATCATCATAAATTTAGGCTAAAATTAAGAGAGAGAGTCATTCTGTGCAATGCTAATTTAAAATTAGATTTCATTGAAGTGAGCTTTCTCATTGTAAAGGACTTGCTAATCTTTGAATTGAATATTCAGTTTCCAATCTCAATTTTGACAAATTTTTCCTATTATTAGCTTATTATATTCTATTTACTCTAAACTATCACTATTCTCATCTGACTATCTCATGTTATCTAAAGGTTCAATCCACTTTAAGCTCATAATCATTAGCTCATTCCTATAATAAGAGATTCATATCTTCTCCCATATTAGGCCTTAACTACCGACAAAATACTGTGATAATAACTTCTTTCATGTGCCTCATAATCTCTTAAGAATATGAAATATCCCATTTCTTTTATTTATCAACATACTTACCCTCGCCATGTTCTCTAGGTCTAGATGAGCATTGCTTAATTAATGTATTTAACACTGAAGAGCAATTGCCACTAACCTAGCTTTGAATCATATGTGGGATGCTAGTCTCTCGACCTCCATTTTTAGAGGCATAAGCTACCACTTAATACACTAATATAGTGTATAGAAATCTTTCTCTCAGCTAGATCTAAAAAATACTAGGGTAGTGGTTATTTAACTTTAATTCTAGTATTGTATTCTTGCTTTTCTTACCCACATAAATAACTTATTTATCTGCTGACTTAGTCAATGGCTTAGTTATTTAAGAGAAGTCTTGGGTAAACTTTCTATAAAGGTTTGCCAAACTTTGGAGGTCTCAATACTCTGAACTCATCCTAGGTCATTATCCCCTAAGAGATTTATTGTAACTTGATGGCTTTATAATTCTTTGGGATTTACGACAACCCTTGTAATGGCTTTAATTTCTAATTAAGTTAAACGAATACAATTTAGTTCTTAATAAGTTGTAATTAAAATTTAATCCAAGAATTTTGTCTACCAACTTATGAAAATACAAGAAAACTTGAACTTTTATATAAACAATATTCACTACCAAGACATAAAAGAGGATTTATGTTCATATGGAATCACCATTCTCATTAAACCTAGTTATCCTATTCAAAGTGCCTTGAGGAAGTATGAAAATTTATACATGTTGAACCACTAGTCATTATTTATCATTAACATAATGAAAAACATGTTTTTTCTAAAAAGAAATAGGAACTACAAGACTTAAATTGTGGCTTAAAAGGTTGGGCCACAGCTAACATGGCTTCTAGAACTTTTAAAACCATAATTTTACATTTTTGTCATGGTTTGGAAGACTCTCACCATGGCTAGACATAGGTTTGGACCCAACTATCAACAATACTATGATTCTTATTGTGGCAAGACTCCTCTTGGCCTCAAGGAAAACACATACTCATGATTCTCATCATGGCCAAATTCACCTGTTTTGTGTCAGGATAGCTCTTAGTTTCAAATTTTGTAGGCCTTACAATTTGTGCTGTAGTGAAAAGGCATTGCACCATAGTGTGACTTGTCTCAGTTTCCCTCCTAATGCACTTTGGCCACAAGTTAAAGGATTTTGGCTACGACTCAATTGCCTACTATAATCCAAACATTAAGATGTGTGAACTAACAAGTTAGTAACCCCTCAAATTCAATCATAGGATCTTTTTATAGTCGAAATACAAGGCTTTTGGAGGATTTGTCTTTCTATAGCCATTATTTAATGAGCTTATACATCCTAAGGATTTAGAAGTTAGCCACATCGATCAAATTCAATTACATTAGTACATGATGAGCTCCTCCATAATAGTAATTGGTATAGGATAGTTCCAAGTAACAACCTAAAATTCATAATACCCCACCTAGAATCACAAAACTACTTTGAACAAATTTCAATTGACAAAGTAAGCATGTCTACATTCACAACTTCAATACAACCCTAAACTCAAAATATGACTATACCACACCCAAAAGTCATCCACAAAGGACTTATGATAGCAAAATGATCTAAGATGCAACCCAGGGATGGACTAATACACACCTTACATGATCAATGTAACCAAGCCACATTTCTAAGGCTACCATTATGCAATCCAAACTAGAATCTATGTTTACACAGACATAACCCTATTGATTAACCATACATCACAGCAATATACCATTTGACAGTAACAAGGCTAACAATAAAAGTAGTATCATAACCATATTCATTAATTGGTGAGGCAATCTTTCATACATACGTATTAGATCATAATTAATTACTTAGTTACACTTAAGATCATCAAATTAAACATAATTCAATACCTAGTATTATAGGGTTCATCCTAAGTTACAATCATCAAAATAGCTACACTTGGCAATATATAAATATATCATAATGCTATATAAAGTTAAGCTACAAAATTTAGTGTCTACACAAAACAAAAAATGTTGAAGGGTAGAATCACACACAAGGCCTCAAACTAGGGGTTATCATCCACTAGCTTCCTTTTATCCTTAGCAGAAGAACTTTCACTTAAAAATATTATCCCATAGGGTTAGATATAAATCTAGTAACCAAGAAAAATTTTATTTATATGTACAATTTAATCAATATAAATGCTTTTCATATAGAGAAATGCTAGAGGCATATAATTTAAATTAACAAATGAACATGTTTAATGTAACATCATAAATTCTAGCTCATTTCATGACATTCATGAGCTTCACATCATTAATTCCATGAGAATGTATAGAAAGGTAGACTAAAATAATGAGTATTTTTCGCATTGCGTCATGTTTAAAATTTTCATTCGATGTCACGTGGACCGTGTGAGCTCATACTATACATTCTCATATTTAATTACATCAATACAACTCATTTGTATCATAAAATCATTCCCACAACTCATGGAAACCGAAAAGAAGCATAGAATATGGAGGTTTAATTTCGGCCAGATTTGCCCCTTTTTCTGACCAAACTTTGAAAAATCATAACTAATTCTAAAAAAATCAAAATCACACATTCTTGGCTATTCTAGAAAGCTACGGATGTCTACTTCACACTAAAAATATACCTGGATCATAAAATCCATCATAGAGGGCATTTGACATCTAAAAAATTCCAGAGGTCAAATTGCCTCTTGATGCTGTCACAGATTCTGCAGCAAATGTTGAAAATATCCAATTAATTCCAAAAAAATCCAATCCATGTAAATGATACCAATCTAAAAATCTGTGGATGTTAAATAGAGGGAAAAAATACTTCCAAATCGGCGCAGGAAACCCAAACCTCATAATTCAATAGAATAGTAACTTAGGTCGGGTAAGGGTTCTGATACTGGACAGAATGTTCAAAACTTCATATCTCCCTCTCTAGACATCCAAATGATATGTTTCTAGTTGGCAAGAGTCACTGTAAATGTCTAGTTTCTTTGCATAAAATTTAGTGGAAATTGGACATCATTTGAACCCTGTGTGACAGATTTCATTTTCGGACCAAATGAATAGTGCAGCAGATCAAAACTAGAAAATTTTGTCAACTTTGAAAATTCATCAAATATTCTGTAGACCTCCAAAAATTATGTTCTTTAGCTTCACAAAAATCTCTCAACAAACTCTAATTGTATGCCAAATCTCAGAGCAAGAAGAGCTCATTTGGCCAAAAAGTGATATAGGGTTCCATTATGGTCATTTTTGGCTCCATATAGGATACCAAAATGACCAAATGGCTTTCCCTTAGCCTTAGCATCTTTTGGGTAAGTCTAAAAGCACATTTAGGACTTGTGTGAGCTGCCCAAATGGTCCCAAACCTCATGCATCTCATTTTGGCCTTTTCATCCACACTTATACACATTTACATCAAACTTCCAAAATGCATACTTTGGCATTACATACCCAAATTCTATTCTACAGTTCATACATCATATTCATACATTTGTGCATCATATAATACTATAATTACACATGTCTAAGGGGTCATAGACCATATACATCAAAGGATTACATCATATGACACAATTATGGTCTTAAAGTGACAAAACTTAAGCATTTGGTTGTCAATCTCCTTTCTTCAATGTTGTTGGCTCCCATTACCATATCCACTTGGTCCACCTAGCATATTAGATCATTAGAGAGGAGAAAATGAGATTCAAAGAATCCCAATAGCTCATCTCCAATTCAATCATACATAATATATACAAAGCAAGCCTTAAAAATGCATGCATGGATATCATGGAAGTCATGAGCATTCAAGAAGCAAACTTGGCATGTGAATAAGTCATACAAGTCATTCAAGAGCTCACCAAGTGTTTGGATTGGCCTCACACTTTTCCTCATGGATTTTGGACTTGCCTCACCCATTCTTTAAGAACTTTGGACTCAACCATACTCTTGTGAGCTGACTTTGCTTTTGGGAGACTCTTTACTTTGTCTCAACCAATTCTAAGGGTTCTTGGCTCATCCTTACCATGGTTAAGAGTTCTTAGTCTCTCCATACTCAAGCAAAGTCAAACAAATATCATGCACTCATTTGAAAACATATTATGTCATCATGAATCATGGTATATAAAATCATGCTAGCATACTTTTCATGGCTTGAAAATATACATACACACATTCTAAGACAAGCTAAACACACATCTATGCATGAGAGAAGGTGGATAGAGCTACCTTGCACACAATCACACACTTTTTCTCTTGAAAATCCCTCCCTTGCTTAGGCCACACACCTACAAAAGTGTGGGGAAGATTTCTCTTGGCCTAGACACAATTTTGGGAGCCAATTAGGTTCATAAAACAAATTCTAAGGCCACATAACTTGCTTAGACACTAAGTTGTTCTATAAACCCCATTATGGTCCATAAATGCAAGTAATGAAGCAACACCCCTCCAATAATTTCTAAGCTCCATTCTTTCCTTTCCAATATGATTATTGACTCCATTTAAGCCTCTTGGAGTCATCACACAATTAAAACAAATGGCCTATCATCATGTTATTTCTTTAGGTCATAATATGGAACCTAAGGCACAAAATCACTTTCTGAGTTCTAAATTTTTTCCAAGGCCTTTCCTCATATTCATTTATCATATATGACATAAAAATGGGCTTGAAAAAATTTAAAACTCTCCCTAGCTACTCCATCCATGCTTGGCCGAGACATAACCCCTTTTTGGCCTCCTTGGAATTCTTTTTGTTTTCTTGAAGGAGGAAGCATGTGGGGAGCATCTTAAGGATCTTAGGAACTCATTTAAACTCTTAATTAGACCTAGGAATCATCACATAAGGTTAGATTTTACAAGGTGCACACAAAACCCTAGAATTTGTATCTTGAAATCTAATGGTTATTTTGTTATTTTCTTTGCATATTCTTGATCTCCACACCCTTTTTCCTTAGATTCATGCTTGGTTCTAGCTAAAAATTATCTCCTCATAGGGTTTTCTCAAGTGGGACAAAATGGAGGAGGAGGGAATCAAAGATGACAACCATAAGAAGAGAAATTACCTTATTTTCTTACTTTTTCTCACTTGAATCTTGTGTTTTTTGAGCTCCTCTCTTCAAATCCAAAATTTCCCCTTAATTTCTCCTTTAAAATAGATCCATATACTTCATTATAATCATAGGAAATAAAAGAGAATGGAGGAGAAGAGGTTTGGAAGAGAAAGAGCATGAAAAACCATACCTTTCTACCTTGAATTTCTCCTCTTCTTCTTCCTCCTTTTGTGCGCTACTCTCCCTAGGGTTTTTCTCTGGTTTTGGGTAGAAGTTGGTCATGCAACATGAAGGGAGAAGAAGGGTGCATCATATATATAGGTGGGAGGAAGTTACACTTTTCAAAAATTTTCATTTTGCCCTTCGTTCTTGGCATTTTCGTTTCTCCTTCCTTTTAGCTCCTTTTTGAGAACCGTCTTTTCTATTATAAAATTTAGGTTCCCAATTTAGTAAAATGCCTTTGGAATCACTCAAATTGGAGCTAAAACCTTCTTGAACCAATCTGTTAAAGTTTGGGTACACTGATGTTGGAAAATATCCACTAAAGGGGATTTAACTATCTCGGGACTTTCCATGGTTTTCAGGGCCTTTGAGAACCCCGAAGAACTTAGAAATTTAATTTAAAAATTCCTCCTATATGAATTCCAAAATTTTCTCAAAATTATGAAAATGCCATTATGTTTCGTAAGCTTTTCGTAAGAAATTATTTCTTCATTCTAGCTCTATTTTTCTTTCCTTTTAAGCCTGGGATTCTCATTTTTAGGAGTCTAGAATACTTCCTAAATTTTTTGAGACCTTAATTACATCATCTTGGGGGACTTCCTTTTGTATCTAGTGAGTTTCATTCATTTACGGAGAAATCGTACGTTATGTTTATTACGTTTTCTCTCATTTTCAAGAAATCGGATGTTACATTTAACTATCGGTAACTACTATCCCATACTAATAATTATATATAGCATGTTAATGACCAAAAATAGGGGGAAAGAGAGCACGATCATGGCACCAACTCTCTATTGAGTATGATCATGGCTCAGTGCATTCCAATGAGTGCGATCACGATTCCTTACATGATCACGGTATTATGCACAAGTGGAAGCATGATCATAGCTCCATATAAAGACATGATAACCATCTAACATAAATAAGGAGCCAAACTAATCATTTATCATGGAAAACATATATGTGTAACAAATATAAGATTAATATTAACATATACAAGGAATTAAAACCCCTCACTTAAATGCCAATTCCTCAAAGCTATTAACAAGTGCAAAAACACTCTAAGTGTCCTAAATCAATCAAAATACAACTTTTAGTCGTCATCCACTAAAAGAGTCATACACCCATTCATTCCAATCATCAAGAATCACTTAGAAAACACTTACTCAAGCCTCCAATAATGGGTTATCACCAAATCCTTGCATTTTTGCATATAGAGATAGCTATATATCAAAGTTGGCTTATAAGATGAAATATATGTAAGCATGTCTACACTACAAAATCAAATGGAAACAATTGCCCAAGAGTTTCACTAACTCCAAGCTTCGAAAATCATGCAAGAATACATCAAGAACACAAATTTCAAACCTAAGGTTTAGGTGAAATGCCATCAAAAGGAAAACTAATGAGACCAAAATGAAGAGAGAGATGAGATAATCAACTTTTATATCACTTACCTTGGTCAAATCTTCCTTTGGATGTGTAGATGAAGGCTAAAATGCTAAGAAACCCTAGCTCCCTCTTGCTTGTACATTTTTCTCCTCTTGTTTCTGTTGTCTATAACACCTTAACCATTTAGCTCTTTTGTAATAATTACATTCAACAATAAATCCATTCTTGATGGAAATAAAATACTAAATTCAAAATTTAAAACATAAACATTGGCTTTCCATAATTCCATGTCTGCATTAGTAATTTGTTATTACCATTTTATCTTAATGATAAAAAGGAAAAAAAAATACACACAACATCATAAGAAAAATTTGATAGAGTTTTTCCTTATGAAATTGACTATCTAGACCAATCAAATGGTCACATTTCAACCTAAACTTATGGACATAGAAAAAATACAAAAAATAATAGTATCAAATATCCCAATCTAGACATATAACATCATTTGGTATTAGATAACTCAAATTGAAGTTATATCACTATTAACAGTATAGTGGTGCACAGAACTGCATTGCAGAGGAAATAAATCTTAATACATGCATTCATTGTGGCATTACAACAAAAGTTACAAAACATTTTTATAGTTTTGCAATTCCAAATATCATTCTTTCTCTTTTCCTTTGTTGATACTAGAGCATCCACCTGGCACTAGTTAGTGGAAAAATAGAGATGGGGATGCAATTCAGAATATCTCAGTAGCTATACTTGAATTACCAAAAAATAAGCATGGAGACAATTAAGTAAGAATAATACAAGTATGCATGGTCATATAAAACTAACACAAATGCTTTACATTCGTACAACATACTCTATTATGGCCATGAATCTTAGCACAACTTAGGCTTTTCTCTTAGGCTTAGGAGAACTATTGCATTCATTCCCATTGCCCATCTTTATCTTATAGCCTTAACTCTTTCAACAAAACATGCAAAAACATGACATATAACTGATGCAATATAATATAGCATATACTTTGATAAAACAACCAATACAATATAATGCATATTAAGTTCAAACAAGTTTGCATGCCACTAGATTAAGAAGAGTAAGTTACCTTGTATAGGTGATAAGAAACTAATAAAACCTTTAACTTTCCCACTCTGTTTCTGGCTCTGTTTCCTTTTCTTTGTTAACTCTACACCTACAATAGGATAGAGCCTCACTAACTTGTCCTAAAATATCACATAAATATATCATTAACATTTAGAGCTCATAACAACATCTCTTAAACTTTTTTAACTTTTAACAATACTTTAGGCCACTTAAAGTGCACTTAAAACCCCCTTTTACATATTTTCAAGACACATGCTTATGAGGTGGCAACAATGTCATCTAAAATGCTCAAATTTGACCATATTAAATGGCCTAAATTTATGAAATTATTTTTGGATTTTAGCTTCCCATAATTGGTTCTTCACATAGGCTTTAGACTAGGGATTTCCCTAAACTTAAATCCTAGGCAAACTTATACTTCTAAAATTCATAGTTCAAGTCACCAATTCCACATTTACTATTCATTTAATCAATTGGCACTATTCATTTGGTATTTTCACTTTTTCACATAATGGAACTTATTATGTAATCTTAAACTTCATGAGGTAACTTTAAAAATTCAACTTCTAAACTTTAAAATCCTATCATACATTATCTATATAGCCATATTAGGATTTATTAGAAGCATTACAAGTTTGCTCACACAAACTTAATACCAATTGGTTTCATATTACCCTTTCTTGAACCTTAAATTTTCAACTTCCAAAATCTAGCTTTTAAATTCAATTTGATGCTTCCATTATTATTCTTGTATTGTTTTAAGACTATCCATAGCCTAATAATCCATTGAACAACTTCTTAGCCCCTTGAATTTCTCCTTGATCGAAAAGGGTACCATAAAACCTTAACTTGGAGATTCTAAATCTTAAATCAATTCTAGGCTTAGATTCTTGTTCCTTGCATCATAAAAAACCTAAACATACTAATTAGAAGTTAAAAATAACATGGTTACTCATTTAACTAGCCTAGGCCGAAACTATAGCATAACATTGTCTAGGTTGCTTCCTTTCGTGATTCAATGGAAACTAATGTTAGATATGAAATCCTTCCATGCTAAAACCCTTAGTTCCATCAATAATATATCAAGAAAAACTTTCCTCCTCACTTTCTTTCTCTTGGATGAGACTTACAAGGCCTAGAAACATAAATTTTGTAAGTTTTTCTGGTAGAAACTGACCTCATGGCAAAGTACTCTTTGTGTAGATTGATTTCCACCGATTGGTTTCTTGAAAAGAACTCCTTTTTGCCTTGGATTAGATTTTGACTTCAATATTTCATGAAAATAAACCACAATTAGAAACTTTTTCAAGAGAGAAACAACTTTCCTAATTGGCGCAAGGTAAAACGAGATGGTTTGCTTGCCTAAATAGAAGCTTAAAGTCTTTCTCTCTCCTCCCTTAAGTGTGATGCCATTGAAGGTCTCAAAATTTGAAAATGGAAGCTTGGAGAAGATGGCGGGGCATGGCTTTAATAAGAAGTTTCATTTTATAATTTTTCAAAATGACCATTTTGTCCTAATTCATACATTTGCTTCATTTAGATTCATTTTTTAGGCTTTTTAGAATCTGACTGCTCCATACAAATTTTTGGGTGCTCTTTCATATAAAAATATTATTTTTGGGATTTGGATGGCTTAAAATAATAAAAAATAGCTCTGCCTAAAGTCTCGGCACTGTTTGACTCTTTTAGTACCTTAAAAGGGTCTTAATTGATTCTAATTGTTCCTATGATTTTTAAGACTTCTGAAAATCTTAGTGACCTTAATTTTAGGCTTTAATACTCTTTCCTTGAGTTTCCTAAAATTTGCTCACAATTATAATTTTGCCACTGATATACTCTTTTTTTCATTTAGCCATTTTAGATTTGTTTTCTTTTCATGTATAATTTCCTAACTCCATTTCTTGATATGCTGATTAATGTTTTACCCTTATTTGATATTAATTCAATTTACTTTAGGGTCCTCTTTTATTAACATACCATTCCTAGTTTAGTTAAAAAGCTGAATGTTACATTTCACCCTTCGTAAATAAAAATTTTGTCCTTAAAATTTAAAACATATCTTAATGAAAAAGCTCTGGATATTTCTCCTTCATGTCTACTTCCATCTCCTAAGTAGCTTCTTCTGAAGTTAGTCCTTTTTAGACCACTTTCATTAGAGGAATGTCTTTGTTCTTCAGCTACTTGACCTTGGTATCTATGATTTTTTTTTTGGTGTCATGACAAATGAAAGATTATCTTATAATGCTACATTATCATATTTTATGACATGTGAAGGATGTGGTTAGTACTTTTTCAATTGGGATACATGGAAGATGTCATGAAGGTAGGCTAGATTAGGAGGTAAGGCTATTTTGTAAGCTACTGGTTTGACTCTGGAAAGAATTTGGAATGGACCTAAATACTTTAGGCTAAGCTTCTTTGCCTTTATGGACCTACCCATACCAATTACTGGAGATACTTTGATGAAAATGTGATCTTCAACTTTAAACTCTAATGGCTTTCTTTGGGTATTTGTATAGCTTTTCTGTCTACTTTGAGCTGCTAAAACTTTCTTCCTAATCAACTCTATTTGCTTGGTGGTATGGTCCACTATATTAGGGCCTATAAGGTTCCTTTCTCCTAACTTAACCCAACATAATGGGGATCTACATTTTCTCCCATAAAGTGCTTTATAAGATGCCAATTCTATGCTAGAATGGTAACTATTATTGTAAGCAAACTTTATTAACTATAAATGTGCATCCCAATTTCCTTTCATTTCTAGCACATAAACCCTTAACATATTTTCTAAAGTTTGAATGGTCTTTTTTATCTAACCATCCATTTAGGGGTGGTATGCTGTACTAAATCTTAACTTAGTCCCTAAAGCTTCCTATAATGACTTCCAAAAATTAGAAGTAAGTCTAGGGTCTTAATCTGATACTATACTATTAGGTACTTCATGTAACCTTACTATTTCTTTTATATACAATTAAGCTAGCTTGCCTAAGGTGTATGTGGCTTTAATAGGTAAGAAATATACAGACTTGGTTAGTCTATCTACTATCAACCAAATAGCATCATTCCCCATAGGTGTCCTAGGTAAACCCATAATAAAATCCATAGAAAAGCTATCTGATTTCTATTTAGGAATATCTAAGGGTTTAAGTAGCCCTGCTGGTTTCTAATACTGAATCTTAACTTTCTAGCACAATAAATATCTAGACACGTGTTCAGCTGTGTCTTTCTTCATCTTAGGCCATCAAAACATTTCTTTTAAATCTTAATACATCTTTGTACTACCTCAGTAAAGAGTGTACTTGCTCTTATGGGCTTCTTCTAGAATCTTTTCTCTCAATTTTAACTTAGGGGAAATATACAGTCTATTATGGTATCTTAAAATATTGTCATCTATAACATTAAATTCTAGGTCCTTACCTTGGGAAACTTGACTCATAATTTCCTTTACATAAATATCTCTTTCTTGAGCCTTTTTTATTTGAGTCCTAAATTCACTCTCTATTTTGGTCTCACCCATAAATAAACTACCTAGTTGCACTTGACATGTGAGACTCATGTCTCTAAAACTTTCTATTAACTCTTGCTCTTTTAGCATTAATATGGCTACATCAATGGATTTCCTACTTAAGGTATCAACCATTACATTGACCTTGCTTGGGTGGTATCTCATTGTAGGTTCATAGTCCTTTAGGAATTTCATCCACCTTCTCTATCTCAGATTTAACTCCTTTTAGTCAAAGTGCTTTAGGCTTTTGTGGTATATATATATTTCTACATTAGCACCATATAAATGGTGCCTCTAGATCTTAAGAGCAAAGACCACTACTACTAACTCTAGATCATGGGTGGGATAGTTTCCTTCATGTGGCCTCAATTGTCTAGAGGCATAGGCTATCACTCTTCCCTTCTACAACAAAACATACCTTAACCTCTTAAATGCATCACTATATATCACAAATGTTTCCTTTGAATTAGGTATGATTAATACAGGGGCTGTGGTTAACCTATGTTTCAACTCTTGAGAGAAGTAAACTATATTAGTACCAGGGACAATTGGATTTTTATGGATTTATTGGACATTTTTAGCCTCCTGTTATTGGATGGTCCTGTTATTCCTCTATTTTTATGATTTATTGGATGGTCCTGTTATTCCTCTATTTCTTTCTTTCAACCTCCTCCGTGATGTTTGTTTGATGTGCACGTCCATTAAGTTTGAAACAAAGGCAAAGTTTCTGACAAGGAGACTAAATATCTCTCAGAACTTTTACAAAAACTTCTCCAAGCGATATACCAAATTCTGCATGGATGACAAGAAAGAAGAAGTTGAAGCAGAATGATGAATCAAACTAAAAGCTACAACTTACATAGTATTACCTTAAGGCGAACAACCTTTCTGATTGCTAATAGAAGGCCTGGCATAAGACTCTGCACATCTGTGATATCATGTTTAAGAGTGTAAATCTGCAGCCAACAAATCTGATGATCAGAAGATGCATTTCTCAGAAGTGGAATCAAACTAGTTTATATATATATATACCTCTCCTGGACCGGAGAAGTGAACTGTTGTACTGGAGGGAAGTCCTGGAAGGACCAAGCTGTGCACGCGAATTCCATCTTCTCCCAGAACTTGACCCCTTGCCTAATGGGACAATTATTCTATGAACATGTTTGCCTTTTCTTTTAAATAAATTAGGACTATATAACTGAGGTGATTTTATGCTTACCAAGATGTCTGTTGAAAGATCTTCTCTGTTGTAGATTTGACCAAGGTTAGAGAGATTATTGGCAATTTGGATTGCATCTGCTGATGGAAGATCCTGTTCACGAAAGACACGTTCATATAGCACTAGCGTCTATATCTTGAGGTTGGTCTCCTACGTCCAATATACTCTTTCTTGAGACTTCTGTTTATGATATGCCTTGTAATAGGCCTTCGGTGTTGTCCCTTTTACATCCCAATGATTATAATATTTTTTTTGGGCTGCTTTTGTTCACTAATAACTGAAGTTTATTACTTATGCACAGTTCACTTTTGGCATTCTTGTTTACATTCTTTAACCATCAATTTACTTGCCAATTATACTTCATTTCAACACAGAAAAGAAAATACGAAAATATTGATAGAACTATAGATAAAGAATGAAATTTTACATTTGCAATAGCCTTTGATTCCACAATTTCGACATTGCTGTAATGGAAGGAAGCTGAAATGGCAGCTTGTTGAAGCAATATTGATCCTATGGATAGGGTTGGTGCAACCATAACACCCTAGCATTAAGCGCAACCAATTGCCAGAAAACAAATAAATAACCTAGGAGCAAAGTTTAGTCCAAATTTGGAACTCTTGCAAAATCATTATGGGCAGTAGCAAACACAAAATATTGACCACAAAACACATGAAAAACAAAAGACATTGTATTATTATTATTATTATTATTATGTCTCACCCTGTGCTCACCATGCTGGCCTTCTCGCAGAACGCAGATAATGCAGCTACCATGGCTAATTTAATCCGAGGCACGTAAACTACACTCTCATTCCAAATGCCGTTGCCTATATTGAAGGATGAACACCGATCGTCTTAATAGGAAGTAATGCTAGGATCAACACTTAGCATAATTCTTTAAGTGTGCTATTATGTTTAATAGAATTATAACATCTTGAGAAATTTTTATAAGAGAGTCGATGAAGAATTGTTTAGTTATAAAAAATATTCATGTTATTTTTTAGTATAAACACCTTAGTTTTGAATGTACTTGAGCTTTGTTCTAATTTTCATTCTAATCCTAAAAGGACCTAGCGTAATACTAGTTTTAAAAGACGAAAAGAAGAGAATAATTTAGGCAATAAACTATAATCCTATCAAATTTTGTTTAGATAATTACAAGAAAATTACGTAGTAGAATGAAGGAAGCTGTGAAGCCAAACCTGCTTTACGTTGTCGTAAACTGAGGAGGGGTCAGTGAAATCAACGACAACTACAGCATCTTTGGACTGCCAAAAAATGCCATTCAATACGCAAAAAAAAAAAGGTTGTCTATGCAGAAGTTTCTTAATTAATATTGGTTCACATTACCTGAGAGATGGAACCCAAAACCATAGTGAGGTCATTTAGTATTGGAATCTCGAGAGGCTCTTCCATGTCACTCACCTACCAAAACATAATAAATTCATAACGGACTAGGGTTTAAAACTTTGAATGAAGCTAAAATGTGAAAACTAGAAGGTGACCAAAATGCGAAGAGCAAAATAAAAGACCTTTCCAATGTCTTCCCCAACATGGTAAGTATCCACTGCTCCAGCCACTTCCATTCCTCTGGCCTTTGTCACTGCCACCACTGCTGCTCTTCCTATTTCCTTTGCAGCTTCATTTATCACTACCTTCTCCCCAATACAGTGCAGAAACCAGTCAGTACATTTCGTTATGTTTTTGGGTAAATTCGATGTATTAAAAGTACTGCGAATGCATTTCTAGAATTGGTACCTTTATGTTGCTTTGTGTGGGTTGTGCTGAGCAAGAGATGGAATGCTTGGTTCTGGTTTTGACGCTTCGAGAAATCAACGAGTTGGGGGGATAAAATTGGCAGGCCTTAAACAAGATAAACCTATAATTTTTGTGGCCATTTATATGCATGCGATGATAAGGTGTTCGCGTTTTTGATAGGCCTTGTTATGTGGGCCAGTGAGTTTTGAAAGTAGGTTCGCCTTGAAGCAGATGACAGGTGGCCCAATGGACAATAAAACAGTCAAAAGGCATGTGAGTACTCAAATAAACAGTCAAATGCCATGCATACTTATAGTTTTGCTCCTCTCCCGGAAAAAAAAAAAAGGAGGCAGAAAATCCTAGACAAAACGCATTGAAATTAAGAGAAGAAAAAAAAAAGAAAAGAGAAATGAAATTAGAATATCAAGGAATGGTTTTAGTCTTTATATTTGTAAGTACTTAAATAGAGGGGGAAAAAACCTTTTCATTTCAAATTTTGACAACGAAATTCCCTCAATTTAACCCATCTTAGCAATCTTTTTGTGTCCGTATCCCATGCTTAAATTTTCTAATTAATCACTGGGAAAGTTTAGACATCTCACCAATACAAAGTAACTATTGAAACACTAGTAAAAAAGTGTTCAAGAGAATTAAGTAAATTTTATAAATGACTCTTATCATATGAACTTTTAATTTTAAAAAATTAGATTAAATTTAATTTTCATGAATTTAACCCTTATCCTCTCTCCTTAAATTTTGAGATCTTAATTGAGAATAGAGGTGTTGATAGGCTAAGTTTGGTTTGATTTTGACTTAAACTAAATCAAACAAATAAGTTATCAAAAGAAGAAGACACTATTCAGTTTTATTTCACGGTCAATTTTAAATGATTTGATTCATTTTAATTGAACCATTTTTCATTTGAACCTATATTTGTGAAGGAAAATGGCTAGCACCACAAAGAATAGGCATGCCAAACAATTTACAGATAACTCTCAGATTTAACCTTGCATTTAAAAATAAAATATGCATTTCACCAAATGATGAAAATGAAGTTTAATTTTAAAAAAAATAAATAAAAAGAGAAAAAGCTCCATTCTCAGGATCTTGATTCTAACCTCTAAAGAGCATATAACATCTTCACAATCGACCATATGAGGCTTTCCAGGGCTAAGGGGTGCTCTATCTTCTTAAAAACCTGGTGAACATAGCTAAAAAAAGGCAAAATGGTCAACAAATTGTAAGATGGTACAAACCCTAAATAGCAACCCCACCTAAATTGTTAATGTCACTTCCTACATGACATTATACGTACCGACGTCATTCAAATACGTTAATGCCAATCCAATTTTTGACTTTCAAATAGAAACTATCAAATTAGTATTAATTTTGTTATAAATTATATATAACCTTCATAAAACTTTTTTTTCCTAATTAAAAAGACTCCCCAATATATCAAATCACTTATTCAAAAATACTAATGGCTATTTGTTATACAAAGGTTGTGAGATTATAAAGAGAATTTAGCTATAATATTTTTTGGGCTTGTGGAGTCATTACATTGTGATATTTTTTTTTTATTCTTTATTTAGCTATTCTTTCATTTATTAGCTTAAGTTTCTCATTGTAAATTTTTCTTTTAGTCACGATTGTTATCTGTAGTTATATAGTTTGTCTAGCTTAAGGGACACCTGTCAAATGGTGGTTAGTGTGCAACAACAGAAAGATCTATAAATGAGGATTATAGCTTTTTAGATTAGTACCTCTTGCTAAGCTTGCAAATTTCTTCTTCTTCGTCAATTTTAGCTTGGCATCATAGCTTCTCAGCCAATCACAATAGAGTCACAAACCAGTACCACTCCATCTATAGTAGTCTCCTCAAGCAAACAAGCTGCTGAAAGTGCAATCCCCCTCTACCACAGTTGTTATGAAGAAGGTGCTATTGATGAATTTGCTTAACCAAGCCTATTCTATCAAGTTGGATAGAAACGACTTCTTACCATGGCATCCAATGATTTACCCAGTGATTTGAGGACGCGAACTGGATCAGTTTGTTCTTGGAACTAGAAGATGCCTTCCAAATTTTCTTTCTAATGATGCAGAGAAGAAGATCAACCCATAGCTTGAAGAGTGGGTTACCACTAATCAACTTTTGCTTAGATGGTTCTTTAGCACAATGACATTGGACATATGACATCACAAATTATTCACTGTACCATTTCTCATGATCTCTAAAAGGTTGTAAAGACTTGTCAAGAGCTCATACTCACTTCAGGGTCACGCTCTATAAGAATGAGTTATAGAGAACTTACAAAGGGTCTACAAAGATGGAGGACTACTTAAATAACATAGAAAGCATTTTAGATAATTTAACCTTGTCTGGAAGTCCTATCTTTGTGAATGATCTTGTCACCTAAGCATTAGTTGGTTTTGATATAGAGTATAATCCTATTGTAGTACAGCTAGTTGATAAGGAAAATCCAACTTGTATTGATTTGTAGGTGACTTTGTTGACTTATGAAATCATACTTGAATAGCTGCAGAGCTTCAACAACTTTAGTTTAGGAAACTCATTTGCTAATTTGGATAAGCTAGAGCATTGTTCAACTAACTTTGATTTTAGACATGGAAATTGGAAAGGATTAGGTCATAGGCCATTTTGAGGTGGTAAAGGTAAAGGAAGAAGCAATAGAGCTAATAAACCAATCTATTAGGTTTGCAACAAAATTGATCGCATAGTTGCTCATTGCTATTTTTGTTTTGATAAGAGCTACATGGGTTCAATACCATATTAGAATAAGAGGAATGAAGGATATTCAGCCTACTATGCATCACCTAGCACATTCAGTGATCCAACTTAGTATTTAGACAATGGGGCAAGCAGCCATATTACTAATGATGCAAGTCAAGTTGGAATTCTTGTGAATAATTCTAGGAAGATGAAATTGATTATAAAAAATGGCAATAAACTTGAAGTTTTGAGATTTGACACCTTTAAATAACGTGTCCAAAACTCACAAAGTTTTAGTGTTGACATAAGTTTTGTTTGTCCCTAAAATAGCCAAAAATTTATTAAATGTATCTAAGCTTACTATAAATAATGATATTTATATTGAATTCCACTTGCATGGATGTTTTATGAAGGACAAAATGATAGAGAAAATGTTACATCATAACATATTATATATTCTCTTTATAAGTCCATTAGTTGCAAAATAATGATAACCAAACTTCTAATAACAAAAATCTTAGTTACTCAAAGCATCAAATGGCTCCATAATATTTAAACATGGATTTTTACCATTTCATTTCATAAATTCATGTTGCTTAAACATCTTATTCTATCCAAGATAACATGTAGGTAAAGATTAAATCTAGAGAATTAGTCATATGCTCATTTTGACTATAGAACACATAATCAAGTTCAAATTTTAAAAATTCATAACTTAAGTTACACAACTCTAATTAATGCAAATTAAGTGTCTTTAGATGATATGAACTTTTTATTATAAAAATTTCAAGTCAAATGAATCTATTTGGTTTCTCAAAAAATATGAAATCGGAGACTATATCAGAATAAATAATAACAGGCCTTGATAGTTTTTTGGGGCCAAATTTAAAAATTCACAAAATATTCTATAGAGTTCCAAAAATTATAACCTTTAACTCTATAGAAAGCTCTAGATGTTTTCTAAATGCTCACTAAATTTTAGAACCCAATTTGGTCATCAAGGCTATCTAAGGCAAAAGGATATTTTATGACTTAAATGGTCAAAATTTTAGTTCTATATGATACCAAATGAGCTCTAAAATGCTATTTCTCACCATGAGCAAATTTCAATCTACATATGCAATGTATAGTAATGATTCATCATATAAGAATTGCCTTGCAACCAAAAATCACTATCCTATATGCAAAAATGCACATAAGTCATATAGGCATTCATATACTAAATCGTGTTCCATAACTTTGTATTTGCATCTATTGATCACAAAATCAATATCCAACACTTTGACATATGTTTCCATTTCATTACATCAAAATATAAAGATACATAGGTATTTATGCTATATCACATCCTAGAATAATTTTCTTATTATAAATGACTTCTCTAAGTCTTTTGCTCATCTTTGTCCTTGTTTTGCACATCACCAAGCCATGGTTAGTGAAGATAGGAAAATGTGAGATTCAAAGAATCCCAATAGTTAAACCAACATTAAAACATATATATAGTTCACTCAAGCATAGGGAAGCAAGCATGCATATTATATAGTTATATCCAAATCATACACAAGATAGTAAATCCATACTCTAAGGTAATGTAACTCAAACAAGGGTAAATCTATGTTCTCAAGGTACTTTTGGCTTGAGGTAGAGCAATCCCAAATTCATTTCCCTCGCCTCACCCATCAAAGAGCCACTCCACCCACAAATCTAAATAGGCATCAAGCGATTGCATGTTCTATTCAACAATTAACAAGCCAATCCATTGTAAATAATACACACAAGCAACCAAGGACTCAAACAAACCAACCATATATAAGAATGAAGAAAAATCTACCTTATTAAGCAAAAATCAATCAAATCCCTTTGTCTTCTTTTCTTGATTTCATGGCCTAACACACACACATACACCTTGGTATGGTCTTATTTGTTTGGCCTAGACATATTAATTAAAGCACGGAATAATTAATTATGTTATATTCAATCTCTATTTAATAATATATGCATAACTAGGTCTTTGAAGCATAACTTTAGATCACTATGAATGCCTTAAGAGGTAACTCTCAAAATGGAGTTTCTAAGCTTTAAAAACTCACCATATAAGATTTGCATAATTCCAATGGAATACATTAAGGCCATCAAAAGCATAATTAAACATGCTTAGAGCCATATGATCTTATTAGGCATTCTTGAATCCTAACGTTTCACTTATAAAAATAGGATTCCTAAATTCATTTAAATGGTTCCATTATTGTTTATATTTCATATCTAGCTTATTTAAAACCTTAGAATCAATGAAGCATCTTCCTATGCACTTAAACCCCTTCTTGGTCGAGATACACTACTCTTGCCCTAAATCTTGTTGAAGTTTTGCTTGCTTTATCAGAAGTTTAATGGTTTTAGGATCTCCATAATTTATTTCTAACTCATTTGTGGTATTAGAGGAACTAATTAACTCTCATAGGGTTTTGAATCTTTCAAAGCCAATTTCTAACCCTAAGTGAAGCCATATACCATTTGTTTGGTTTTTAACCAATTTCCTTTGCATATTTGTATTTTTCACCCTTCAAAACCTTGGTTTCACCAAGTTTCATCAAGTTTAAGTCTCCTTCCCTCATTCCCTTTCTTGGTTGAATAGGTTGGTCTACGGTTCTAAGAATAAAAATTTTTCCTAACCAAAACCATACCTAGCTTTGATGTACTCTTAATAAGGATTATTTTGGTATAATTGATTTTCTCAAAGGAACTTCTTCACTTAAGGGACTAGCTACAAAACTCACCCTTTTGAGAAATGAAAACTACCATAAGAAAGAGGAGAAAAAGTAGGAGAAATTTTATAACAATATCATAGCCAAATTTAGGATGTTTGCTTATCTATATGTGACTTCTTTCTTCCTTCTTCCTTCTTCTTCTTCACACCTCGAAAAGAGAATTTGGTGCTACCTTAGGTTGGTTATGAAAGGGGGGAGATGATGGCATGTCATATATATATATAAAGCTAGTGTTTTATGATTTTTTTTTTTAAATATCAATTTTGCCCTCGCCTTTTAATTCCATCATTTGAGTTCATTTCTCTATATTTTCAAAAACTAATAGCTCCACAATAACATTTAGACTCTACTTTTCATTCAAATATATGCTTTAAGGTTACAGGGACTAAAACAATCTGAAAATATTTGGTTAAAATTATGGCTACCTGGGGTCTTAATGTTGGGATTTTTGGGACACGCACAGCGAAAATTTAAAACAAAAAAATGAACCTGAATTCCTCATATGAATCTATCAATTTCATTTAAATGGAGTCAAGCTAGAGACTATTACCTTTGTCACATGATTTTTCAGGTTCTATTTCTATTGTCGGATCTAAGGAACTAACACTTCAGACTAGTTTCCTCTATCGGTATCCACACGAACGATCACTCTAACTTGAATGGTGTAACACCATAACTTCTAGTTCATTTGATGCCATTTATAAGCTTTGTATTATCGATCCCACAAGATCATATGAAAAGAGGATGAAAATAATAAACTTTTTCCGCGTTGCGCTATGTCAAAAAAATTCAATTTGGTGTCACGTGGACTGTGTGAGCTCATACTATACTTCCTTATATTTAATTTCATTATTACAACTCATTTGTATCACAAAAACATGCCTGCAATCCATGGAAACAGAAATGGAGCTCAAAATAAATAAGCACATTTTCGGCCAGATTTGCTCCATTTTTTGACCCAACTTTGGAAAATCATAACTAAATTTAGAAAATTTAAAATGATGCAATATTCATCATTATGGAAACCTTAGGATGTCTAATTCACAGTAAAAATACGCTCAAGTCATAAAATTCATCACACAGGACGTTTGACATCCAAAAATCTACAGAGTCGCTGGGCGCCTGGGCTGTTGTTCAGTTTACTGATACAAATTTCTGAAATTCATAACTAATTCTATAAAAATAGAAATCACACACATTCGGTCATTCTAGAAAGCTACAAATGTTAACTTGATAGTAAAAATAATTTCAGAATGAAACAGATACATTTAGTAGCTGGACCCTATGGAACAGTAACCGGACTCATGGGGCGCTACTGATACTGACAGTTAACTTCAAACATGCATAACTCACTGCTCAGACCTCCGAATGAGGTGATCTCAGTGGCCACGGAAAGCTTATGACCTCTAGTTTATGAATATAAAATTTCATAAGCATTGGACACCATTTGGCCATCGGGTGACACAGAATTCAAAACTGCCAGTATGAACAGTACCCATACCAGAATCCATGAAAAATCCCAACTTTTAAAATTTATCAAATATTCTCTAGGTCTCCAAAAATCATGATCTTTAGTTTCCCAAAAAGCTCTTAATGAGACCTAAGTGCATGCCAAATCTCAAATCAAGAAGAGCTCATTTGGACAAAAAGTGACATAGGGTTGCATTTGGGCCATTTTCATGCCTCTTAATGGTTCAATGATGGACAAAATGGCTCCTATGGTTCTTGTGGCCACTTGAGCATGTGGGAATGGCCTAAAAAGATTCTCTAAACTTGTCTCAAAGGTGTGGAGACTCAAAACACAGAATTTCATTCTCCATTCCCAAGCTATGTACTAAGAGGCATACACTTGAATGGCCATCCAATACCCAAAAATTGCAATACATTCCATTTATCCACAAATTTCATACATACATCATCTATTAGGATATTTACACATGTTTCATTCATTGTGCATCAATTCTAACAAAATATTATGTCATATGCCACTCCTTTGGTTACAACATAAACAAAGTTAAAAGCTTTATAATCAAGGCTTCATCTCCTCACTTGGTGGCTTCCATTTCCTTGTTTATTGGCTCCACCTAGCATATTAGGATATTGGAGAGGAGGGAATGAGATTCAAAGAATCCCAATAGCTCATCTCCCATTCAATCACACATAATATGTATAAAGCAAGATTTTCAAATGCATGTATAGAAAAATGGAAGTCATTGACATTTTCAAAGCAACCTTGGCATGTGAATCAATCATACAAGACATTCAAGAGTTCCCCAAGTGTTTGGATTGGCCTCACACTTCTCCTCATGGATTTTGGACTTGCCTCACCCATTCTTTAAGAGCTTTGGACTCAATCATACTATTGGGAGCCCACTTTACTTTTGGGAGATTCTTTGCTATGTCTCAACCAAGCTCAAGGGTTCTTAGCTCATCCTCACCAAAGGGAAGAGTTCTTGGCCTCTCCTCACTCAAGCAAACTCATACAAACATCATAGATTCATTTAAAACATAGCATGGCATCAAGGATCATGACATGTAAAGGCATGCTAGCATACTTTCCAAAGCTTGAAAATACACATACACACATTCTAAAATAAACTAAACACACATCCATGCATGAGAGAAGGTGGAGAGAGCTACCTTGCACAATTTCACACACTTTTTCCTTAGCTTTTAAGCTTCCTCTTTCAGCCACCCCACAATTTGGTAGAGATAGTTTCTCTTGGCCTAGATACAATTTATGGGAGCCAATTAGGTCTATGAAACATATTCTAAGGCTACATCACTTGATAAAATACTAGATTGCTATATAGGCTCCATTATGGTCCATAATCACACCTAATGAAGCAACACCCATCAAATGACTTCTAGGCCTCATTCTTTCTTTTCAATTATGATTTTTGACTCCTTTTAAACCTCTTGGAGTCATCACATCATTAAAACAAATGGCCTAGCATCATGTTAGTTCTTTAGGTCCTAATATGGAACCTATGGCACTAATTCACTTTCTTTGAGTTCTAAATTTTTTTAAGGCCTCTACTCATCTTCACTCATCACATATGACTCAAGAATAGCTTTAGAAAAATTTAAAACTCTCCCTAGCTATAGAAACTTGCCTAGGCCGAGACTATGGGGGGAAGAAGAGTTCATGGCCTTCTTGATTTTTCCTTGATGGGAGACACACTTAGGAGGCTTCTTAGAGGTCTTAGGAGCTTAATCAAACACTCATATATGTTAGGGAATGCATGAATCAAATCAGTTCTTACAGTCCCTTCAAATGCACTACACTTTTTCTACTTAGAGTTCATTAATTTTTCTTGCAATTTCTTTGCTTTCTTGGATGGGAGGTGCATGTGGGAAGCTCTCTAGGGGTCTTAGGAGCATGTTTAAACATTCAATTCAGTCTAAGAATATTCATATAAAATCAGATTTGCAAGGGAGCATTTGGATCCCTAATAGTTCTATCTTGTCTCTTAATGCTCATTTCTTGATTCTATTGGTTCCTTCTTAATCCTTGCCATCTAAAACCTCTAATCCCTCCATAAATTGGGCAGAAAATAGCCCATAAGACTTGGGCTCATGGTGGTCAAATTCGTGCTAGAGGAAGCGGGAGGAAGGAACTACCAAAGAATGAAAGTTTTATCTTGTTTTATTGCTTTCTCTTGGTTGCTTTTTACTTGGCTAGCCTCCCCTCACCAAATCCAAAAATTCTACCTCCGTTCTGCCTTCAAAACAGATTTAAAAGCACCATCAAACCCATAGAAATAAGGTGTGATTATGGACCATATAAGAAAGCCATTGCAAGCACTCTCATCTCACCCTATTTCATTACCTCCTTTAATGTTTAGGACCACTTAGGCAGTTTAAACAAGTTATATTCATGCTTTAAAACTTGCCCAAGAGGTGCCAAACATTAAAGGAGGCCAATTGAACCAAGTCGGTACCTCATATGGAGCAAAGGTGACCATTTTGTGAGGCTATATCACTTTTTGCCCAAATGAGCTCTTCTTAGCCTGAGATTTGGCATGCATCTAGAGCTTGTAGAGAGATTTTTTGGAAGTTAAAGTGGGTAATATTTGGAGGTTTACAGAATTTTTGGTGAATTTTTGAAGTTGGCAAATTTTTCTGATTTGACTACTGGTACTATACACATGGTCCAAAAATGAATCTATGTCAATCATAGGGCAAATAATGTCCAATTACTATGAAATTTTACAAAAAGATACTAGACCTTCCTAATGACTTGTGCCAATTGGAAGCCCCTCATTTGGATGTCTAAAGAGGGAGATATTAATTTTTGAAGTTGCTATCCAGTACCATGTGACTAGTCAGACCTGTGTTATTATTTGATTGGTTTTTGGGGTCTAAATGCTCATGACTTGGTCTGGAACTACTTTTTCCCTCTAGCTAACATCTGTAACTTTTTAGATTGGTATCATTTTCATGGATTGAATTTTTATGGATTAATTGGACATTTTTAAAGTTTATGATAGTAAACTATATTAGTACCAGGGACAACCAAACCTTTATAGCTATTTTGTTGTCAAACGTGGTCCAAAGGCTATATTCATGTCAGGAAATTATTTTTACTGTGATGTTAACATTCAGAGATTTCCAAAAAGTTAAGGTTTGTGTGATTTCAATTTTTTACATTTAGTTATGAATTTTTAAAGTTACCCCTGAAAATTGCTACTTGCTGTCCGAGAAGGATTGGTGAAAATTCAGGGTTTAAGCTTGAAAACCATGGATTATGTGATATTTTGAGTTATGTATGACTCATATAAATGGTAAATGACTATAGAATGTTGTTGGAAAATCCACGGGGCCCACATAATATAAGATGGAAAAAAATTTCCCTAGCATAATGCAAGAAAAGTGTATTATTTTCATACTTTTCCTTGCTTTTGCCCTGTGAATATGCACAAATTTCCTTGAATAGGAGAGTATGTGTAACAACCAGCAAAAAAAAAAAAAAGAGAAAAAAAAGAAGAAAAGAAGAAGCTGAAAAATTTTTGAAGTCTTGAAATTTTCTAAGTCTGCTAGCTATAGAAAGAAATGGCCTAGCTATAGTGAATGTACCTGTTCGCTATAGCGAGAAATGGTCTGATTATAATGAAAGTGCCTTTTAGCTATAGCGAGAATGCTTCTAGCTATAGCGAGAATGCTTTTAGCTATAGTGAGTGCAGGCATCCCATACAAAACCAAGGGATTCCTTGCCATAACGAAAATAGGGGTCTGGGACTTATACATGCTTGCCATAGCGAGGGTTATTCTTCGCTATAGCGAGGGTTAGTCCAGAAAAACGTGAAAAAGGGAGAATTTAACTTCTTAAAGTGTCCAAATCCATTCCTTTTCTTTTAACCGACCTAACCTTCGACCAAAAGAGAGAAAAGGGCTGTGGAGAGAGAGAGAGACCAAGAGAAGGAAAGAAGAACAAGGAAAATGTAAGTAAGCTTGAGATTTCCCTAGCTTTTCTTCTTAGAATCTTGTTCTTCTCTTTTTGCCCTCTCTTTCTATAGTTTTGGTTGTTGAATTAGTTAGGTTTTGGGCTTGGTTTAGAAGAGAAAAAGTGAAAAACCACTCTTGAAGAAGGTTAGAACTCATGTAACTTTACTTCCTTGTTTTCCCTAGGTATGTTGGTTCTACCAACTTGAGAGCATGAGAGAGAGGAAGAGTTGGTGAAATTCTAGAGAGAGAAAGAACCCCTAGTTTCTTATATGCTTGGTAGGGTTTGCTATAAAGAAACCCCTAGCTTTGTGAATAAGTGTTGAGTTATGAGAGAGTAATTCCATGCTTTTTGTGTGTCTAGGCTCAAGAGAAGCACTTCTATCAGTTGTGATTGTGAAATCAAGAAGGGAGAAGACAAATTGAAAGGGAAGGCTTGTGTTAACCTATAAGGTAGCTCTCTCCCCCTTCTCTCATGCATGGATGTGTGTTTAGCTTGTTTTAGAATGTGTGTATGTGTATTTTCAAGCTATGAAAAGTATGCTAGCATGCCTTTACATGTCATGATCCTTGATGCTATGTTATGTGTTAAATGAATCCATGATATTTGTATGAGTTTGCTTGAGTGTGGAAAGGCCAAGAACTCTTCCCTTAGGTAAGGATGAGCCAAGAACCCTCGAGCTTAGTTAAGACAAAGCAAAGGGTCTCCCAAAAGTAATGTGGACTCCCAGGAGTATGGTCAAGTCCAAAGTGCTCAAGAATGGGTGAGGCAAGTCCAAAATCCATGAGGAGAAGTGTGAGGCCAATCCAAACACTTAGTGAACCCTTGAATGTCTTGTATGCTTGATTCACATGCCAAGGTTGCTTTTAAAATGTCTATGACTTCCACTTTTTCATACATGCATTTGAAAAGCTTGCTTTGTACCTATTATATATGATTGAATGGGAGATGAGCTATTGGGATTCTTTGAATCTCACTCCCTTCTCTCCATTATCCTAATATGCTAGGTGGACCAAGTGAACAAAGACATGGGAGCCACCAAGCTTGAAGCTAGGGAAATTGGCAAAGAATTTGTGAAATAGCCATTTTGTCACCATTTTATTGTTAAGAGATGTAATCTAATGATGTACATGTGGTGTGTACTTATGAATACTTGTAAATGGATGTACTTATTGTGTATGTATGAGAATTAGAACTATAGTACATGATGTTGCAAGTTTTTGGTATGAATAGCAAGATCTTGGCATTATGTACATGGTGTATGTTTTGGTGAGGGAGAGTGAGCTTTGAAAATCTGGGTTGTTAGATATTTGAGCTATGTTTGATAGCCTATGTTGATGCTTTCTCATGTACTCATAGAGCCTTAGGAGTAGGAGAAGCAAATTTGAACCCTTGGAGCCCTCTTTTAACAAAAAAAATTAATACTTTGCCCCATTATATCAAAGTCTGACCAAATGACCTCTTCTTGACTGAAAATTTGGCATGTGATTAGATCTTGCCTAGAGCTTTCTGGGAAGTCAAATATTAGGTCATTTGGAGGTCTGTGGAATTTTCTATGATTTTTCAAAGTTGGTATCAGAATTTCGGATTTGCACCAGTACTGTTCATTTGGTCAGTTGTGTAATTGTGTCATCCGAGGGGCAAACGTGGTCCAATGGCTACAACATTTTATAGGAAGAAACTATACATTCACATTGACTTGTAGAAACTAGAAGAACCTCATTTGGAGGTCTAGAGAGGAAGATATGAATTTTCAAAGTTTCTGCCCAATATCAGTCATCTTGCCTGACCAGAAGTATTGTTCCATCAATTTATGAGAGCTTGACTTGATGAAATGATCTAGAAATATTTTTCCTCTCTATTTAACATCCACATATTTCCATATTGATATCATTTGAATGTATTTGATTTTTGTGAAATTAGTTGGACATTTTTGAAGTTCATATCAGTAAACTGTGACAACATCAGGACCCAATCCGACCTCCAGACCAATTCATGTTTCAAACGTCCTGTGTGTGGGATGTTATCACTTTTAAATATTTTTACCACGAATTAGAAATATCAAATTTTCTATAATGTCCAAGATTGTATATTTTCAATTTTTCTAGATTTAGTTATGATTTTCTAAAATTTTCCCAGAAATGGGGCCAAGTCTGGCTGAAAATGAATATACATGTCCCATATCTCTTTTCGATTTTCATGAGTTGTAGGCAAGTTTTTATAATACAAATGAGTTGTAACAATGCAATTAAATATGAGGAGGTATAGTATGAGCTCACACGGTCCACGTGACACCGAAATGAATTGCTAGATACAATGCAACGCAAAAATATTCATTACCTCCCCTTGCGCTTTTATGAGAAACCTACATCCTCCATGATAGTAAGTCATTGAAAGGCATGAGATGAGCTAGAATTTATGGTTTTATAGTATGATAACAAGAATAATATGGTATTATAAATCTCGATACCATTAGGGTCATTAACTAAACAACCACAAGTATTTGAATGCACAAGTGAATTTAGTTATCAATGAGGAGCCTTTGATTCATTCATCCATCAATTTCAACTCACAAAAACCCCTACAAATGTTTCTAAATCATTTCTTAGCATTACCATAGGAAAAACTAAGGTTTCTAGGTTAAAAGTAAGAGTTTGGGAATCTTCGTCGTGACTTAGAACTTTCCCACCATAGCTAAGTTGGCTACTGGAATTTAAAAACCAAATTTTCTAACTTGTACCATGGCTCAGACCTTTCGTGCCGTGACAAAGTTGTTCTTGGGTCAACCTCTCACAATTTTGAAAATCTATCATCGCAGTGGAAACACCCCCTGGAGCTACTATTCAAAATTCCACGATTCTTGTCGTAGTGGGCTACACTTGCATTATGGTGAAACTAGCTACTAGAACACTCCTCACCTAGTTTCCTCAACTTATGCCGCGATGAGGTTGCTCTCTGTCACCCTCCTCGGGCAACATTTTTGTTTTGTGCTGTAGTGAGACACCTCGCTTTATGACGCTCCTCGCTTCTGGCACTCTCCTGGCCATGGTGTGACTCTATTTTGCATAATTCTTCCTTAGGTTTCATCCCATACATTCTAGTTCTCCATCTAGCAACACTCTAAGGTCACTCTACCTTAATTTGTGGGGCTCTAATAGCTTTTATCTACCTTATTTACCCAGCTATTCAATCATTACCAATCCAAGTGTTGATTCCTACTCATCAATCTACCATATATCAATAAGTTCATGGATTAATGACAACAAGGATTCATAAACTACCAACAATCATCATCCAAATACACATATCATTAAAGGTTCCATGCATCACTAGCTTAAGTCAACATCCAATGTATCACATGATTACATTTTCAAAAAGTAAATCATATCATAGGATCCATAAGGTTCCATATCAAATGTTATAAATTCATACATCAAATACCTATTTAATATGGGGCCTAACTCCTCAATAGATACATTCTAAGTTGTCAAAATACAAACTTCTATACTTGGCAACATGATTACATAATGATGCTATAAAAAAGAATAACAAAATTAGCATATACTCTACTCAGATCAACCCAAGTGTAGCTTCCTACACTAGGTCTCAGCTTATGGATATTCATCCACTTGCTTGCCCTTATCCTTACCCAAAGGAGCTTCACCTGAAATAGTTAGCCCATGAAATGGGATGAGATGCAAATCTCAGTAGGCAAGGCAAATTTCATTGATATATTATAATTTAACTAACATATGTGCATAAAATCATATCAACATAAGATAATATACTAGTCATATCAACAAATGAACTGATTAAGTTATCAATGACTACTGTCCTACACTAACAATTACAAATCCACATGTTAAAGGCTAATAACACTAGGAGAGGCCCGTCCATAGTGCCTACTCTCTAATGAGCACAACTAGGGCTCAGTGCATTTGGGAACCACAGCTCTACCATGGACTCACAAGGTCTAATCACACATAACAAATAGCCAACCAATTCATTTAGCATTCAAAATCATAATCATGTAGCAAATATAAAATCAAAATAGTCATATGCATAGAATTAGCAATAACCCCGGTTACCTCACTTGTAGACAATTCCTTAAGAGCCAACGGAGTGCTACTTCAGCCTATGGATACAAAACCAAGCCATTACTATCCCTAATCATCATTTATATCAGTAAACCCATCATTCGAGGAGTTAAACTATAAAGGACTACTTAGAAAACACTTACCCAATTACTACAAGAACTAAATTCGGATTTGGTTATGCCTATACCAGTAACCTCATAACAACACTTCAAATTTTGAGTAAGTTCACATCAAAACAATATCTATATCATGAATCAACTATAAGGGTCCCAAACTAGTAGAAAATGCATCAAAATGAGAAGTTTATACTTACCTAACAACACCTCTAGCTTCAACCTCCAAAATTTTACCATGAAAACACCAAACAACAAGTTTCAGATTTTGGGTGTAGGTAAAAATACTCTAAATGAAAAACTAATTAGGTTAAATTAAAGAGAAAGAGAAGAGGATTAAATTATATAATAACTACCTTGGCTGGTTTTGACTCTAGAGGTGAGAAATAGTGAAAATATGTCAAGAACCCTAACCTCTAACTTAAACTTTCGAAAATTGCTTCTTGTGTTTTATGTTTCTGCATAAGGAAAGGGAAAGGTTGAAGGGGCTTTAGGTTTAGATAGGTTTAGTTGGATTATGGGTTGACCATGAGCCCAAGTCCATTTGAAGTCCAGAATTCTGCTTGTTAGGCCAGACCTTATGGATTGGGTACAAAATTTCTAGCATTTTAGTATGGTTTTAGGCTTCTAACTCACCAAATCAGATTAGGTCATTGTTGGGTGGTCACTCTTGGGTCAAGTCTCATAATAAGAAGTTGGGTCTGTACCTAAAATCATTGGGCCTCCATTAATTTTTATCCATGGCCTACTTAAATTAATTTGGGCCAAAATGAAGTCTCTAACCTAATTAAATCTTAAACCCGTATTATTAATTTATTTCTCTATAAATTTTCATTCACATAACTTGCCCAAATTATTCCATAATAATTATTCTTAATTAGCTCGAAATCCATGATTAGCACCTTAATAAATTTTAAGATGTCACACCAGGGTTCTCAGAGGCCCTAAAAATTATAGGAATTCCCAGAATAGTTAAAACCCCTCTTATTGATGTTTTACAACATCAGTTGACGCAAACTTTGACCCTTTCATTTAGGAAGGTTCAAGATCCAAATTGAGTAATTCCAAAGGTATTTTATAAGTTAGAAACCTTAAATTTTATTATGGAAAAGATGGTTCTCGAAAAGGAGCTAAATGAACATAAATCAAAAAAGCTAAGAAAGTGGGACGTAAAGGGAATTTTTAAGCAACAATTTTAATAAATCCTTTCTCATATGTGGCATCCTCCACCTCCCCTCCATTTAGCCGACATATGATTTGCCTAAACCAGAGAGAAACACAAGCAAGGAGGATGCCCAAATGGAGCCCATGGAGGAAGGAAAAGCTTGCAAAAAAGGTATGAAAATCTTAGTTTTTCAAGCACTTTCTTTCACCAAACTTGTTCCTCTCTTGCTCCTCTTCATTCTTATGGTTTTTATGTTGCACATAGGACTATTTTGTGGCTGGTCTAGAAGAGAGAGCTTAAAATTTCAAGGAGGAACATGAAGTGATGGAAAGCGCCTTTGAAATTATCTTGAAACAAGGTGAGTTCCATTGTTCTTCTTGTAATTTTCTCTTGTTCCTTTTAGTGTGAGTTTCGTCCCACTTAGAGCCCAACCATGGGAGACTAAATTTTGACCTAACCAAGGAAGAATCATAGGTTTTGGAGTGTGAGAAGTAAGTAGGTGCATAGAAATTCAATTAAAATGCATTAGAAAATAAGTTAAGACAGTTAGGAATTTTTGTGTACCTTAGCCAAGATGAAGCTTCCTAGTAGTCATTCAAGTTGTCTATGTGATGACCCTAACTTCTAATCATAGTAATTAAGCTTAAACACATAGTTAGTAATTATAAATCAAAATCTAGAATCATTTAAATCAATTGGTTTAGGAAGAAGTGAGAAAATTTGAACCTTAATGTTATTAGAATTATTAACCAAATAATTACAGTCATTCATGTACATAAGTAAAACAAATCCCCAATTAAAAGCCTTTAATCTATCATTCATAAATTTTAACTCTTAAGAATCCCTTACAAGTATTTCTAAGTCATATCCTTGATGTTACTGTAGGGAAAACCAAGGTTTCTAAGTTAAAAGTAGGAGTTTGGGGACCTTTGTCGTAACTTGAAACCTTCCTATCGTGGCTAGGTTGGCTACTGGAACTTAAAAGCCATTTTTTTCAACTTATGCCGCTGCTTAAATCTTCTACACTAAAGTGAAGTTGCTCTCAAGTTCAACCTTAAAAATCTTATAAATCTCATTGTGATGGGCTACGCTTGCGCCATGGTAAAAGTAGCTACTAGAACACCCCGTGCTTGGTTCCCTCAACTTGTGCCACAGCGAACAGGTTGCGCTGAGGCAAGGTTGCTCTCTGTTACCCTCCCTGGGCAATGTTTTTGTTTTTCGCTGTGGCTCGAGGAGTCTTGCCATGGCGCTCCTCGTTTCAGTCACTCCGTTAGCAGCAATGAGCTCTTCCTAGTCGCGGTGTGACTCCTCCTTGTGCCTATACCTCTCAAATTTCATCCCATGCACTCCAATTCTCTTTTTAGGGACACTCTAAGACCACTCTCCCTCAATTTATGAGGCTCTAATGGCATTTATCTACCTTATTTACCCAGGTATTCTATCATTTCCAATCTAATATCTAAGTGTTGATTTCCTACCCATTAATCTGTCATATATCAGTAAGGATTCATAAACTACCAACAATCATCATTTAAATACACATAGCATTAAATGTTCCATGCATCATTGGCTTAAGTCAACGTTTAATGTATCACATGTTTACATTTCTGAATGGTAGACCATATCGTAAATTCAACAAGTTCATAGTAGATGATATAAGTTTATACATTCAATACCAAACTAATATGAAGTCTAACTCTTCTGTAATGATCAACATAAAATGCCATTTTGGAACCCTATGTGTATTGTCCAGTTTTTGTTAAACGACAGAAACAGGTGTGTTTTGAAAGTAAGTCTCTAGAAATGAATTAGTTAAGGTTCTAAAAAATTTAAGTAGCATTCTAGACTCCTAAAAATGAGAATCCCAGGCTCAGACAGAAAGAAAAATAGAGTTAGAATGAAGAAACAAAATTGAGTGAAAGATTGATGAAACGTAATGGCATTTTTACAATTTTGAGCAAATTTTGGAATTCGCATAGGAGGGCTTTTTAAATGAAAGTTTTGAGTTTTCTAGGATTTTCAGAGGCCTTAAAAACCATGGGAAGCCTTAGGACAGTTAAAACCCCTTCGTTGGACATTTTCTAATGATCGTGGCCCCAAACTTTGACAGATTCATTTAGGAAGGTTTTAGCTCCAATTTGAGTGATTCCAAAGGTATTTTACTAAATTGGGAACCTAAATTTTATATTGGAAAAGATGGTTCTAAAAAAGGAGCTAAAATGAATCAAAAATGAAAATGTCAAGACGAAAAGGCAAAATTAGAATTTTTGAAAAGTCTTTCTTAAATCCACCTATATATATAGGGCACCCCACCTCCTCACTCATTTAGCTCATTTAGTTTCTACCCTAAACTAGAGGAAAAACCCTAAGAGTGAGACACACAAGAAGGAGGAAAAGAGAAAGGGAAAAGCAAGGCAAAAGGTGTAGAATTTCTTAGTTTTTTCATGCTTTCTCTTTAGTAAACCTCTTCTTCTCCATTTCCCCTTTCTTTCTTATGGTTTTATTGGAGTTTTTGGATCTTTTTTTAGGGAAGAATAGAGGGAAAAATTAGGATTTGAAGAGAGGAGGCTAAGGAAAGGAAGAAACAACCAAGAAAACAAGGAAAAATAAGGTAAAATCTCCATCCCATGGTAGCCACTTCTTCTCCCCTTTCTTCCTTGGTTTGTCTAACATGAGAAGCTACAAGAGGGCTTGGATTTTGGGTAGAATCAATGGTGAATCTTAGGAAATGGAGTGTGGAGAATAAGAATATGCAAAGAAAATAACAAAATAACTATAGAAATTCAAGATAGCAAACCTAGGGTTTTTAGTGTTCCTTGAAAAATCTGATTTGATTCCATGATTTCTAGGCCTAAATGAATGTTTAAATGAGTTCCTAAGATCTCTAGAAGTCTCTCCATATGCATCTTCCATCAAGAAAATAAAGTAAACTCCCTTGGTATCCTATCGCTCCATAGCCACGGCCTAGCATAGTTGGAGTACCTAGGGATAGTTTTAATTTGTTCCAAGCCCATTTTTAAGTCATATATGATGACTAAAGATGAGGGGAAGCCTTGAAAAAAATTTAAAAATCATAGAAAGTGAGATGGCCTTATATGTTCCATAATATGACTTTAGGAAGAAACACCTAGTTTGGTTCTTTGTTTTAATTGTGTGATGACTTCAAGAGGCTTAAAAGGAGTTAAGAATCATAAATGAAAGGAAAGAATGGAACCTAAAACTCAAATGATAGATGTTGCTTCATTAGGTGCATTTTTGGAACCATAAAGGGGTAATTAGACTAAGTTAGTATTTAAGGAAGATGTGTGGCCTTAGAAATGATTCCAAGAACCTAATTGGCTTCCATAAATTGTGTTTAGGCCAAGAGAAGCAAATTACACACCTTTGTGTGTGTGAGGCTGAGGAAGAGAGAGTACTTTCAAAGGAAAAAATGTGTAGTTGCAACAAAGGTAGCTTACTCCTCCTTCTCTCATGCATGAATGTATGCTTGACTTATCTTTGAATGTGTGTATGTGTGTTTTAAGCTATAAAAAGTATTCTAGTATGAGCTTTTGTTCCATGGTACCATGATGTTACATTATGCTTTCAAATGATGTTTAACATGTTTGCTTGGGTTTGCTTGAGTATGGAGAAGTCAAGAACTCTTAGCCATAGTGAGGATGAGCCAAGAACCTTTAAAAATGGTTGAGACTAAGTAAAGTGTCTCCCAAGAGTGAGGTTGAGCCAAAACCTCCTAGAGAAAATAAGTGAGGCAAGTCCAAAATTCATAAGTGAATGGGTAAAGCTAATCCACTTACTTGGCAAGCCTATATATACTTTGTATGATTTACTCATATGCCAAAAATGTCTCTTGAATGCTCACACATTTTAATATGCCCATGCATGCATTTTCAAGACTTGTTTTGTATATTTTATGTATAATTGAAAGGGAGATGAGCTATTGGGATTCTTTGAATCTCATTCCCTCCTTTCCAATGTCCTAACATGCTAGGTGGACCAAGTGAGTAAGGTAATGGGAGCCATCAAGTAGGAAGATAATTTTGACTACAAAGTGCTTAGATTTTGCTTCTTTATGGCCATGTAGTGGCAAATATTGTAACCCCTTATTGTATATTTCTTATGACCTTATGAACATGTGTAATTATATAAATGTATCATGTACACATGAGATTTAATATTATATGAATGGTATGGTGCATTTTGGGTATGGAATGACAAGACTAGCCTTGTATGTTGTTGTGTATAGCATGGGGTGAGAGAGTGAGTTTTCAAATTCTAGGTTTATGCACTTTTAAGACAAGTTTAGAAGGTCATTTTGATGCATTCCCATGTGCTTAAGTGGCCATGTTTGCCTTGGAGTTCAAAATGAACCATTTGGGCCCTTTGTAAAACACAAAATGAGCCATTTCACAACCCAATGTCAAGATTTGACCAAATAAACGAATTTGCCTATGAAATTTGGCACACATATAGATCTTATCCAGAGCACTTTGGGATTATTTGGAGCTTTGTAGAATTAATTATGAATTTTCAAAGTTAGCATTTTTTGGCTGAACTGATATAGGTGTTGTTCATATTGTAATACTATAATTTCTTAGCTCATTCCATGCTATCTTTATACCTCATATCAATCAATTCATATGAGAGGCAAGAAAATGGCATTAAAATTCTAGTTATTTTTGCGTTGCGTCGTATATAAAAATTATGTTCGGCGTCACGTAAACCGTGTGAGCTCATACAACATATATCTCATATTTAATTACATAGATACAACTCATTTGGATCATCAAAAGTGGCCTACATCTCAAGAAACTCGAAATGAAGCATAAAATATGGACATTCATTTTCGGCCAGCTTTGGCTCATTTCTGTCACAAACTTTGGAAAATCATAACTAATTCTAGAAAAATAAAAATTATGCATTCTTGGTCATTCTGGAAAGTTACAGATGTTTACTTCATAATAAAATAATGTGCAGATCATAACATCCATCACAGAGGATGTTTGACATCCAAAAATATCCAGAGGTCAAACTATCCATTGGTGCTATCATAGATTTCTGTAGCAAACTTTGAAAATGTCCAATTAATTCCAAAAAAATCCAATTCATGCAAATGATACCAATATGGAAAGCTATGGATGTTAGCTAGAGGGAAAAAATAACTCTAGACTAGCTCAGGTACGTCCAGACCTTGAAATTGAATCAAACAATAACTAAGTTCAGGTGAAGTTCCTGATATTGGATAGAATCTTTAAAGATTCATATCTCCCTCTCTAGACTTCCAAATGAGGTGCTTTTAGTTGGAACAAGTCACTAGAATGTCTAGTTTCTTTTTATAAAATTTCATGGCAATTGGACATCATTTGCCCTATGAGTAATAGAATTTAATTTTGGACTAGTGCTACAGTACCAATGACTAAAACCAAAAAAATTTCTAATTTCAACAATTTGTCAAATATTCCACAGACCTCCAAAAATTACCAACTTTATCTTCCCAAAAATCTCTCAATGAGCTCTATATGCATACCAAATTTCAGACTAAGAAGAGCTCATTTGGACAAAAAGTGACACAGCCTCATGAAATGGTCATTTTTGCTCCCTACCAAGAGTCACTTTGGTCCAAATGGCCTTCTCTTGAGTTTGGCACCTCTTGGGCAAGTTTAAAAGCATAATTATGACTTGTGGGAGCTTCCCAAATAGTTCCAAACCCCATACATCTAAATTTGGTCATTACACATCCAAGAATGCATAGTTGCATCAAGCTATCCAAGAGCCAATTTGCATAATTCCATGGATTTAATGTCACATAAGGTCTACATCATATTCATACATCATTTTACATTTTTTCATGGTCTTACATCACAAAAATAATATGTACAAGCTCACTTTGACATTCAAATACAAATAAGATTACATAATATACAAAATGCAATTTCTCAAGGTCTTTGGCTTGCACTCCTTGTTTCTTGAACATCACTTGGGCATTTCAAGATAATGGAGGGAAGGGGAGTGAGATTCCTAGAATTTCAATAGCTCACACACCCATTCAAAACATGCATATATCAAAATCTCAAGTGTGCAAACATAAAGTGTATAATACCACATTTCCACATCAAGTCATTTTCATGCTCTAGGGACTTTTGGTTTTGCCTCACCCCATTTCTAGGACTTTTGGATTTGCCTCACTCTTGGCCTTGGGACTTTTGACCTAGCCTCACCCATCCAAGGGACTTTTGGTCTAGCCCTACCCATGCCTTGAGACTTTTGCCACATCCTCATCTACTTTAAGGGACTTTTGGCATCACCTCACCCTTGAGAGCCATTCTCACAATCAATGGCATTCAAGCCAACACATTGGCACCAATGCAATCTCAAGACATCAAGTGTCATGTTCTTAATCACAAGAGCATACACAAGCACACAAAAAAATACATATGCAAATAAGAATGCAAGAGAATGAGGTGGAGAGCTACCTTTCAATTAATACAAGCTTTACTTTGCTAATTCCTTCCCCTCTTTGATTTCAGAAGAGCACTTAGGTGGTTGATTGTTCTCTTGACCTAGATATCACAAGGAATACACAATCACATAATTGAAGCAAGTCAAAATATTAACTAAAGCTTTAAACACACACTTGGTTTTGTACTTGGCATTATGGTTCCATAATTGGCCTAATGAAGCAACTCTTGCATTTCAAGTTCTAGGCTCCATTCTCTTGTTATTTCTAGACTTCTTGGACTCATTTAAGGTCCTTAGAGCCATCACACATTCAATTGCACAATTGGAAAATCAAGTTGCTTCACAAAGCATCATTATGGACACCATTGTCCCATCCCCTAATCTATGGCTCCTAAATTTTTCCCAATGGTTTCTCTTATCTCCTAATATCATATAAAGTCCCAAACCAAGATTAGAACAAATTAAAACATCCCCTAGCCTAATGAACCTAGCTTGGCCAAAATATGCACTATAATGGAGGTTCATGGACTTTGTGATTTTTTCTTGATGGGAGAGCCACTTGGGAGGCTTTCTAGAGGTTTTAGAAGCTCAAGGAAACATTCAAATAGCCAAAGAAATATTCACAAAATCAGATTTTGCAAAACCCTAAAAAACACTACACTTTTCTAACTTGTTTTCTATTAGTTTTTCTTAGAATTTCTTGCCATATTCCATCTCCCCATGGCCTAAAACTCTTGTTCCTTCCTTGTATTTGGATAGAACATCCTCCCCTCCTTTGGTTCTGATCTAGGCTGAAAATCCCCCAAGAAAGAAGCAACAAGGAGAAGCAACAACAACAACTAGTTACCTTAGTTTCAAGTTTGCTTCCAAAGCCTTTCTTCCTTGGGTCTCTTCTCCTTGAAAATTTTGAACTACCCCTCTAAGTTCTAGACCAAAGCCAGAACCAAACATCTCAAGAAAAGTATAGAAAGAAAGCAAAGAAGGAGGGGAGCAAGGTTAGAGGAAGAAAGAGCATGAAATTCTATGGATTTACCTACATTTTCCTTGATTTTTCTCCTCCTTTTCTTCCCCTTCTTGTGAGCCTAGAAGAGAGCTTTCACTGCTGAAATTTGGGCAGAAAATTTCGTGCTTAAGAAGATGGAGGAAGAAAGGAGAAGCGTGTGGGAGTTTCTAGAAACATACAATGTCAAAAATTCCCATTTTATCCTTCTGTAATGGCAATTTTGTTTTGGCTTTGTTTTAGCTCCTTTTTGAAAACTGTCTTTTCCATTATAAAATTTAGGTTCCCAATTTAATAAAATGCCTTTGGAATCACTTAATTTGGAGCTAAAACCTTATCGAACGAACTGGTCAAAGTTTAGGTCAACCGACATTGAAAAATATACACCGGAGGGCATTACCAATCCCGGGGCTTCCCATATTTTTTAGGGCCTCTAAGAACCTTGGGCAACTCAAAAATTTCATTTAAAAAGCCCTCCTATATGGTTTTCCAAAAGTTGTATTTATTTACGAAAATGCCATTACGTTTCGTCAGTTTCCGTCGCAAATTGTTTCTCCATCCTAACTCCGTTTTTCTTTTTATCTGAGCCTAGAATTATCATTTTTAGGAGTTTAGGACTCTACCCAAAATTTTTTGGACATTATCTAGGTCATTTTGAAGAAATTGCATTTATATGGCTTATTTCGTCATTTTACAGAAATTACGTTCGTTACACATATGGTCAGAAACTTGGGCAGTGTCATTTGAGGGTCAAATGATGTCCCATGCTCATGAAATTTTATAGGCATAAATTAGACATGATAAGCCTTTCATAGCCACTGAGTAGGAAGATATGAATTTTTGAAGTTGGAGGTCAGTACTAGGGATGATAGTCGACCTCTGGTACTATTCCATTAATTTCTGATGGCTAACAGCCTCTATTGTGGCCTAGATATATTTTTAACATAAAGTAGACATTTGTAGATTTCTAGAATGGCAAATAATACATGATTTTTCTAGAATTAGTTATGATTTTTCAAAGTTCATAATAGTAAATTGAGATTTCTGGTTGAGGCTGCACTCTTAAATTTCATGTAATCCCTTCACTTACATGAGTTCTAGGCCACTTTCTTGGATGGTTTTGAGTTGTATTAGTGTAATTAAATATGAGAATGAGTTGAATGAGTTCATATGGTCCACGGGACACTGAATGAAGAATTTATACACTATGCAACGCAAAAATATTCATTATTTTAATGTCATTTTTCTTGCTTCCCTGTGTAATGCATGGCATGAGACTTAGAAATAGCATGAGGCAAAGCTAGAAATTTATGGTGTTACACTATGCCATAAACTAACCAAATGGATGAATTATCTCATGAGATTTGACCTGCATATAGGTCTTATCTAGATCTTTTTGAGAAGCTAAAATGCATATTATTTGGAGCTCAAGAAAATTAATTATGAATTTTCAAAGTTTTTAAAAAGTTGCTAAATTGATACAGACATTGTTCATATGGTCAGTTTTTTCTCTTATATCATCCGAGGATCAAATGTTATTCAATACTCATGAAATTTTACCATGGCCACCGAGATCACCTCATTTAGAGGTTTGTAGAGAGATATATGAATTTTTCAAGTTTGGAGATAGTACCAATAATGCAGCAGAACCTTCAATACTGTTCCATCGATTTTCAAGGGCTAAACATTTCTGTTTTGGTTTAGACTTATTTTTATCCTAAATTTAAGATTCACAACATTCCAGAATGGTACAGTGTGCTTGATTTCAATTTTTCTAGAATTAATTATGATTTTCCAAAGTTTGCACCTGAAATTTGGCATAGCAATTGAGACTAATTTCATGATTTTGTGTATGAATGCTCCAAGCTCGAGATTTATGGAACATTATGGGATAGTTCTTACTTGTATACATGTATTTGGAGTAGAAAATAATATGGATGAGTTTATGTGGCCTACGGGATGTGAAACAAAAATTTTAAACCCTATGTAACACAAAGTCCTCTGATCAAGGGTGAGGCTAGACCAAAAGTCCCTTAAGTAATCTCTTTAGCTTTGATATGTTGCTATGGCATGGAAATTGTAATGTCTGGTTTTCGTCAAATGACAAAAACATATACGTTTTCAAAGCAAGTCCCATGAAAATGAATTAGTTAAGGTCCCAAAAAATTTAAGTAGCATTCTAGACTCTTAAAAATGAGAATCACAGGCTCAGACGGAAAGAAAAATAGAGCTAAAGTGAAGAAACAAATTTGAATGAAAAGGTTGACAAAATGTAATGGCATTTTCGTAATTTTAAGAAAATTTTAGAATTCACATAAGAGGGCTTTTAAATGAATTTTTTGAATTTTTCAAGGTTCTCAGAGGCTCTAAAAATCATGGGAAGCCTCGAGACAATTAAAACTCCTATAGTGGATGTTTTCTAATGTCGGTTAACCCAACTTTGATGGATTCGTTTGGGAAGGTTTTAGCTCCGATTTGAATGATTTCAAAGGCATTTTATTAAATTGAGGACCTAAATTTCATGATAGAAAAGACAGTTGTCAAAAAGGAGCTAAAACATACCAGAAACAAAAATGCTAAGATGAATGGATGAAATTGAAATTTTAGAAAAGTTCTTCTTAACCTACCTATATATATGTGTCATGCCCCACCTCCTCCTTCATTTAGCTCACTATGTTTTTGCCCTAAATCAGAGAAAGAACCCTAAGGGTGAGGAGCACAAGAAAGAGGTATGGATTTTCTTTATTTTTTCATACTTTCTCTTTAGTAAACTTCTCCATTTCCCTTTCTCTCCTATGGTTTTATTGAAGTTCTTAGGTCTTTCTTTAAGGTAGAACAGAGGGAAAATTTCAAAATTGAGGTGAGGAAGCCAAGGAAGGTGAAAAACAAGTAAGAAGAACTAAGGAAATTAAGGTATTTTGTCATCTCTTCACTTAATCTTCCTTTCTCTTGTGGTGGTTTGACCTACACATGGCCAGCCCTAAGGGGTTGAATCTCTAGCTAAACTAAGGATGAATCTTAAGAATTGAAGGAAGGAGAATAAGAATATGCAAAGACAATTAACAAATAACCATAGAAAATCAAGATAGCAAAGTTAGGGTTTTAAGTGTCCTTTGTAAAATCTAATTTGATACAATGATTCCTAGGCTTAAATGAGTGTTTGGATAAGTTCTTAAGATCCCTAAAAGGCTCCCCATATGCATCTTCCACCAAGAAAACAAAAAAAACTCCAAGGATAGCCTTAAGGAGCATAGCCTCGGCCTAAGGGACTTGGGGCACCTAGGAGAATTTTTAATTTGTTCCAAACTTATTTTTGAGTCATATATGATGGAAGAGGATGAGAGGAAGCCTTGAAAAAATTTTAGAAATCATAAAAAGTGAGATGGCATCATAGGTTCCATAATATGACCTAAAGAAGCAACACTTAGTTAGGCTCCTTGTTTTAATTGTGTGATGACTACAAAAGGCTTAAAAGGAGTCAAGAATCATAAATGAAAGGAAAGAATAGAGCCTAGAACTCAATTGATGGATGTTGCTTCATTAGGTGCATTTTGAAACCATAAAGGGGCTATTAGACTAATTTGGTATTTAAGGAAGATGTATAGCTTTAGAAATGATTCCAAGAACTTAATTGGCTTCCATATATTATGTTTAGGCCAAGAGAAACAAGCCTTACATTATTGTGAGTGTATGGCCAAGGAAGGCAGCAAAATTTCAAGAGAAAAAGTGTGCTTGTGTGGCAAAGGTAGCTCTCTCCACTTTCTCTCATGCATGAATGTGTGCTTACCTTGTTTTTGAATATGTGTATATGTGTTTTAAGCCATGAAAAGTGTTTTAGCATATGCTTATATTCCATGGTACCATGATGTTGTATTATGTTTTCAAATTATACCTAGTATGTTTGCTTGGGTTTGCTAGAGTGGTGAAGCCAAGAACCCTTAATATTAGTTGAGACAAAGTAAAGAGTCTCCCAAGAGTGAGGTTGAGTCAAAACCTCTTAGAGAAAATGGGTGATGCAAGTCCAAAATCTATAAGAGAATGGGTGAGGCAAATCTACTTACTTGGCAAGCCTATGTATGCCTTGTATGACTTGTTCAAATGCCAAGAATGTTTCTTGAATGATCATACATTTCATTATGCCTATACATGTATTTTTAAGACTTGTTTTGCATTCTTTATGTGTGATTGAAAGGGAGATGAGCTATTGAGATTCTTTCAATCTCATTCCCTCCTCTCCAATATCTTAACATGCTAGGTGGACCACATGAGTAAGGTAATGGAAGCCATCAAGTTGGAAGATGAGAGTTTGACAACAAAATGCCTAGTTTTATCTCTTTTGTAGCCATATGTATGGCATATGATGTAATCCTATGATGGAATTGTTGTATAATCATTTGAACATATGTAATTACTCATATGTTTGATGTATGTATGATTTTTGGTACCAAATGAATGATAATGTAGTTTTTGAACCTTGAATGACAATGTAAAGCATGTGTAATCTTGTGTATGGCATGGGATGAGAGAGTGAGTTTTTAATTTCTGGGTATATTCACCTTTGAGACAAGTTTAGAAAGCCATTTTGGTGTATTCCCACGTGCTCAAATGGTCATGGTTGCCTTAAAACTCAAAATGGACCATTTAGACCCTTTGTAAGACTTAAAAGTGACCATTTCACAACCCAATGTCAAAATCTGACCAAATGAACGAGTTTGCCCATGAAATTTGGCAAACATATAGATCTTATCCAGAGATTTTTTAGAAGAAAAAGACCAGATTATTTGGAGCTCTGTGGAAGTTATTATGAATTTTCAAAGTTGGCATTTTTCTGCTAAACTGATACAGACACTGTTCATATGGTCAGTAAATTGGGCTGTATTATTAGAGATCCAAATGATGTCCAATACTTATGAAATTTTATAAAATAAATTAGACATGATAAGCTTTACATGGCCACTGAAATCACCCCAATTGAACCTCTGAGCAGGGAGATATCAATTTTTGAAATTGGAGAATAGTACCAATAATGATAGTCAACCTCTGGTACTATTCCATCAATTTCCACTATTTAGAAGCCCCTATTGTGGTCTGTATATATTTTTGTGATAAAGTATACATCTGTAGCTTTCCAGATTGGTAAAGTATGCTTGATTTTGATTTTTTTAGAATTAGTTATGATTTTTCAAAGTTCATGTCAGTATGTTGGAATTCCTGGCCGAGGCTGTACCATTGAATTTCATGTATTCCATCCACTTGCACAAGTTCTAGGACACTTCTTGAGATAGTTATGAATTGTATTTGTGTAATTAAATATGAGAATGAGATGAATGAGTTTAACTTAAGTTATAATTTTTGCACAAATCGGACTTGTGTAACTTAAGTTATAATTTTTTAAAATTTGGATCTTAACGTGTGTTAAAGCTATAAAAATGAGCATATGGTGTATCTCTTGAAAGTTAAGCCTCTTTTTATGATGTCCCAAGCATAACAAACTTCTTTGGCATGAATTTGAAGATGAAAATATTCATTTGTACACAATTGAATTATTTGAGGCTTTCAATGATGGGAAATTCCATTGCTAAAAGTATAAATATAACTAATTGTTATTAAATGAGTAGTATGATATGAGATTTTTATATAATCTACTTTGGCATGACCATTCCAACCTTGCCATATCAATTATTCACTAACATAAAATATGACCTACATTAAAATATAATCATACCACTTATTTAGTTGGCTTAGAAATTTAACTTAGCATTTTGCACCTATAGTGCCCATATTGCATTTCATTTACTCTAACACTAATCTTATAACTTGCATTTCATTCTTAGGTCATTTTACACTTGCTATACCAGCCATATGAGTATTTCTCCTTTTGTGCACACTTATGGAATCTATAATCATCACATTCATTAAAATTAGATATTGGCTCACCAAGAACCCTAGGTAGCACTATCTTGAATTCTATAACTTTCTATATGAGTTTCTTTGCACAATCTTACTCATTATCCTTCTAAACCCTTGTTTTTATCAAATTTTTCTCAAGTTCATGCTTCTTCCTCCTTCTCTCTCTCTAGGTAGAACCATACATGGATTAGGTCTTATCACACCCGAAAATACGACCGCGTGGCGCCTTTAACAGAGAAATTCGATCTTCAAATGAAATTGAAGACCAAAATAGAAATTGAAATAAGTGTAAGGGTTCAGGAGTCGCCACCAAAATTTTATTTTTGAAAAGGCAAAAATTTGGAAAAACCTTTTTAGTTGAAAACAAAAATGAAAAAAAATAGTCTGCGAACCAGAAAAATAGATTCGGGAGTCGATTATGAGTGAGGAAGGTGTTAGGCACCCCACAACACCTGTTATTATGAACGGTTATCCTAAGTCAATTGTGTAAAAATAAAATGGCCTAAATTCTATTTTAACTCTTCCTAACAAATCACATGCAAAATAAGAAATCAAATTAAAGAAAATAAAATTAAGAAAGAAAGGAAATAAAAAAAAATGAGAGTAAAAGAAAAATGAAAGAAATGAAATTAAAGAAATAAACAAATATATATTTATTTACAAAGGCGAACTTGACCTAGGATGAAACTTAGGGCCTACGTACCCTTTAGAAGGGATCAAAGTTCACATAGTTCGATTATTAATTGTATTTAGTTGATGTTTTGTTTTGTTGTTTTGTTGTTTTGTTTGATTTTTGTTTGATTTTTAATTTTTGATTTTTTTTTAGTTTTTCTTTGTGGTCTTTATTCTTTGTTGTTGTTTTGTTTTTGTTTTTATTTTTTTTTCTTTTTTTTCTTTTTGAAAAGATAAAGAAAATAAAATTTACTTTTTCTTTTAACAAATAAAACGATTTTGAAATTGATTGACGTGTTTTAATTTGCTAGAAGTAAATATAATTTCATTTTCTTTATATTTTTAATTCTTTACTTTTTATCATCCTTTGTTTTTTATCTTCTCTTGCTAGGTCTTCTTTCTCTTTTTTTTTGTTTTTAGTATGTGTTTTATTTTTTTCTTCTTCTTTTTTGTTTACCCTTGTTTCTTCTCTTTTTCTTGGTTAATTTTGTGTTTCGTTTTATTTTATTATTATTTTTTTGTTTATCTTTGTTTTGTTTGTGTTTTTTTTTCTTTTTTTTTTGTGTTTTCACCTTGTTGCTTTTATCCTTTTTTTATTTTCTTATTATTTTTTATTTTTTTACTTTTGTTTTGTTTTATTGTTTTTTGTTCAATGATTGAAGTTAAAAAAAGATTTTTCTTTTTAATTTTTGTATTTTCGAAAACTTTTTGTTTAATTTGATTTTAATTTTCAACTTTCTTAATTTTTCTTGTATTTTGGTTTTTCTTGTTGTTGTTTTTTTCCTTTTATTTTTTTTTGTTTTTTGTTTTTATTATTGTTTTTATTATTTTTCATCCTTTTTTATTATTTTGTTTTTATCCTTTTTATTTGTTTTTATCTTGTTTCATATTGAGCTTTTACATTATCATTTTTTATTCCTGATTTTTCAATTTCTCACTTATTTAAATGATTTTTGTCTTCTTATTTTATTTTTATTTCATTCTTCTCTTTCTTATTCTTTTTTTTTTGAAATTTTGGTTTTTCTTATTTTTTCATTTCTTACCTCTATTTAAAACCAAAGAGTAATCTTTTCATTTTTATCAAAATAAATAAAAGGGTTCATGAGTTGATAAAAATTAATTGTTCACCAACTATTTCATTTTTCTTGTTGATTGCCTTTTTCTTTTTGAAAATTTTATACAAAAGCTCTTTTGGTTGAAGCCCTTGAAGCTTGAAATATTTAAATATAAATTTGAGACCCAAAAGCTACCAAGGAGGCTTATTGGCCACACATGATCTTTTGGGTTAACTAGGTGCTTGAGGGGACAAAAAATCCCACACAGTTATTCTAAGAAATAACGTTATAAAACAAAAATGAGATAAAAGAATATTTACAAAACACTAACTTGTGGATGTGTGTGATTTGTGTTCAATCTCATATTAGTCTATTCTGAATATACATCATGGAATTGTACATAAATTGGGTGTAAGTAAAGAACCAGTGAAGCCGTCCCCCTCGCCTTCTCTTTCATCATCTGCCCAAGAATCTCTCTAGCAATCTGCCTAATCAGTGACGCTTTTCCTTGTCCTCCTTGTTCAGCTATTCCCATCCCACATATACTCTCCAGCAATTTTCATGGCCAATGGTGCAGATATGACAAAAAGGGAAAACAGAAAGATGTGTTAGCTCAAATCCAACTAAAACCATTATGCCATATTGGTAACAAATTCATACTCCCCCAATCACAGAACCTCGACGGTACTACTATTTTTTTAACAACTCAAAATGTCTAACCCCGCAATCTTCAATCAAATGGATACCCATTTACTAAAACATTTCACTAGTTCCAGTCAAAGTCGAAGTAACATTGGTTCAAATCTAGTTTTGACAACAAATTTTAACACTGGGAATATTGCGATCAAGGTGTTATGAACCAAGACAAATTAAGCTATCCACGCAGCAAATTTCAACAATGGGAATACTATAATTAAAGTGCTATGACTCAATCCAATCCGGCAACAAGCTTCTACAAAGGAAGCACCTAGGATCCTAATCACTTAATTTCGACATGCTAGGACCTACCACATCAGAAATATTCGAGAAATCCTCCCTTAGGCATTTAAACGAATACTTACCAGGTGATAAGCATGATATTTTATACATTTTATTCTCCTTAATTTAGACATTTTAGTTCCAAATATGGTTTTAGGGGTCTAATTAAATGGAATTTGGTTTTAGTAGTCATTTTCTACATTTTAGGAATTAATTTACAAATTATTGATTTTTAAGGCTCAATTTTATCCTTAATAATTTTGTGAATATTTCTGTCTATTATTCTTGCAGAATTTTTTATGGATAATTGGTATTTGAATAGGAGATTATTTTGGAGAAGAAGTGGAGGTTTGCCAAGTCCAAGGAAGCGATGCATTCCATCTTCTCATTCTCACATCTCTCACCCACTTGGTTTGCACATACATATCACGTATGGGTCTCTCTCTATGGAGCATCAACATGTTGCAGCTGCTGAAACAAGAAGCGTGGAGAGCATGCAGAAGCTATGAGAAAGAAGCTACACACTTGAGCTTGAAAAGAAGAACATTTGGGTGAGAAGCTAACGTGGAGTACAACTTGAGTTCTAAGTGTTGGGCTGATTAAAGAAGCTACATGGGTTGCGCGACGAGCCACTCAAAATTTAGCGCCGTTGCCGGGGAATTAGATTCTCAATTGTTCAAGAACGTTTTCTAGGTATTTTAGCTCTATTTTTGTTCTGTTTTGGTTTGATTTTTGTTCTTTTTTGAGCTTGGAATTGGGTAATTTTGGTATTCAGCGTCAAGTGTCCTGCTTGCTGGAATTTTTGTTTAAAGTACCTAGGAAATTCTCACACTTTGTTTTCCAAAGTTTTTTGGTGTTTTGAGCAAAACTAATAGCAAAGTTATTAGGTACACCATTTTTTGGCCAAATGCCAACGTTTTAAGCACTTTTCAAATTTTTTAGTATTTTTGCGATTTTTTTTTAGGAATTTTTCAATTTTTCTGGATTTAATTTCTTTATTTTTTGTGAGTTTATTCTAGTGTTATCAACCTCTGTTTTGAAGTGTTTTTGATAGTTAGTTAAGTCTTAGCTTCATTTGAATTTTTTTTTCTCTTAAATTAGAGTTAATTTTAGTTATAATTTGTTAGTGATTTTACTTGTGCTGAAAGTGATTGAACTTCTCATTTTATTGTCTTTAAATGAATCCATATCATTATTCTAATCAAGGTGTCTATGATTCTTGGGTAGAGAATAGGATTTCTCAGAAGTTGGATGAAGCCATGTCAATGCTTCAAGGTCTTTTTGAACGACAAAGACAAGAATGGCAAGCACAATAATATCAACAAGTCCAACAACCATGCTACCAACCACACCATCATTCTTATGAAGTTCACCCCAATCACCAACCATACCACAATCCATATGAGATTCACCCAAACCACCATCATTATGAGCCATACCACAACTTCCATGTGCATGAGCTAGAATATCATCCTGATAATTACCATGAGAGGTACATGCAACAAGAGTCCAGAGGGAACCAATTAAGGAAGAGAGGATGATGCAGCTAATGGAAGCTTGTATTATTCAAAACCAACAATTGGAGCAAATGGTCCAACGGGGAACTAAATGGTTGCAACTCCAAGACCAACAAATAATGGATAACCTCATGAAGGATTCAGGATTTCAAATGAATCAATCGACTTCAAGTGCTACTGAATTAATTGAAGAGCAAATTAGAAGGGAATGTATAAAGGAGGAAGAATCCTATTCATTGGGTAATATCCTTCCATCTTCTAATACATTACAATTTGTTAGAATTGATTCTAGTATACATGATAGCACTGTGATTCTTGATGCATATAATGTTGTTGATTTTGAATTGCATGATAATGATGTTGATGAGGAAATTGTTGTTGAATCTCCTGATTTAGTTAATTGTGGTAACTCATTGAGCAAAATTGACACATTTGTTGATGTTCATGATTCCTTGTGTACTAATGCACTTGGAATTTCTACTCTTAGCTGTGATTGTAGTGATGAATTCATGTCTGAATCTGTTAATGATGAATCTATTGAGTCTAGGGTAGTAGATAAGTGTGGGGGTGACCTAGAATGTGATGATCATTCTATTCCTAGTGTGGAACTGGTTGATAAGTCTGTTGATGATGCATCTTCTGAGTTTAGGGATAGCATACCATCAAGACCATGTGACATAGTTGATTTCAATGATTCTCTTGATTGTGTATGTGTCGAATTTGCTATATATGATAGATGCTCTCAAATTAATGCTTTTATTGAGACTAGTGAGTTCCTCACATATTCTAATCAACATGATTCCTCACTAGCCTATGATGGTATGACTGATGAAATAATGAAAGTAGCATGTGATAATGATATAGACAATGAAATTGTTGAGAAGCTTCTTGTTGATAATTCAGACCCAACTCTTGAATGCTTATGTGATGATATGCATACATGCCCTGTGTGTGCTGAGATTAATGAGTTTTTGGAGTCTGATAAGTCTACTGAATCTAAAGAATCCTTCTTTGCACTGAATTTGTTGATGAAACTGATTCTACTGATCATACTAGTATTGATGAGAGCATGCATAGTGATACTACTAATATTGAATACCTTATTGATCCTTGTGCTCTTGTTGATACTGGTGAGAGACTAGATTCTATTGTTAATCATTGTTTAGAATTTTGTGAGCCTACTGATGTCTCTTTGGTAAGGGAAGATGTTATTTCTATTGTTGAGAGTTCGGAACAAATTCTTGAAGTTGGTGAGCTAATTCCCAACAATCAACAGACTTCTTAGTTGAGGAGAATCAACTGCCAGATGCCTTGAACTCAAAGGACTGTGAGAAGTTACAATCTAATTTTTCTGTTGATGCAGTGACTCTTACTGATGAGAGTCAAGTAGATTTTATTGGCTTTGATAGATTTCTAGAGAGTTTTGAGTCTAGTGTTTTTAAATTTGATTTTAAATTTTCTTTCTTTGGTTTTGAATGTCTTAAATTTGATTTTCCTTCTTTTCTTGCTTGTGAAATTGCTGAATATGACTTTCTGAGACTACTGATGGTTGAGGAAGTCCATGAGTCATCACTATAAGATCAATCTAAATGCTTCAAAGTAGTTAGACTTAAAGTTGTTCAACTAAGAAGGAATACAGTAGTTTTAATTCTTGTTTTTGATACTTATGATTAGTTAGTCTTTGATAGAGTTCTTTTTAGCTTAGGATTTAATTTTCTTTTCTTTTCTGCATTACATTTTGTTTTGTTTCTGTTTTGTAGGTAATAAAAGGTTGCTAACCAGCTACATAGGAATCTAAGCCTACCATTGGAATCTCCATTTTCAAGTTCATCCGGTTGTACACTCTCTTTTCACTCTCTTTATATTGTGTTGTTTATCTGTTGACTGGATTGTGTGCTGGCATTGAGGACAATGCAATATTTAAGTGTGAGGGGGAGAGTCATTGATACCATCCATCTTTTCCTTGTTTCCTTGTTTTGAAAAACAAAATTTGAATTTTTGAGAAAATTTTTTGAAAAAATAGCATGATTCTTTTTAGTTTTTCTGTGAAAATTACAAGTTGAGATGATCATAGCTTAGATTCACTTAGACATGATAAGCAATGAATCTTGTGTCTTGATTCAAGTGAAGTGGCAATGAATTTGATTTCAATGAATTATTTGATAGCCATTAGTTAGTGAGGATTTGAGCCATAATTGTTCATTTCTAGTGTGTATTCACCTATCACTGCTTTCACTCTAGAACTTGTCTTGATTCTTTGTTGAGACCACATTTGCATTTGCATGCATGAAAATAATAAGGCATCCTTTTCTTTTTGTAACTAGATAGCCAAAAAGCCAACCTACATGCATTTTATCCATTGTTTAGCCACTTTGAACCTTAATTTTCTTTTCTTGTTAGCCTATAGCCATTTAAAATGTTTTCCCACCTTGTTTTAAGATGCCTTAGAGACTTTAAGGGGCACTACACTTGTTCAGGGTAGATGAATGTATGCTTTGCATCCATTTAGGCCATTATTATTCAAAGAATTTGCTCTAAGAAAAAAAAAGAAAAAAGGAAGGAAAAGCATTTGAAAATTAAAAGAAAGAAGTCTTACAAATTGAGTTTATAGTTGCCTATACTTGTTGGAAATAAGGCCTTGAATGCATATTCTTTCCTATCCTAGATTTTCATTTATTGCTCTTAAAGTCCTAAGTTGTTCTATTTGTTATTTGTTTTCCCCTTGTTTTAGTCATCCATTCATTTCACTCCCCTAACCCCATTACAACCCTAAATAAAGTCCTGTTGATTTGTGTATTGCATTTAGCATGAGTGGTGGAGGCTTAGAAGCTTGACAAGCTTATGGTAGTGAGGTTTTGATAGGTGGAACTTGAGTGATACACATACCTTGACCATTTGAGAGTTGAGAGTAAACACTCAATTTTATCCTTAATAATTTTGTGAATATTTCTGTCTATTATTCTTGCAGAATTTTTTATGGACAATTGGTATTTAAATAGGAGATTATTTTGGAGAAGAAGTGGAGGTTTGCCAAGTCCAAGGAAGCCATGCATTCCATCTTCTCATTCTCACATCTCTCACCTACTTGGTTTGCACATACATATCACGTATGGGTCTCTCTCTATGGAGCATTAACATGTTGCAGCTGCTGAAACAAGAAGCGTGGAGAGCATGCAGAAGCTATGAGAAAGAAGCTACACACTTGAGCTTGAAAAGAAGAACATTTGGGTGAGAAGCTAACGTGGAGTACAACTCGAGTTCTAAGTGCTGGGCTGATTAAAGAAGCTACATGGGTTGCGCGACAAGCCACTCACCAGGCATATTTCAAGACTAGTGCAGTATAAAACATTTCACATTTCATCTATGGCCACTTAACGTAGGAGTGTCAAGATCTCATCATGACATATAAATCAGCACCCAACATCGTGTTCCAAGTAACAGAAATCAAAACCAAACACATAAATATGTTCAACAAGAGAAAAATCTTGATTTTAATCATTAGATCACCTAATCTTCTATTCCCATCTAGTGTTATTAGTAGCTAAATGTAATGCAACATTGACACACCTAGAAGGAGCAATATTCAAAATCATTATCATCTATAGTATCAAGCAAATCGGTGAAGTAAATTAGCATGGGACAAAGCATAAAATGATTCAGAGAATAGGCAAGTTTCTACTGAGACGACTCAAAATACAATATCCCCACAATCTAAACCCATTTCATTCATGATAAATCAACAATCTGCAAGCATATTCCATTGATTAAAAGGAAGGAAATGGGGTGAATCTTTGAACAAAAGAAGTGTGTCCGAGGAACTCACCTCTCTTGGTCAAATCAAGAGTTTGCCTCTGTATGGGTGTGAATGCAGAAGCCCGGAAAGCACGATGTCTCTCTCTGGCCCCGAATTCTTCATCCTTGCATCGTTCTCTTGGCCTCTTCTTCCTTTCGGATTCGTGGCTTCTGACCCCCTTCGTTCTCTCGATCTTTTTCGTCTCTCAACTCACGCTTTTCTCTCAGTCACTGTCTCTCTTTCCCGCTGATTCTCTCTCTCATTTTTTCGTTGAACCTTTTTATCGTGTTCTCCACCTCTTCTCTCAGTCGATTTTTCGCCTCTCAGTCTCTTCCCCCAACTTTGATCTCCCCCAAATCAGAGGGCCTCCTCTCTTAGGCAACCTCACAGTCTTTCCTCCTTTTTTTTCTGACTCTGAAAAACTCCCTCGGGTCTCGCCTTCTCTGCCTCCCTTGCACTCTCTTGCTCCTTCTGTCTCAGAACACCTGCTCCACCTTCCTCCCTCCTTCTCCTCTCTGCGTATGTCCCCTCTCCTTCAGAATCGTGCCCCTTTCATCTCTGTCCATCTGTACCCCTACCCTATGCCCCTTTTTGTTGCCCTAGTGAGTCCCGTTTTTGTGTCTGTCCCTCTGCTTTTGTGCGTCTCCCTTTTTTTCTGTCCATCTGTCCGTTTTTTGTCTCTGCCAGAGGAAAGGACAGAATGGAAATGGGGGACCATAGGGGCACCGGGTAGGGTAGCATTTGAATCCGAGTTGGGCTCGAGTGGTTGGGCTTGGTTAGATCTGGATTGGGCCTGCTTTTTGTTTTTTGTTTAGCTGATTTTGAACTCTTAATTTATTTTTCTTTGGACTCTTTTATTTATTTATTTTTTATTTTGGCTTGGGCTCTCTTGAATTAAGTTTTAATCTTTTTCTTTTTTTTTGTTTTCGTTTTGGGTTTTCTTCTTTTTTTATATATATATTACTTTGTTTTTTTTAGTCCTTTTTTGATAATAATTTTTTTATTTTTTTTTTTTTAATTATTATTATTTTTTGGTTTTTTTTTATTTGCTTTTAGCCATTTTTCTTTGTGGGATTTTACTTTTTTTCTTTTTAATTTATTTCTTTCTTTCTCTTTTTTTTTTGTCTCTTTTGATTTTTTTTCTTTAATTCCATTTATTTTGAACTTTTGTTACTCCCTCTTTGATTTTTTTTTCTTTGTTTTTTGTTTTAACTTTGGATTAATTGGCTTTTATTCTTTTATTTTTATTTTTAATTCTATTTTTGAGTTCCTTCTCCTTTGATTTTTCTTTGAGCTTATTAAACTTAAAAGACTTGTTTGATTTTTTTTTATCTTTATTTTTTTTATTAGTTTAATTTTATTATTATTTTTGGAGTATGCCTGGACAAAATAACATATTCACAGTTGCCCCTCTTTACTTGTTTCTTAAGCAAAGAAATTAAAAATATAATTTTTGATATTTTTTGCATAAGAAAAAGTAAAGATAAGAACACGTATTTTGTCTAGGGCGATTTGATTGCTAAGAGTGACCCAAACAATATATGATGTTTGCACGCTACCCCTCTTTACTTATTCTTTAAGCAAGGAGATTGAAAATGTAATTTTTGGTATCCTTAGCTTAAGAATAAGTAAAGATGGAAACATACATTTTGTTTGGGGAGCTAATAGGTCAAGGAGAGTTAACTTACCTAGATGCGCTGGAACTTCATAAAAGTTACTTGTAAGTACAAGATCTCTGAAGGTATGCTCAATTTATACAAGATTTTTGGATGCTTGGTGTATGTAAGGCTTTTGGATACCTATTCTGGTAGGACTTTGGATGCCTATTCGAGCAGGACTTTTATTGGTGCCTGTTCTGGCAGGACTTAAAGGTGCCTCTTCTGATAGGACTTTGGTGCCTGTTCTGGCAGGACTTTGATGCCTGTTCTGGCAGGACTTAGGTACCTATTCTGGTAGGACTTAGGTGCCTATTCTGGTAAGACTTTTGGTGCCTGTTCTGGCAGGACTTTGATGCCTATTCTAGTAGGACTTTTATTAGTGCCTGTTCTAGCCGGACTTTGATGCCTATTCTGGTAGGGCTTTTGGTGCCTATTCTGGCAGGACTTTGATGCCTGTTCTGACAGGACTTAGGTGCCTATTCTGGTAGGACTTAGGTGCCTGTTCTGGTAGGACTTTTGGTGCCTGTTCTGGCAGGACTTTTGTGTGCCTGTTCTGGTAGGACTTTAGTGCCTATTCTAACAAGACTTTTATGTGCCTATTCTGGAAAGACTTTTGTGTGCCTGTTCTGATAGGACCTAGGTGCCTATTCTAGTAGGACTTTTGGTGTCTGTTCTGGCAGGACTTTGATGCCTATTCTAATAGGACTTTTATTGGTGCCTGTTCTAACAGGACTTAAGGGTGCCTATTCTTCGCAAGACTTAAGGTGCCTGTTCTTCGCAGGACTTTGGGTGCCTATTCTTCGTAGGACTTAAGATGATTGTTCTTCGCAAAACTTTGAGGGTGCCTATCCTTCGTAGGACTTTAGGTGCCTATTCTTCGTAGGACTTAAGGTGCCTGTTCTTCGCAGGGCTTTGAGGGTGCCTATTCTTCATAGGACTTTGGGTGCCTATTCTTTATAGGACTTAAGGTGCCTGTTCTTCGTAGGACTTTGGGTGCCTATTCTTTGTAAGATTTAAGGTGCCCGTTCTTCGCAAGACTTTGAGGGTGCCTATTCTTCGTAGGACTTTGGGTGCCTATTCTTCGTAGGACTTAAGGTGTCTGTTCTTTGTAGGACTTTGGGTGCCTATTCTTCGTAGGACTTTAGGTGCCTGTTCTTCGCAGGACTTTAAGGGTGCCTATTCTTCATAGGACTTTGGGTGCCTATTCTTCGTAAGACTTAAGGTACTTGTTCTTCGCAGGACTTTGGGTGCCTATTCTTTGTAGGACTTAAGGAGCCTGTTCTTCGTAGGACTTAAGGTGCCTATTCTTCGCAGGACTTTGGGTGCCTATTCTTCGTAGGACTTAAGGGTGCCTGTTCTTTGCAGGACTTAAAAGTGCCTATTCTTCGTAAGACTTAAGGGTGCCTGTTCTTTGCAGGATTTAAAGGTGTCTGTTCTTCACAGGACTTTGATTACCTTTTCTAGTGATTTTTTTTTTTAACTAGAAAACTTTTCTTCATTTATCTATGTTTTATGCAAGATAATGCACCTATATGAAATGTGTAATGCATGCAAAATACTTGACTTTTGAATTTAACAACTCAATTTTGCCCCAATATAAATCGAGGTTATTGTAGGTGTCAGAAGTATGAAGCATCTGAGGATGCTACAATTTATGGAATGCACACATTTTGTTGTGCCCCAATATGAACTTGAGGTCCATATAATGCATGCCTAAGTAAAATGCAAGAAGCATATAAGATGCTTTATGAAATGCCAAGTATTTGTTTTCACTTGCCCCAACATGAACTATGGTCTAAGTAATGTATGCAAATGTAGAATGCATGAAACATATAATGCAAATCTTTCTTTTTGCTTGCCCCAGTGTAAACTAGAGGCGATGTGATGTATGCGAGTGCGAGGATAGAGAAAACATGTGATGCTTTATTTTATGAGATGCGAATTTTACCTTTGTTTGCCCCGGTGTAAACTAGAGGCTATGTGATGTATGCAAGTGTGAGGATAGAAAAGACATGTGATACTTTATTTTATGAGACACAAATTTTCTTTTATTTGCCCCAGTATAAACTAAGGGTTATGTGATGTATGGAAGTGTGAGGATAGAGAGAATATTGATGCTTTATTTCATGAGACGCAAATTTTCCTCTAAGTCCTCCAATGTAAGCTCAATTTAATGTGGGATATGCATGAGCATGATATGTGAAGCATATGAAATGTAAATTGTTCTTTCTCTCTTTTTTTTTTAAAGTGCAGAATATATTTTTTCCTTGTCTCCATGTGAACCTGGTAATAGGTGATGTATATGGGATACAATTTTTTCTTTTTAAATGGAGAAAAGAGAGAAAAATGAGGGCATTATCTCTAAATATTCTTAAATTGATTTTGATCGCCTCAAAAGAAAGAAGAGGAGAGGGAACATTATTTCTAAATTTTTTTATTAATTTTAACCTTTGAAATTCTTCTTTTTTTTTTCTTTTTTTTTATAAATGAAATCATCTCAAAGGGACATTATTTTTTGTGTCTTTGACTTGATTTTGAATTTTGGATTTGTTTTTTATTTTCTTTTTTTAAAAAAAAATTAATTGATGATGAAAATGTGATTCCCTCCTTTTTTAGTTCTTTTAAAAAAAATCAATTTAAGTTGGAAAGAAAAAGATGCTTTGTTTGTGTACAAAATCAATGCAAACACATGATGTATGAAAAATCTCAAAATTTATAAAATATAGGATTTTTAGCCCTTTTGCCTTTAGAAAAATTTCACACCTTAGCTCTTTCCTGGTCCCAATGAGAAAAGTTGGGCTTTTAAGTATCTAACCAAATTTTCCCTTTGTCATTCAGATGAAGGAATTTATTGATGGCTTTTGGCTAGCCACAAATGCCCCTGAAGGAGTATCCCAAGTTAAGAAAACTCAACGCTCTTGTTTTGATTTATTTTTAAATAATTTTCCTCCAAATGATTTGTTTGCCATCAACTTTAGACTACTAACTTAGTAAGGCAATCTTCTCAACTCTTCATCATTAATGTTTGAAAGGTCAATAGGCTAAACCCACACTCATCTTATTTAACAATGTCAATACAATCATGTATTACGGGATACAAACACATACGCTTGGGAAAGAAACAAATACCCTCAATAGTAAAAGGATATAAGGGCTGATGAAGAATGTGATCTTGATAGAGAAGTGGAATAGACAACGGCTAGACACAATGTACGGAATAAGAAGATACCCCGGTTCTACACTTGAAGCATTTCTCTCTAAACAAAAGAGAAGTGAAATGGCAAGGAAATGGATATGACAGGATAAAGAGAAGGTTCATTTCTAGATTTGAACTTCTTTTGAAAGGAACAATTGATGTAAGTGAAAAAATTTTCTTTGAATCACACTTTTTGCCCCATTTTCGATTACTCTAATTTTTTCTAATCATTCCATTTAAGAAGATCTGTCCCATTATTTTTTCAAACAAGCTAAACCTCAACAAGGACTTTTGATGCTTATAGTGCGGCCTTGGTAAATGGGTTTATGAAATAAAAGATATCAGGCTCAAGAATTAACATGCCCCAGTCAAGTCTCCTATTAGTCTCCTTCCTTTATTACTTTAACAAAATTCTATACTTGAAATCCACTTAACAAGAGAGGATGTCTCTGGGTTGTAATGGGGGTCTAGTGGGTAAATGTGCATCTTAAGAAAGAAAGGTAACAAGGCCTAAACATTCATGTAAGTTCACAATGAGAATTTTGACTGAGTAATTGTACCATCTTGGCAGGACCAATCGGCTCATGACAATTAACTCAATATTTTCTTTTGAAAGATCCTTTTTTGTTCAGCTCAACTGTTTTCTGGAGACTTTTCCCCCTTTTTGTTTTGAACCTCTTGTGCCTCATAAAACTCTTCCTTGAGAATTTTTCCCCTTGATTGTATGCTAGGGTCAAGCTCCCTTTTAGAAGCTTAATCTCTGGGAGCTTTCCTTTTAAGGATTTCCTTCATCCTATGACTTTTCTTTTCTTCCTCCAATTTGTTTCCCTTTTTTTTAATTTAATCTTTTTTCTTGAAGGAATCCACTATGATGCCAAAATTGTTGTTTTTTTCTTTATGTAGAATTCTCATTGCTTCTCAGGTTCGATTCATGTTCGGCATTTGAAGAAAAAAAAAATTTTTTTTAAGCCCAAAGTGGTTAGCAACAATTAAGAAGTGTTTGGATAATTGAAAAAAACCTGACCCTTTCATGATATTTGAATTACTAGCATAAAAATTTGTTAAAGACTTCCCATCCCAAAGGTTGCAATTACGGTGAAGGAAATGAACATCACTCCTGGCTCAATTAAGGTGACTAGAGGTTACTCCTTTGTATTTGAGGAAGACAAGAAAAAAAATGCTTTGTATCCTAAACATAATTTGCTTGTGGGACATGTATTCACATTTGTAATTTGGCCTTTTCTCTCTCTTTTTGTAATTGAAGTAGGGGCATATAATTAGTTTTAGATTTAACCCTTCACATCGATTAACTCTTTTCATAAGGAGTTGGACATTATACTCTTGGGTTTTTGGTCATTTAGGAGAAACATGCAAGGAAAAAAGTTGTGTTAACATAATTAATGGAATGGAAGGGTCCGTAAAGGGTGAGATGGGAGCATATGACCATCATATTGACAAAGTTAAATCAAATAAGGTCCAATGAATCACCTTCTGGTAGCCTTGGATTTTAGCTAGACAGAAGAATACTGAACCAACAAGCATTAACTAATTATGATACGACAAGCAACTTCTTTAAGAGTTCAATCACCAAGAAATCCCCCAAAGATTTAATTTCTTATGTTTAGTTGCACCTTGTTCATGAAGAAGTTGCAACCTTTTTTTTGGAATGCCTTATTGCCTTAGGATCAAGTTTGCGAATTTTTTGGACAATGCCATCTTGGGTGTGAAGGCTAGAGGCTAGTGAAGGAAGTAGCTAATCAGTTGCAAATTAGGTAAAGGACAAAGGTCCCAATGGAGGCAAATGACAAGTGTCTTGATTGATATAGTTTGTGGTTCTCAAAATGGCTAAACTCAACGAGTTTAGAGATTGATTGTTTAAGTTTTTTTCCTTTTTTTTTCTTTTTGGATGATAGTGGGTGGAGAGTAACAATTTGCAAATAAGGTGTGGTATGAAAAGTTAGGGGGTAATAAGCAACTTTATCAAGACCTCTGAGAGCTTCCTTTTGCCTAATCAAGTGACACCTTTACCTTTTGCACTTATACCTCAATTTCTCACCTTGGCTATTTATGAGTGCAGCTTTTTATTTAAACTTTTGGATGAAACTAACCTTTTCCTTACAAAGGGCCAAGAATCCTATATTTTATAAATTTTTAGGTTTTTGTCAAGAAATGCATTATGACAACGCAAAGATGCAATTTTATTACATGTTTGATTTATGAACTGATGGGTGTAAGTAGTGTGGGAGTCTTTCAAGGTATAGGACCCTTATTTCCTTTGGCGAATTCGTTGCCCCCAATTGACCTAAGAATAGAACTAATAACTTTCTCACTCAATATTATCCTGATGATAATCCCTTCCTTTTTTTAAAAAAAGTTATTTGACCTTTATTTTCCTCAGATGCTTTATTGCATACAGGGATAAATAAAGTTGATGAATCATCTTAAGAGAACGAGCTAAATTCCACATGGATGACGTCTATAGAAAAGTCTAGCCCATTTAGATTTTTTTCGACAATTTGTAAAGTTGTCTTCAAATTCTCCACTTTCCTCTAGGGCCTTATTGTTTCACCATGAAGGGAAGAGTTAACAAAATCGATTTACAAGGATTTTCAAATTTTGGCAAACAATTCAAATTGGGCTCTTGACTAGCCTGACTCATGTGTCAATTTGATTTTTATTTATCATGAAAATAGCCACCGATATGGTGCCAAAACTTGTTATCCCTATGTAAGTTACCCAAGATTGGCTTTTTCGATTAACAGGGGATTACTAGTGTTAGTTAATGTTTTCCTACATTCCTCTAAAAGTTTACTGACCCATCAAGAGTTGTGGCTTATTGCTCAATTTAAGAAAGGGTAGTTCCTACATAATCAATGTTTAGAACTTTGTCTTTGATGGTATTTTAATAAAAATAAGCCAATCTTCAATTCCCTGATGTATAATGGACTTATTATTGCATACTCGCTTGTACACCATTGAGAATTATGTCTTGTTCTAGGAAAGATAGAAAACCTTTGTACTTTTTCTCGAGAAACTTATTATTTCATTGGAGAAAGAGTAGTTGACAATCAAACTGAGAGAAATATGCCTTTCTACTCGATTGATACCCTAAAAAAATGATCCCAATCTCTAACCAAGACATGATACTCAATTGTTGATGCTTCTAAACTTAAGGATGTTATGATTCCCTGGAATTTTGAAGGTACCCCTTTTCTATGAGAACTTTGTTATTTTACAGGGATGGAAGTTTTAAAGAAATAATATTTTTTTTTCATGTATGTGTATAAAGAGAATAAATATATGCTAACGGTTTTCCTTTTTTAGGGATAATGATGAATGTGGTTATGGCCTTTTAAGGGTTGGAAACCTACTAGGCAAAGGTTGGTTTAATTTACTCATGCCTGCATCACAGTTATAGTATATCAAATTGTGCAATGATATATCCTTAATTATTCCAGTAGATAGCGATGATGTGTCACTTTCCTATGGATATCATTAGATGCATGGATGTGATGTATTAACAATTAAAAGCACCCTCCTTTGTCCTAATATGGATAGATCCTAGGTTGTGATTGCTGGTTTATAGAAGTCCGGCCCTACCTATTTAGGAGGCATCTATGGCTTGACTATCAGTGCGCATTTCCATGACAGATGTATGATCCTTAATCATTGGTCCCTAAATTGCCCCCATCATGAGATGAGGATCTCACTAGATGAACTCAACCTTGAGAGGAAAAAAGATCATACACAGTTCAAGTCCATATAACAAGGTACAATTTAGGCAAGGTCTTCATGATAGCCTCAGGAAGCACAAGACTTCATAGGGAAATCAATACAAACCTCTACTAACTTAGGAACACTCAGACCCAGGCATAGGGCCCATAATGTGTGTGATATGTTGTGTCACAGTGACGTGTGTGAGGAGGGCATTTACCTTTTTATCCTATGGACTACCCAACCCTCATCTGCTAAGCAGAGTGATAGAGCAAGAGACAGAAAATATATGCTTAGATATGAGCCAAGAGGAAATGAAATGTATAGTATAGAACAAGCATGTGAAAAACATGTTATCTACCCTAACCATGTGAGGCAAAATACAAACAAAAGGAGAATCAAAATAAAAGAAGGTCATAATATTTTACACAACTAACTTAATTTGGGCTTGACTCTCTAACAATGTCCCCAGTAGAGTCGCCAAACTGTCGCACCCGAAAATGCGATCGCGTGGCACTTTTAACAGAGAAATTCGATCTTCAAATGAAATCGAAAACCGAAATAGAAATTGAAATGAGTGTAAGGGTTCAGGAGTCGCCATCAAAATTTTATTTTTGAAAAGGCAAAACTTTGGAAAAACCTTTTTAGTTGAAATAAAAAATAAAAAAAAATGGTCTGCGAACCAAAAAATGGATCTGGGAGTCGATTGTGAGTGGGAAAAGTGTTAGGCACTCCACTACACCAATTACTATGAATGGTTACCCTAAGTCAGTTGTGTAAAAATAAAATGGCATAAATTCTATTTTAACTCTTCCTAACAAATCACATGCAAAATAAGAAATCAAATTAAAGAAAATAAAATTAAGAAAGAAAGGAAATAAAAAAAATGAAAGTAAAAGAAAAATGAAAGAAACGAAATTAAAGAAATAAACAAATATATATTTATTTACAAAGGCGGACTTGACCTAGGATGAAGGCCTACGTACCCTTTAGAAGGGATTAAAGTCCACGTAGTTCAATTATAAATTGTATTTAGTTGATGTTTTGTTTTGTTTTTTTTTTGTTGTTTTGTTTGATTTTTGATTTTTGATTTTTGATTTTTTTTTGGTTTTTCTTTGTGGTTTTTATTCTTTGTTGTTGTTTTGTTTTTGTTTTTCTTTTTGTTTTCTTTTTTTCTTTTAACAAATAAAACGGTTTTGAAATTGATTGATGTGTTTTAATTTGCTAGAAGTAAATGTAATTTCATTTTCTTTATATTTTCAATTCTTTACTTTTTATCATCCTTTGTTTCTTATCTTCTCTTGCTAGGTCTTCTTTCTCTTTTTTTTTTTGTTTTAAGTATGTGTTTTATTTTTTTCTTCTTATTTTTGTTTGCCTTTGTTTCTTCTCTTTTTCTTGGTTAATTTTGTGTTTCGTTTTATTTTATTATTATTTTATTTTTTTTTATCTTTGTTTTGTTTGTGTTTTTTTTTTCATTTTTTGTGTTTTCACCTTGTTGCTTTTATCCTCTTTTTTTGATTTTCTTATTATTTTTTATTTTCTTTTTTTTTACTTTTGTTTTGTTTTATTGTTTTTTGTTCAATGTTTGAAGTTAAAAAAAGATTTTTCTTTTTACTTTTTGTATTTTCGAAAACTTTTTGTTTAATTCGATTTTAATTTTCAACTTTCTTAATTTTTCTTGTATTTTGGTTTTTCTTGTTGTTGTTTTTTTTCTTTTCTTTTTTTTTGTTTTTTGTTTTTATTATTGTTTTTATTTTTATTCATCCTTTTTTATTATTTTGTTTTTATCTTGTTTCATATTGAGCTTTTACATTATCATTTTTGATTCCTGATTTTTCAATTTCTCACTTATTTAAATGATTTTTGTCATCTTATTTTATTTTTATTTCATTCTTCTCTTTCTTATTCTTTTTTTTTTTTGAAATTTTGGTTTTTCTTATTTTTTCATTTCTTACCTCTGTTTAAAACCAAAGAGTAGTCTTTTCATTTTTTTCAAAATAAATAAAAGGGTTCATGAGTTGATAAAAATTAATTTTTCACCAACTATTTCATTTTTCTTGTTGATTACCTTTTTTCTTTTTGAAAATTTTATACGAAAGCTCTTTTGGTTGAAGCCCTTGAAGCCTAAAATATTTAAATATAAATTTGAGACCCAAAAGCTACCAAGGAGGCTTATTGGCCATACATGGTCTTTTGGGTTAACTAGGTGCTTGAGGGGACAAAAAATCCCACACAGCTATTCTAAGAAATAACGTGATAAAACAAAAATGAGATAAAAGAATATTTACAAAACACTAACTTGTGAATGTGTGTGATTTGTGTTCAATCTCATATTAGTTTATTCCAAATATACATCATGGAATTGTGCATAAATTGGGTGTAAGTAGAGAACCAGTGAAGCCGTCCCCCTCGCCTTCTCTTTCATCATCTGCCTAAGAATCTCTCCAGCAATCTGCCTGATCAGTGACGCTTTTCCTTGTCCTCCTTGTTCAGCTATTCCCATCCCACATATACTCTCCAGCAATTTTCATGGCCAATGGTGCAGATATGACAAAAAGGGAAATATAAAGATGTGTTAGCTCAAATCAAACTAAAACCATTATGCCATATTGGTAATAAATTCATACTTGAGTGGGTCGTCGCATAACCCTCAAAATAATACTAGGCTGATAAAATATGTAGTTAATGGCACAACCTAGGTCATCTCCCTTGGAATTGGCGTTCAATGTTTAATTGAGTTTTCCAAATGATAAAAGACTCTAAAAATTCCTAAACTAAGGGGGTTTTAATTGAATTAAACTATCCTAAAACTAAATTGAATTAAAATTCCTAAATTCTATCTAATTGGGTGAATTATGGTCTTGTGACTAGCTTTGGATTCGTCCCTTGGTATCCACTATCCTTATCCTATTCTAATTATGATTAATTCTGGTCTAAGAGTCCCTAATTGTGTTCATAACAAATTATCTTGGGTAACCACTCAAGATTCAAGAGATTGACGATCTAATGTTGAATTGAAACCTCAGTCCCGCATTAAACTGTCAATTCTTGTTTCTAAGATCAATGAACATCCAATTTGATTGATTAACTAATTTGATTAGCTTCTGAATCATCCTAAATATTTAATTAACCAACTAAACATTAAGGAATCTTCAAATTAAATAATTAATCTCACTCATGTATTTTATCGAACACCTTCGAAGCATACATGGGAAGTCAAATAATATTGAAATTAATCAGATCAATTAATCAAAAAATACTTCCTAATTAGTGTCTAACCAGCCACTAATTATAATTACACAAATTCCCTATCAAATACATCTTAACCAAGAAAATAAATGAAAGAGAAAAAGTGTAGGAAAAATAGAGAAATCATTAGTCAAAATTCTGAATTATTCTTCCATGGATTCAAGCTTCTCCAAGAGCTTCCTCCTAGCTAGCCTCAAGATGAATTAGAATATCATTGGAGATGGATTGATGGAATGGAGTAGAGTAGAGATGAGAATGAGTGAAGGCGTGGTGGATGTACTGGACGAAGGAGTGGTTGAATGGTTGGAATGGATGGATGAATGGTGCGTAGTCTCTTGCGTCTGAATGAATAAATAGGCAAATGAATGGAGTTGCATGAATGGACTAGGATATCTAAATATGTGGAGGCGTGACAGACTTGGAGAGACGTGAATAAAGTGTAGAGGCGTGAGATGGGATAAAGTCTGGACGATGGAATCTGCTCCTTTTCACGTGCTTTTTAATGAATCACATGCAGCCTCCTTATTTCCATCTTCGCGTTATTATTCACGTGCCCAGCTTCTCCTTGAGTTTTTGCATTCTCCACGTCTTCTTCACATGCAGTTCTGCTCGAGTTTGCTTCTTGCATTTGCTTCTTATCCTTCACGTCAGCTTTCTTTACCACGTTCTGCCTAGTTCCCAGCTTTCTCTTGCTTCTGTTGTTCTTCATGCATGATTCTTCCACGTGATTCCTCCTAGCTACGTGCTGCATGTCCTCTCCACTTCATGTTCAATTTCCAGGGAATTTGACGCTTCCCAGCAGCCTCCAGCGTCTTTTCTCCTCCTTTCACGTGTTCTCTTATTGCAGCTCTCTCCACGATTTTCATTCTTCCTTCTTGTGTATATGAATGTGGGCCCCGCTATTTATTTTATTATATTCTACATGTTCTTCTACTGTTTCTGCAACTTCTTCATGCATTTTTCACGTAGCTCTTCGTATCATGCAGCTTCATCATTCTCTGTTCAGCTTCTTCACATTACTTCCTTTCATTTAATCCTTCATCCACGTGTTCCTTTGTTCTGCTCGAGTTCAGCTCGTTCAGCTTGCTTTTAACGTGTTAAAAGCGTAGCTTCTGCATGCCTTCTTCGTTTAGCTATTGTACTTCCAGCTCCACGTTGCTTCTCGATCCAGCTCTTCCTTCCCAGCTCATGCAAGCTTCAGCTTGTTCAGTTCACTCATTCAGCTTGCTTTTCTCGAGCTACTGTAGTGCATGAAGTTAAGAGCTACTGCACCATCTCGTTTCTTCCTCACTCAAGCTGTAAGCTTCATGTCTCTTCTTCATCATTCAGCTCTTCATTCATTTGTTGCTCCAAATATTTTCCATGCATTTTCTCTTCACACAAGCTGCCTCTTTCTCTTTCCATCACGTGTTCCTCTCAAACCTGTAACCTCTCTTACGCCAGCTCTCCATTTGCCCATATGCTACATGCGTGTTGAAGGGATGGGTTGTAAAGCTGCTTTACTATCCACGAGCTTCTTCATGTGTGTTTTTGTGCCTGATTCCACGTGAATGATGTGCTGGATGTGGAATGGAGCTGTGCAATGAAATGTACTGTGCATGGTGGATGAGAAACATGCATGTGGCAGCCTTCTTGAGTGTAAACCCATGGCTTCATGGAAATGCAAATGAATGTGTTTTTTTTCCTTTAAACTCGAGCCTACTTCTTCCTTCCTCACTCCTCTTTCTTCTTTAAATCAAATTCTCATTCAAGCTTCAATTTTTGCATTGAAAATCTGCACAAAAGAGTGGGAAAAATCAAATAGGAATTTTCACACAATTATTTAAGCTAAATTTATGCATTAAAATCCAATAATTTGTAAATTAATTCCTAAAATGTAGAAAATGGCTATTAAAACCAAATTCCATTTAATTAGACTCCTAGAACCATATTTTGAACTAAAATGTCTAAATTAAGGAGAATAAAATGTATATAAATTATGCTTATCAAATTCCCCCACATTTAAACCTTTGCACTCCTGGGCAAAGTTCAAGATCTAAAGATAGGCTAGTGGAAAAATGAAAATGGAAAAGAAAGTATAGAAAGTTACAAGATTGAGAATGATCACAACTCATCAACACTTCAACAATCAAAACTAACTTCACTTGCATCAAGAATTAAGTTCCATGGCAATTTCATTTGAAAAGAATGAATCAAAATACATAGCCCTCACATGGGTTTAGTATTTACTCTCAACTCTCAAGTGTTTAGGCAATATGGATCACTCAAATTTCCACCTATCAAAAGTTCACTACCATAAGCTTGTCAAGCTTCTAAATCTCCACCACCCATGCTAAATGCAAAACACAAATCAAGAGGACTTTATTTAGGGTTGTAATGGGGCTAAGGATATGAAATAAATGGATGACTAAAACAAGGGGATAACAACTAACAAATGGATACCTTAAAGATCTCAAGAGCAATAAAATAAGACTTAGGATAAGGAAAATGTGCATTTTGAAGGCCTTCTTTTCATACAAGCAACTTATTCAGAATACTTCTTTCTTTGGTTTTCAACTGCTTTTTCTCTCCCCCTTTTTTTTTCTAGGCTCTTTTTTTTTCAATTGCTTTCTTTTTGCTTTTCCTTTTTTTTTATCTCTTCTTTTCTTTGCAATTTTTTTTTTCAAGACAAATTCCTTAACTTTTAATAACCATGGCCTAAATGGATGTAAGACATACATTCTCTCATCCCAATTAGATGTAATGCTCCTTAAAATCCCTAAAGCATCCTAAAACAAGGTGGGAAACATATTGAATGGCTATAGTTAAATAAGAAAAGAAGATCAAGGTTCAAAGTGGCTAAACATTGGATAAAGATGCATGTAGGTTGGCTTTTTGGCTATGTAGCTACAAAAAGAAAGGAATACCTTATCATTTTCATGCATGCAAGTGCAAATGTAGTCTCAACAAAGAATCAAGACAAGTTCTAGAGTGACAACAGTGATAGGTGAATACACACTAGAAATGAATAATTCAGGCTCAAATTCTCACCAGCTAATGGCTATCAAATAATTCATTGCAATCAAATTCATTGCCACTTCACTAGAATCAAAACACAATTAGAATTTTTTGTCCAAATGAGCTCTTCTTGATTTGAGATTTTACATGCAATTAGAATTTTTTGAGAGGCTTTTGGGAAACTAAAGAATATAATTTTTGGAGGTCTAAAAAATATTTGATGAATTTCCAAAGTTGGCAAAATTTTTGGTTTTGGTCATGTCACTGTTTATACTGGTCTGAAAATGAAATTTGTCACACAGGGTTCAAATGATGTCCAATTGCCACTCAATTTTATACAAAGAAATTAGACATTCCCAGTGACTTGTTCCAACTAGAAACTCCTCATTTGGAGGTCTAGAGAGGGAGATATAAATTTTCAAAGATCTATCTAGTATCAGGAATTTCAGCTAACCTTTGTTATTGTTTGATTGGCTTTTGAGGTCTGGGCGTACCTGAACTAGTCTAGAGTTATTTTTACCCTCTAGCTAACATCCACAAATTTCCATATTGGTATCATTTACATGGATAGGAGTTTTGTGGAATTAATTAGACATTTTTGAAGTTTACTGTAAAAATTTGTGATAGCACCAGTGGACAGCCTGACCTCTGGACTATTTTGAATGTCAAACATCCTTTGTGAAGAATGTTATGGTCTAGACATATTTTTACTATGAAATAGACATCTGTATCTTTCCAGAATGGCCAAGAGTGCATGATTTTAATTTTTATAGATTTAGTTATGATTTTCAAAGTTGTGACAGAAAAGTGAAAAAATTTGGCCGAAATTGTGTATGTGTATTTTGAACTTCCCTTCGAGTTCCATGAGATATAGGCCACTTTTCATGATGTAAATAAGTTGTATTCATGTAATTAAATATGAGAATGTGTTGTATAACTCATATGGCCCACATGACACTGAATGAAATTTTTATACATGATGCAATGCAAGAAAATACAATATTTTAATTCCCTTTTTTTTACTCTTTCATTAAATCTATGAATGTAAAGCATGGGACTGTTGTGAAATAAGCTAGAAATATATGGTGTTACAGTTGGTACCTTATAAGATGCAAAATTGGCCATAATGGCGAGCTATAGCAAAATTTATCCAAATGAGCTCTCATGATCTAGAATTTGGCATGCACATAGATTTTATTAAGAGCTTTTTGGGAAGATAAAGTGCACATTATTTGAAGGTCTATAAAATTTTTGGGGAATTTTTGAAGTTGGTTGAAAATTTAGAAAATGCTGGTGTTACTATTTGTGTGGTCTAAAATTTCACCTCTGTCATTCATGGGGCAAATGGTGTCCAATTGCTGTGAAATTTTATAGGACGCAACTAGACCTTTACAGTGACTTGTGCCAACTAGAATCACCTCAATTAGATGTCTAGAGAGGGAGATATGAATTTTTGAAATTTCTGTTCTATTTTAGGCGCCCAATCAGACCTTTATCATTGCTTCATCAGTTTTCGTGGTCTGAATGCATTTGAATTGATTTGGAACTATTTTTTTTCTCTAGTTAACATCTGTAGTTTTCCAAATGGGTATGTTTTGCATGGATTGGATTTTTTTGAAATTAATTGTGAATTTTCAAAGTTTATATCAGTAAGTTGTATCAAAAACGCTAGACAGCCTAACCTTTGCCACTTTTCTGTTATCAAACATGGCCCAAATGATGTATTCATGACTTAGAATTATTTTTAGTTTAAATTCTACATACAGAGCTTTCCAGGAAGCTATGATTCAACGAATTTCAATTGTTTACATTTGGTTATATTTTTCAAAACTGCCCTAGAAATCTGCCACTTTGAACCCGAGATGAATAAGCCATTTTTCTGGTCTTTAGCTCTTGGTCCTTGGTTTATGCAAAGTTTTGGAGTGTTTTTGATTTGTATGGATGGAAAATAAATAGAGGATATTGTTGGTAAGTTTACGGGGCTTATGAGATGTGAGATGAATTTTTATACCTCGACGTAACACAATTAAATTCATTACTTTATGGCCTTTTTTTTTGGATTTTCTTTGTAAGACATGCAAATCATCTTGAATAAAGGAACATGATGCTAGATATATTATGGTATGACACTTTGCATGCTTACAACATACTCTATCTTGGCCATGAATTTCAGCTTAACTTAGGCTTTTCTCTTAAGCTTGGGAGAACTACTACGTTCATTCTCATTGCCCCTCTTTATCTTATAACCATAGCTCACTAAACATAACATGTAAAACATGACATATAACTGATCTAATACAATATAACATATACTTTGATAAAACAATCAATATGTGACAACCCTAACTTCTATTCATGGTAATTAAGCTTAAACATGTGATTGATAGTCATAAAATCAAGGTCTAGCACTGTTTAAATTAATCAATTTAGGAAAAAGTGAGAAAATTTGAACCTTAATGTTATTAGAATCATTAACCAAACATTTACAAGCATTCATGTACATAGGTGAAACAAATCTCTAATTAAAAGCCTTTAAATCGATTACCCATTCATTTCCAACTCTCAAGAACCTCCTACCAGTGTTTCCAGGTCATCCATTGATGTTGCTATAGGAAAAACCAAGGTTTCTATGTTAATATAAGAGTTTGAGAACATTCACTGTGGCTAAATGATTTTGCGCCATGGCCAATTGCTCTCGGGTTCACTTCTTACATCTTCACAGTGGCGAGTTAAAGCTTTGTCGCGTTGAGCCTACATGGCGTTGCAGCGAGAGGACTTCTTGGAGCCTACCTCACTCACCTCTCACTATTGGCCAGGCCAAATTCCATTTTCACTGTAGCTAATTCCTTTTTGGAACACCTGGGACATTTTCACAAAGTTCATCGCGGCCAATTCCCCATTTCGTCACAATGAATTACCCTTTGGATGACTTCCAATTTGGCCTCTCACATTTCGCCACAGCTAATTGCTCTTTGGTACTCTTCTTGGGCAACTTCACCTCTATTAGTCGTAGTTAAGACTATTTTGGCCACGGCGAAACACCTTTTGGTCTTATAACTTCTAGAGTTTTGTCTAATTCACTTTAACTCTCCCTCTGGTGACACCCTAGGTTCACTCTACCTTAATTTGCAGGGCTCTAATAGCTTTCCTCACCTAATTTACCCACCTTATCTATTGTTATTCATTCAAGACTTAAGTGTTAATTCCTACTCATCCAACTATCATATATCAACAAGTTCATAGATTAATGACAACAAGAATTTCATAAGCTACTAACAATTATCATTCAAATATATATTCCATTAAAGATTTCATGCATCACTAGTTTAGGTCTACATCTAATGTATCACATAATTACATTTCACAAATGGTAAACCATATTGTAACACCCCATAATTAATTAAGTGTTAATCACAGATTAGATTAATTGGGAATAATTAATATGGGTTGAGATTTAATTGAGATAAAAATCCTATTTAGGCTTAAATTAATAGATCATGATAAGAGGCTAATGGGGGCCCAATTGGTTAGGTGCAGACCCAACCCAATTTAGTGTGATGCAGGCCCAAAATCCACCTTGTATAGACTCCTCTGTGTGGCCCAATAACCCTTGTGCAGACCCACATTCTTGAGCTTCTCAAACTTGACCCAAACTTAATTAAACTTCAGCAACCCAATGGACAAGAATTGGCCCAACAAATTCTGCAGCCCAACACTTTAAAACTGGCCCAATAAGCTAAAATCTGCAGCCCAAATGAAGTTGGACCTTGGAGCAACCTATGACCCAACTTAAACCCACCTAAAACCCTAATGCATCAGCCCCTTCCTCCCACTTGCTGAAACATAAAACTTAAGAAGCAAAAATTCGGAGGTTGAGAAGGAGGCTAGGGTTAGAGGCAAAGATTTGGCATTTTCTCACATTTAGAGCAAGATTCAGCCAAGATAATAGTCATACAACTTAATCCTCTCATCTTCCTCTTTAATTTGGCCTAATTAGTTTTTCATTTGGAGCATTTTCATCCTACCCAAAATCTGAAATGTGAGTGTTTGGGGGTTTTCTTTGTGAAATTCGTAGGTTGAGGTTAGGGCTGACCTTGGGTGAGTTTAAACCCTCCATTTTAATACTTCATTTGTTAATTTGAGACTCCCATAGCTACTTTATAAAATGGGTATTAATTATGTACGAATTTACTTAGGATTTTGGGTGGAACATTGAGTTTTCTGGTGGAAGTCAATTTAATCCGAATTTGGGACTTATAGTGGCTGGATAAGTGATTCTTAGGTAGTCATTAGCATCTTAAATTCTTTGGGTATTAATTGTAACTGTTAATAATGAATTAGAGTAGTAATTATATGATGCTATGGTTATAGGAGGATTTCTGCACCATTGGTGACTATTGCAAGTGTCCACAAGTGAGGTAACCGGGTTTATATCAATTCCATGTATATATTTGATTTAATTTCATATGTTGCTGTAAATGAATGATTTGAAATGTTGAATGAATTGATTGGCTATCTGTTATATTGTATTGGACCTTGTAAGTCCATGGTGGAGCTATGGTGCGGCTGCCACCCGTGCATGTGCTTCGATCAAGCACCGGGTTATGATCAAACCCAGATGCACTGAGCCCCGGTTGTGCTCAATAGGGAGTGGATGCTGTGGACGGGCCTCTCCTGGTGTTAATGGCCTTTAACATGTGATAATATGATTGCTAGTATAGGATAGTAATCATGATAGCCTAATTATTTCATTTGCTGTTATGATGGATATAATTTTGATGTTGATTTTGATTTATGCTTATATGCTAATTAAATTGGATATATGATAGAATTGCTTTAGTTACTGAGATTTATATCTCACCCCGTTTTATGGGATTAATATTTCAGGTGAAAGTTTCTCGGATAAGGATAAGGGCAAGCAAATGGATGAACATCCATGAGCTGAGGCCGGGTGTGGAGAGCTACACTTGGTCTGAGTAGAATAGGGTAGATGCAATTTTGTTATTAGTTTACATAGCATCATCATGTAATCATGTTGCCAAGTGTAGGCGTTTATATTTTGTTTGATTGAAATGTAACCGTTAAGGCTTCAAGACACATCGTAGTTGAATATTAATGTATGAACTTATAGCATTATATATATATATATATATGTAGTTCTGCTAAAATTGTGATATTGATCACCTCATGGGAATTGTGATCATATGATGCCTTGGAGGTAAGCTATTGTTGAATGGAATCTTTATAGAATTGCATGGGATGTAAATTGCTGCTAATGCATGTGATCTTGCTGTCATATATTCTTGAATTTGCTGAGATGAGCTAGTGGGACAAGTAGGAAGTAGCATTTAAGTTTTGTAAAGGTAATGGATGGATTGATGGGTAAATGGGGTAGATAGACACCATTAGGATCACATAAAACAAGGGTAGGTGGACTTAGAGTATTTCTAAGATGAGATTTGGAGTGTAGAGGGCGAAATTTGGGTAACATGGTCACAGGAGGGAGTTGCGCCGCGGCCAAATGTAAGACAGTGTTGAAAGGCACCGCAGCACAACAAACCTCGCCGTGGCGCAGAGTGAAAAAAATCACCCAGGAGGGTAACAGAACCAAAACTCGTCGCGGCGTAGTATGTCCTGCCGTGGCGTGAGTCGAGAAAATTAAATAAGGGTTGGACAGAAGCAAAACTCGCCGCGGCGCAAATATATTACGCCGAGACGAGAACACTGGGAGTGAGAGCAGTGGTTCCAGGAGGTGTTCCGCCGTGGCGCCACATAGGTCGGCCGCGGCGAAGGTCGAACTCGCTGCGGCGAGATTCGTGAAATTTGCCCAATGATTCCAGAGAACAATCTGGCCGCAGCGGGGAAGGTTTAGGCCGCGGCGTAAGTCCCCAACCTACTCTTTTGAACCTAGAAACCCTAATTTCTTCAACAGTAATGATATGAGATGATATAAGAACACTTGTGGGAGGTTATTAGGTATTAAAATTGATGGACGGTTGAGTCATAAACCCCTTATGGTAGTAGGATTTCTTTTATACAAATTTTGTTTTGTTGTGGTGGTATGGTGATGACCCTAACATCAAGGTTCAAATTCCCTCACATTTTCGTAATGCGGTAAAATATAATGACCACAAACCTTGATCATTAATTAATAATCTTGTATTTAGCTATAATTACAATGATTAGAAGATAGGGTTGTCACACATATCATAGGTTCAATAAAGTTCATAACAGATGTTATAAGTTCATACATCTAATTCCAAGCTAAAATGAGGCCTAACTCCTTAATAGATACATTCTAAGTAATCAAAATACAAATATCTACACTTGGAAACATTATTACATGATGATGCTATACAAAAAGGAATACAAAGTTTATCATATACTCTATTCATATTAGTCTAAGTGTAGCCTTCTCCATACATGGTTAGAGCTTATGGATTTTTACCCATTTGCTTTCTTTTATCCTTACCCAAAGAGCCTTCACCTGAAAGTATGATCTAATGAAATGGGGTGAGATGTAAATCTCAGTAACTAAAGGCAAATTCCATTCATATATTCTAATTTAATTAACATATATGCATGATATTATATAAGCATAAGAAAATATACTAATCATATCAGTAAATGAAACAATTAGGCTATCAATGATTACTATCCCATATTAATAATCACATTTCTATATGTTAAAGGCCAATAACACTAGGAGAGGCTTATCTATGGCACCCACTCCCCAATAAGCATAACCAGGGCTCAATGCATCTGGGGTCTGATCATAAGTAGGTGCTCGATCAAAGCACATGCACGGGTGGCAGCCGCACCACAGCTCCACTATAGACTCACAAGGTCCAAACATAATACAATAGATAGCTAACCAATTCATTAGCATTTCAAAACATAATTGTGCAGCAGATATAAAATTAAAGTAGATATATGCATAGAATTATAAAATCTCGGTTACCTCACTTGTACCTAATTCTTTAAGAGCCAACTGAATGCTACTTCAGCTTATGAACACAAAATCAAGCCATTACTAATCCTAATCATCATTTATGTTAGCAAGCCTATCACTTAAGTAGTTACACTACAAAGGACTACTCAGAAACACTTACCCAATTACAACAAGAACCAAATTCGGATTTGGTTGAGCCTACCCCAAAAATCTCAGAATAACGCTTCAAATTCTGAGTAAATTCGCATAAAAATAATACCCATATTATAAATTAGCTATAGGGGCCCCAAACTAGCAGAGAAAGCATCAAAATGAAGAGTTTATACTTACCTAATAACACCCCTAGCCTCAACCTACGAAATTTTACCATGGAAACATCAAATAGCAAGTTTCAAATTTTGAGTGTAGATGAAAGTAATCTAAATGAAAAGCCAATCAAATCAAAGAGAAAGAGGAGATGACTAAGTTATATAACTATTACCTTGGCTGAATCTTGCTCTAAGAGTGGGAAATGATGGAGTTTTGCTATTAACCTTAGCCTCCCCTTTGGACCTCCGAATTTGCTCCTTGTGTTTGTGTTTCAGCAAAGTGTGGAGGAGCTATATGTGTTTATGGTTTTAGTTAGGTCTTAAATGGGTTATGGGTTGACCTAAAGGTCTAATTCCAAGTGGGTTTTAGACTTAAGCTTTGTTAGGCTAAGCTTCATGAGTTAGGTTGCAGAATTGTAGTTGGGTTAGGCCAAATTTTAAGAACCCATTTGATTTGGGTCTGTATAAGGGTTGTTGGGCCAATTATAAAAGCTTATGTAAGTTGGGTCTTGGGCCTCTAGCTCATTAAACCAAATTGGGCCATTGCTAGGTGGTCTCTCTTAGGCCAAGACTCACAATAGGAAGTTAGGTCTGCACCTATAATCCTTTGGCCTCCATTAGTCTCTAACCATGGCTTACTTAATTTAACTTGGGCCTAGATGAAGTTTCTAACCCAATTAAATCTTAAACTCATATTAATAATTTATTGCTCTAGAAGTTCCCATTCACATAACTTGCTCAATTATTCCATTCCATATTAATTATTCTTAATCAACCCAAATCCATGATTAATACCTTAATTAATTTTAGGGTGTTACACAATACAATACAATGATATCAAAGTCAAACAAGTCTGCATGCAACTAGATAGGGAAGAGTAAGTTAGCTTGCACAGGTGATAAGAAGCCAATAAAACCTCTAACTTTCTCGCTCTATTTTTAGCTCTATTTCCTTTACTTTCTCGGTTCTACACTTACTTGTCCTAAAATATTATATAAACATATCATTAACATCTAGAACTCATAACAACTTCTCTTAAACTTTTTTAACTTTGAACTATATTTTAGGCTACTCAAAAGTGCACTTAAAACCCCCTTTTATATATTTTCAAGACACATACTCACGGGGTAGCAAAAATGCCATCTAAAATGCTCAAATTTGATCATATTCAAGGGTTTAACTTTATGAAATTCCTTTTGGATTTTACTCCTCATAATTGGTTCTTCACTTGGGCTTTAGGTTAGGGATTCCACTAAACTCAAATCCTAGGGCAACTTATGCTTTTAAAATTCATAATTCAAACCACAAATTCTATATTTACTATTCATTTAGCCAATTGGCACTATTCATTTGGTATTTTCACTTTTTCACATAATGGAACTCGTTATGTAATCTAAAGTTTCAAGAGGTAACTTCAAAAATTCAACTTCTAGACTTCAAAATCTTGTCATACATGATCTATATAGCCACATTAGGATTTATTAGAAGCATTACACATTTGCTCACACAAACTTAATACCAATTGGTTCTATATTACCCTTTCTTGAACCTTAAATTTTCAACTTCCAAAATCTAGCTTCTAAATTCAATTTGGTGCTTCCATTATTGTTCTCATATCATTTTAAAACTATCCATAGCCCAAGAATCCATTGAACAACTTCCTAGTCCCTTGAATTCCTCTTTAGCCAAAAAGGGTACTATAAAATCTAACTTGGAGATTTCAAGTCTTCAATCAATTTTAGGCTTAGATTCTTGTTCCTTGTATCGTAAAACATCTAAACATACTAATTGGAAGTTGAAAATAACATGGTTACTATAACATCTAGTTTCACAGAAAACATGAGAAAACGTGAGAAACATAATGTTTGGTTTCTTCATAAACATACAAAATTCATTGGATATAAAAAGAAGTCTCTTAGATAGAATGATTTGAGATAAAATAAAATTAGAGCAATATTCTAGACCTTAAATAATAAGGATCCAAGGGCAGAGGTGCCTTGAAAATGGAATCAGAACAACCAAACAAAAATGCAACAAAACATAATAGTATTTTTGTTATTTAGGGCACTTTTTAGAAAACTTAAAGGAGAGATTTTTAAATGGGAAAAATGAGTTTCCCATGTGTAATGACCCTAACTTCTAATCATGGTAATTAAGGTAAAATACATGATTAATAATCATAAATCAAAGTTTGAAGTTATTATAATTAATTACATTAGAAAATAGTGGAGAAATTTAAACCTTATAACGAATGTAATTTTCGTAAAACAACGAAATGAGCCGTATAAAAGTAAGTCCTCTGAAATGAGCTAGACAATGTCCCAAAAAATTTGGGTAGAGTCCTAGACTCCTAAAAGTGATTTTAGGCTCAGATGGAAAGAAAAATGAAGTTAGGAAGGAGTATTTTAATTTGTTCTAGCCTTGGTTTAGGATTTTATATGATATTAGGAGATGGGAGAAACCATTGGGAAAAATTTAGGAGCCATAGAATGAGAGATGGAGCAATGGTGTCTTAAGAAGCAACTTGATTTTCTAATTGTACAAGTGAATGTGTGAAGGCTCCAAGGACCTTAAATGAGTCCAAGAAGTCTAGAAATAACAAGAGAATGGAGCTTAGAACTTGAAATGTGAAAGTTGCTTCAATAGGCCAATTATGGAACTATTATGCCACTTATGGAACTAAGTGTGTGTTCAAGAGTATCTTTGGTGTCTTGGCTTGCTTCAAGTGTGTGATTATGTGTTGTTTATGGTGTCTAGGCCAAGAGAACATCCATCCACCTAGGTGTGCTTGTGAGGCCAAGAAAGAGAAGGAGAAAGACTAAAGGAAGCTTGCATAAATTCAAGGTAACTCTCCACCTCATTCTTTTGCATTCTTGTGTGCATATGTATGTCATTGTGTGCTTGTGTGTGCTCTTGTGAATTGAGAACATGCTACTTGATGTCTTGAGATTGTATTGGTACCAATGTATTGTCTTGAATGCCATTGATTGTGAAAATTGTGACAACCCTACCTTTTAATCATTGTTGTAATTATGGTTAAATACAAGATTATTAGTTAATGATCAAGGTTTGAGGTCATTATATTTTACCGCATTACGAAAATGTGAGGGAATTTGAACCTTGATGTTAGGGTCATCACCATGCCACCTTACCAGAATAAAATGTGCATAAAAGAAATCTTACTACCATAAGAGGCTCATGATTTAATCATCCATTAGTTTCAACACTCAATAACCTCCCAGCTTGTACTCTTAAATCATTCCCCAAATTTCACAAATCTCGCCGCGGCGATAGCCGCGGCGAGTTGGACCTTCGCCGCAGCCATCCTATGTGGTACCGCGGAGGAAATGCTTCCTGGAACTTCTACTCGACTCCCAGAATTCTCGCCTCGACGCAATATATTCGCGCCGCGGCGAGTTTTGCTTCTGTCCAACATAAATTTTAATTTTTCGACTCGTGCCGCGGCAGAAACACTGAGCCGCGCGCGGGTTTTGGTTCTGTTACCCCCCCTGGGTGAATTTTTCGCTTCGCACCGCGGCGAGGTTCGTTGCGCCGCGGCGCCTTTCGGCTCTGTCTCCCCTTTGGCTGCGGCGGTATTCCCTTCTGTGACCATATTACCCGAATTTCGCCCTCTACGCTCCAATTCTCACCTTAGCAACACTCTAGGCCCACCTACCCTTGTTTTAGATGATCCTAATGGTATTTCTCTACCCTATATACCCATCAATCCATCCATTACCATTGTGAAACTCAAATGTCACTTCCTACTTGTTCCACTAACTCATACCAACAAATTCATAAATAAATGGCAGCAAGATCACATACATTATCGGCAATTTAAATACCATGCAAATTTCATAAAGATTCCATTCAACAATAGCTTACCTCTAAGGCATCACCATCCATATCATAATTCCAGTAAAACTACATGTATATATATTGCTATAGGTTCATACAATAATGTTCAACTGTAATGAAACTTGAATTCTTAGCGATTACATTTTAATCAAACAAAATATGAGCGCCTACACTTGGCAATATGATTACATGATGATGCTAGGTAAATTAATTACAAAAATTGCATCTATCCTATCCTACTCAGACCAAGTGTAGCTCCCCACACCCGGCCTCAGCTCATGGATGTTCATCTACTTGCTTACCCTTATCCTTACCCGAGGAACTTTCACCTGAAATGTTAATCCCATAAAACGGGGTGAGATATGAATCTCAGTAACTAAGGCAATTCCATCATATACTCCATATTAATTCACATACATGCATAATTTCACATAAACACCAGCAGTAGACCATTCACGTCAGCAAATGAATTAATTACGCTATCATGATTACTATCCCATACTAGCAATCACATTATCGCATGTTAAAGGCCATTAACACCGGAGAGGCCCGTCCACGGTACCTACTCCCTATTGAGCACAACCGGGGCTCAGTGCATCTGGGTTTGATCATAACCCGGTGCTCGATCGTAGCACATGCACGGGTGGCAGCCGCACCACAGCTCCACCATGGACTCACAAGGTCCGAACACAAATCAATAGATAGCCAACCAATTCATTCAGCATTTTTCAATCAATCATATATAGCAACATATGGAATTAAATCAAATATACACATGGAATTGATATAAACCCGGTTACCTCACTTGTAGATACTTGTAACAATCACCAATGGTGCAGAATTCCTCCTATAACCATAACATCACATAATTACTACTCTAATTCATCATTAATAATCATAATCAGTACCCAAGAAATTTAAAATGCCAATGACTACCCAAGAATCATTTACCCCGCCACAACAAGTCCCAATTTCGGATTTAAGTTTCCTCCACCAGAAAACTCAATATTCCACCCAAAATCCTAAGCAAATTCGTACATAATTAATACCCATTTTATAAATTAGCTATGGGGGTCTCAAATTAACCATTAAAGCATCAAAATGGAGGGTTTAAACTCACCCAAGGTCAGCCCTAATCCCAACCTACGAATTTCATCAAGAAAACCCCTAAACACTTACATTTCAAATTTTTGGGTAGGATGAAAATGCTCCAAATGAAAAACTAATCGGGCCAAATTAAAGAGAAAGATGAGGGCATTAAGTTGTATAACTATTACCTTGGCTGAATCTTGCTCTAAGTATGAGAAAATGCAGAATTTTGGTCCCAAACCCTAGCCTCCTTCTCCACCTCCGATTTTGCCTCTTGAATCTTATGTTTCAGCAAGTGAGTAAGTGGCTGGGGTATTAGGGTTTCAAGTGGGCTTAAGTTGGGTCAAAGTGGGTCATGGGCTGCTCCAAGATCCATCTCCACTTGGGCTTCAGATTTTTAAGTTTGTTGGGCCAGTTTAGAGGTGTTGGGCTGCAGAATTTACTAGGCCAGTTTTTATGCATTTGGGTTGCTGAAATTTAATTGAGTTTGGGCCAAGTTTGAGAAGCTCAAGAATGTGGATCTGCACAAGGATTATTGGGCCACTTAGAAGAGTCTATACAAGATAAATCTTGGGCCTCCATCCCACTAAACTATGTTAGGTCTGCACAAAATCCATTGGGCCCCCATTAACCTCTTCTCATGATCTATTAATTTAGGCCTAGATAGAATTTCTATCCCAATTAAATCTCAAACCCGTATTAATAATTTATCTCTCTAAAGTCTCCATTCACTTAACTTACCCAATGAGCCCATATTAATTACTCTTAATTAATTCTAATCCATGATTAATACCTTAATTAATTATGGGGTGTTACAAAAATGGCTCACAAGGGTGAGGTGATGCCAAAAGTCCCTTAATGTGGGTAAGAAAGTGCCAAAAGTCTCAAGGCATAGGTGACACTAGGCCAAAAGTCTCTTGAATAGGTGAGACCAAGTCAAAAGTTCCTAGGCCAAGGGTGAGGCATATCCTAAAGTCCTAGAAATGGGGTGAAGCACAACCAAAAGGCCCTAGAGTTTCTTGATGGCTTGATTGTGAGAATGTATGCCATGAAAATCTTGGAAATGAGCATTTATGATCTTGGTAGCTTGTTTACTTGTGTACTTGATGTATGTATGCCTTGAATGTATGTGTGAATGGGTGTATGAGCTATTGAGATTCTAGGAATCTCACTCCCCTTCCTCTTTTCCTCTTGACATGTCTAGGTGATGCTCAAGATCTAAGAAATGCAAGCCAAGGAACCTAACATGTTGTATTTTGCCCATTATGTGGTTTTAAGTGTAGTCAAATGTCAAAGTTACCTTGTACATATTATTTTTGTGTTGTAAGACCATGAACAAATGTAATATGATGTGTGACTCTTGTATAGCCTATGTGTGACACTAAATCAATGCAAATGTAGAATTTGGCGCTTTAATGGCTTGATGTAACTATGCATTCTTGGATGTGGAATGACCAAAATGAGATGCATGGGATTTGGGACCACTTAGGCAGTTTAAACAAGTCATATTCATGCTTTAAAACTTGCCCAAGAGGTGCCAAACATTAAAGGAGGCCAATTGAACCAAGTCGGTACCTCATATGGAGCAAAAGTGACCATTTTGTGAGGCTATATCACTTTTGCCCAAATGAGCTCTTCTTGGCCTGAGATTTGGCATGCATCTAGAGCTTGTAGAGAGATTTTTGGGAAGTTAAAGTGGGTAATATTTGGAGGTTTACAGAATTTTTGGTGAATTTTTGAAGTTGGTAAATTTTTCTGATTCGACTACTGGTACTATACACATGGTCCAAAAATGAATCTATGTCAATCATAGGGCAAATAATGTCCAATTACTATGAAATTTTACAAGAAGATACTAGACCTTCCCAATGACTTGTGCCAATTGGAAGCCCCTCATTTGGATGTCTAAAGAGGGAGATATTAATTTTTGAAGTTGCTATCTAGTACCATGTGACTAGTCAGACCTGTGTTATTATTTGATTAGTTTTTGGGGTCTAAATGCTCATGACTTGGTCTGGAACTACTTTTTCCCTCTAGCTAACATCTGTAACTTTTCAGATTGGTATCATTTTCATGGATTGAATTTTTATGGATTAATTGGACATTTTTAAAGTTTATGATAGTAAACTATATTAGTACCAGGGACAACCAAACCTTTATGGCTATTTTGTTGTCAAACGTGGTCCAAAGGCTATATTCATGTCAGGAAATTATTTTTACTGTGATGTTAACATCCAGAGATTTCCAAAAAGTTAAGGTTTGTGTGATTTCAATTTTTTACATTTAGTTATGAATTTTTAAAGTTACCCCTGAAAAATGCTACTTGCTGTCCGAGAAGGATTGGTGAAAATTCAGGGTTTAAGCTTGAAAACCATGGATTATGTGATATTTTGAGTTATGTATGACTCATATAAATGGTAAATGACTATAGAATGTTGTTGGAAAATCCACGGGGCCCACATAATATGAGATGAAAAAAAATTTCCCCAGCATAATGCAAGAAAAGTGTATTATTTTCATACTTTTCCTTGCTTTTGCCCTGTGAATATGCACAAATTGTCTTGAATAGGAGAGTATGTGTAACAACCAGCAAAAAAAAAAAGAGAAAAAAAAGAAGAAAAGAAGAAGCTGAAAAATTTTTGAAGTCTTGAAATTTTCTAAGTCTGCTAGCTATAGCAAGAAATGGCCTAGCTATAGTGAATGTACCTGTTCGCTATAGCGAGAAATGGTCTGATTATAGTGAAAGTGCCTTTTAGCTATAGCGAGAATGCTTCTAGCTAGCTATAGCGAGTGCAGGCATCCCATACAAAACCAAGGGGTTCCTTGCCATAGTGAAAATAGGGGTTTGAGACTTATACGTGCTTGCCATAGCGAGGGTTATTCTTCGCTATAGCGAGGGTTAGTCCAGAAAAGCATGAAAAAGGGAGAATTTGACTTCTTAAATTGTCCAAATCCATTCCTTTTCTTTTAACCGACCTAACCTTTGACCAAAAGAGAGAAAAGGGCTGTGGAGAGAGAGAGAGACCAAGAGAAGGAAAGAAGAACAAGGAAAATGTAAGCAAGCTTGAGATTTCCCTAGCTTTTCTTCTTAGAATCTTGTTCTTCTCTTTTTGCCCTCTCTTTCTATAGTTTTGGTTGTTGAATTAGTTAGGTTTTGGGCTTGGTTTAGAAGAGAAAAAGTGAAAAACCACTCTTGAAGAAGGTTAGAACTCATGTAACTTTACTTCCTTGTTTTCCCTAGGTATGTTGGTTCTACCAACTTGAGAGCATGAGAGAGAGGAAGAGTTGGTGAAATTCTAGAGAGAGAAAGAATCCTTAGTTTCTTATATGCTTGGTAGGGTTTGCTATAAAGAAACCCCTAGCTTTGTGAATAAGTGTTGAGTTATGAGAGAGTAATTCTATGCTTTTTGTGTGTCTAGGCTTAAGAGAAGCACTTCTATTAGTTGTGATTGTGAAATCAAGAAGGGAGAAGACAAATTGAAAGGGAAGGCTTGTGTTAGCCTATAAGGTAGCTCTCTCCCCCTTCTCTCATGCATGGATGTGTGTTTAGCTTGTTTTAGAATGTGTGTATGTGTATTTTCAAGCTATGAAAAGTATGCTAGCATGCCTTTACATGTCATGATCCTTGATGCTATGTTATGTGTTAAATGAATCCATGATATTTGTATGAGTTTGCTTGAGTGTGGAAAGGCCAAGAACTCTTCCCTTAGGTGAGGATGAGCCAAGAACCCTCGAGCTTGGTTAAGACAAAGCAAAGGGTCTCCCAAAAGTAATGTGGACTCCCAGGAGTATGGTCAAGTCCAAAGTGCTCAAGAATGGGTGAGGCAAGTCCAAAATCCATGAGGAGAAGTGTGAGGCCAATCCAAACACTTAGTGAACCCTTGAATGTCTTGTATGCTTGATTCACATGCCAAGGTTGCTTTTAAGATGTCTATGACTTCCACTTTTTCATACATGCATTTGAAAAGCTTGCTTTGCACCTATTATATATGATTGAATGGGAGATGAGCTATTGGGATTCTTTGAATCTCACTCCCTTCTCTCCATTATCCTAACATGCTAGGTGGACCAAGTGAACAAAGACATGGGAGCCACCAAGCTTGAAGCTAGGGAAATTGGCAAAGAATTTGTGAAATAGCCATTTTGTCACCATTTTATTGTTAAGAGATGTAATCTAATGATGTACATGCAGTGTGTACTTATGAATACTTGTAAATGGATGTACTTATTGTGTATGTATGAGAATTAGAACTATAGTACATGATGTAGCAAGTTTTTGGTATGAATAGCAAGATCTTGGCATTATGTACATGGTGTATGTTTTGGTGAGGGAGAGTGAGCTTTGAAAATCTGGGTTGTTAGATATTTGAGCTATGTTTGATAGCCTATGTTGATGCTTTCCCACGTACTCATAGAGCCTTAGGAGTAGGAGAAGCAAATTTGAACCCTTGGAGCCCTCTTTTAACAAAAAAAATTGATACTTTGCCCCATTATGTCAAAGTCTGACCAAATGACCTCTTCTTGACTGAAAATTTGGCATGTGAATATATCTTGCCTAGAGCTTTCTGGGAAGTCAAATATTAGGTCATTTGGAGGTCTGTGGAATTTTCTATGATTTTTCAAAGTTGGTATCAGAATTTCGGATTTGCACCAGTACTGTTCATTTGGTCAGTTGTGTAATTGTGTCATCCGATGGGCAAACGTGGTCCAATGGCTACAAAATTTTATAGGAAGAAATTATACATTCACATTGACTTATAGCAACTAGAGGTACCTCATTTGGAGGTCTAGAGAGGAAGATCTGAATTTTCAAAATTTCTGCCCAATATCAGTCATCTTGCCTGACCAGAAGTACTGTTCCATCAATTTCTGAGAGCTTGACTTGATGAAATGATCTGGAAATATTTTTCCTCTCTATTTAACATCTACATCTTTCCATATTGATATCATTTGCATGTATTTGATTTTTTTGAAATTAGTTGGACATTTTTGAAGTTCATATCAGAAAACTGTGACAGCATCAGGACCCGATCTGACCTCCAGACCAATTCGCGTGTCAAACGTCCTGTGTGTGGGATGTTATCACTTTTAAATATTTTTACCACGAATATAAATCTCAAGTTTTCTATAATGTCCAAGATTGTATATTTTCAATTTTTCTAGATTTAGTTATGATTTTCTAAAATTTTCCCAGAAATGGGGCCAAGTCTGGCTGAAAATGAATATACATGTCCCATATCTCTTTTCGATTTTCATGAGTTGTAGGCAAGTTTTTATAATACAAATGAGTTGTAACAACAAAATTAAATATGAGGAGGTATAGTATGAGCTCACACGGTCCACATGACACCGAAATGAATTGCTAGATACAATGCAACGCAAAAATATTCATTACCTCCCCTTGCGCTTTTATGAGAAACCTACATCCTCCATGATAGTAAGTCATTGAAAGGCATGAGATGAGCTAGAATTTATGGTTTTATAGTATGATAACAAGAATAATATGGTATTACAAATCTCGATACCATTAGGGTCATTAACTAAACAACCGCAAGTATTTGAATGCACAAGTGAATTTAGTTATCAATGAGGAGCCTTTGATTCATTCATCCATCAATTTCAACTCACAAAAACCTCCTACAAATCTTTCTAAATCATTTCTTAGCATTACCATAGGAAAAACTAAGGTTTCTAGGTTAAAAGTAAGAGTTTGGGAATCTTCGTCGTGACTTAGAACTTTCCCACCACAGCTAAGTTGGCTACTGGAATTTAAAAACCAAATTTTCTAACTTGTGCCATGGCTCAGACCTTCCGTGCCGTGACAAAGTTATTCTTGGGTCAACCTCTCACAATTTTGAAAATCTATCATCACAGTGGAAACACCCCCTGGAGCTACTATTCAAAATTCCACGATTCTTGTTGTAGTGGGCTACACTTGCATTATGGTGAAACTAGCTACTAGAACACTCCTCACCTGGTTTCCTCAACTTATGCCGCGGTGAGGTTGCTCTCTGTCACCCTCCTTGGGCAACATTTTTGTTTTGTGCTATAGTGAGACACCTCGCTCTATGACGCTCCTCGCTTCTGGCACTCTCCTGGCCATGGTGTGACTCTATTTTGCATAATTCTTCCTTAGGTTTCATCCCATACATTCTAGTTCTCCATCTAGCAACACTCTAAGGTCACTCTACCTTAATTTGTGGGGCTCTAATAGCTTTTATCTACCTTATTTACCCAGCTATTCTATCATTACCAATCCAAGTGTTGATTCCTACTCATCAATCTACCATATATCAGCAAGTTCATGGATTAATGACAACAAGGATTCATAAACTACCAACAATCATCATCCAAATACACATATCATTAAAGGTTCCATGCATCACTAGCTTAAGTCAACATCCAATGTATCACATGATTACATTTTCAAAAAGTAAACCATATCATAAGATCCATAAGGTTCCATATCAAATGTTATAAATTCATACATCAAATACCTATTTAATATGGGGCCTAACTCCTCAATAGATACATTCTAAGTTGTCAAAATACAAACTTCTATACTTGGCAACATGATTACATAATGATACTATAAAAAAGAATAACAAAATTAGCATATACTCTACTCAGATCAACCCAAGTGTAGCTTCCTACACTAGGTCTCAGCTTATGGATATTCATCCACTTGCTTGCCCTTATCCTTACCCAAAGGACCTTCACCTGAAATAGTTAGCCCATGAAACGGGATGAGATGCAAATCTCAGTAGGCAAGGCAAATTTCATTGATATATTATAATTTAAATAGCATATGTGCATAAAATCATATCAACATAAGATAATATACTAGTCATATCAACAAATGAACTGATTAAGTTATCAATGACTACTGTCCTACACTAACAATTACAAATCCACATGTTAAAGGCTAATAACACTAGGAGAGGCCCGTCCATAGTGCCTACTCTCTAATGAGCACAACTAGGGCTCAGTGCATTTGGGAACCACAGCTCTACCATGGACTCACAAGGTCTAATCACACATAACAAATAGCCAACCAATTCATTTAGCATTCAAAATCATAATCATGTAGCAAATATAAAATCAAAATAGTCATATGCATAGAATTAGCAATAACCCCGGTTACCTCACTTGTAGACAATTCCTTAAGAGCCAACGGAGTGCTACTTCAGCCTATGGATACAAAACCAAGCCATTACTATCCCTAATCATCATTTATATCAGTAAACCCATCATTCGAGGAGTTAAACTATAAAGGACTACTTAGAAAACACTTACCCAATTACTACAAGAACTAAATTCGGATTTGGTTATGCCTATACCAGTAACCTCATAACAACACTTCAAATTTTGAGTAAGTTCACATCAAAACAATATCTATATCATGAATCAACTATAAGGGTCCCAAACTAGTAGAAAATGCATCAAAATGAGAAGTTTATACTTACCTAACAACACCTTTAGCTTCAACCTCCAAAATTCTACCATGAAAACACCAAACAACAAGTTTCAGATTTTGGGTGTAGGTAAAAATACTCTAAATGAAAAACTAATTAGGTTAAATTAAAGAGAAAGAGAAGAGGATTAAATTATATAATAACTACCTTGGCTGGTTTTGACTCTAGAGGTGAGAAATAGTGAAAATATGTCAAGAACCCTAACCTCTAACTTAAACTTTCGAAAATTGCTTCTTGTGTTTTATGTTTCTGCATAAGGAAAGGGAAAGGTTGAAGGGGCTTTAGGTTTAGATAGGTTTAGTTGGATTATGGGTTGACCATGAGCCCAAGTCCATTTGAAGTCCAGAATTCTGCTTGTTAGGCCAGACCTTATGGATTGGGTACAAAATTTCTAGCATTTTAGTATGGTTTTAGGCTTCTAACTCACCAAATCAGATTAGGTCATTGTTGGGTGGTCACTCTTGGGTCAAGTCTCATAATAAGAAGTTGGATCTGTACCTAAAATCATTGGGCCTCCATTAATTTTTATCCATGGCCTACTTAAATTAATTTGGGCCAAAATGAAGTCTCTAACCTAATTAAATCTTAAACCCGTATTATTAATTTATTTCTCTATAAATTTTCATTCACATAACTTGCCCAAATTATTCCATAATAATTATTCTTAATTAGCTCGAAATCCATGATTAGCACCTTAATAAATTTTAAGATGTCACACCGGGGTTCTCAGAGGCCCTAAAAATTATAGGAATTCCCAGAATAGTTAAAACCCCTCTTATTGATGTTTTACAACATCAGTTGACACAAACTTTGACCCTTTCATTTGGGAAGGTTCGAGATCCAAATTGAGTAATTCCAAAGGTATTTTATAAGTTAGAAACCTTAAATTTTATTATGGAAAAGATGGTTCTCGAAAAGGAGCTAAATGAACCTAAATCAAAAAAGCTAAGAAAGTGGGACGTAAAGGGAATTTTTAAGCAACAATTTTAATAAATCCTTTCTCATCTATGGCATCCTCCACCTCCCCTCCATTTAGCCGACATATGATTTGCCTAAACCAGAGAGAAACACAAGCAAGGAGGATGCACCAAATGGAGCCCATGGAGGAAGGAAAAGCTTGCAAAAAAGGTATGAAAATCTTGGTTTTTCAAGCACTTTCTTTCACCAAACTTGTTCCTCTCTTCCTCCTCTTCATTCTTATGGTTTTTATGTTGCACATAGGACTATTTTGTGGCTGGTCTAGAAGAGAGAGCTTAAAATTTCAAGGAGGAACATGAAGTGATGGAAAGCACCTTTGAAATTATCTTGAAACAAGGTGAGTTCCATTGTTCTTCTTGTAATTTTCTCTTGTTCCTTTTAGTGTGAGTTTCGTCCCACTTAGAGCCCAACCATGGGAGACTAAATTCTGACTTAACCAAGGAAGAATCATAGGTTTTGGAGTGTGAGAAGTAAGTAGGTGCATAGAAATTCAATTAAAATGCATTAGAAAATAAGTTAAGACAGTTAGGGATTTTTGTGTACCTTAGCCAAGATGAAGCTTCCTAGTAGTCATTCAAGTTGTCTATGTGATGACCCTAACTTCTAATCATAGTAATTAAGCTTAAACACATAGTTAGTAATTATAAATCAAAATCTAGAATCATTTAAATCAATTGGTTTAGGAAGAAGTGAGAAAATTTGAACCTTAATGTTATTAGAGTTATTAACCAAATAATTACAGTCATTCATGTACATAAGTAAAACAAATCCCCAATTAAAAGCCTTTAATCTATCATTCATAAATTTTAACTCTTAAGAATCCCTTACAAGTATTTCTAAGTCATATCCTTGATGTTACTGTAGGGAAAACCAAGGTTTTTAATTTAAAAGTAGGAGTTTGGGGACCTTTGTCGTAACTTGAAACCTTCCTATCGTGGCTAGGTTGGCTACTGGAACTTAAAAGCCATTTTTTTCAACTTATGCCGCTGCTTAAATCTTCTGCACTGCAGTGAAGTTGCTCTCAGGTTCAACCTTAAAACTCTTATAAATCTCATTGTGATGGGCTACACTTATGCCACGGTGAAAGTAGCTACTAGAACACCCCGTGCTTGGTTCCCTCAACTTGCGCCACAGCGAACAGGTTGCGCTGAGTCAAGGTTGCTCTCTGTTACCCTCCCTGGGCAATGTTTTTGTTTTTCGCTGTGGCTCGAGGAGTCTTGCCATGGCGCTCCTCGTTTCAGTCACTCCATTAGTAGCAATGAGCTCTTCCTAGTCGCGGTGTGACTCCTCCTTGTGCCTATACCTCTCAAATTTCGTCCCATGCACTCCAATTCTCTTTTTAGGGACACTCTAAGACCACTTTCCCTCAATTTATGAGGCTTTAATGGCATTTATCTACCTTATTTACCCAGGTATTCTATCATTTCCAATCTAATATCTAAGTGTTGATTTCCTACCCATTAATCTGTCATATATCAGTAAGGATTCATAAACTACCAACAATCATCATTTAAATACACATAGCATTAAATGTTCCATGCATCATTGGCTTAAGTCAACGTCTAATGTATCACATGTTTACATTTCCGAATGGTAGACCATATCGTAAATTCAACAAGTTCATAGTAGATGATATAAGTTTATACATTCAATACCAAACTAATATGAAGTCTAACTCTTCTGTAATGATCAACATAAAATGCCATTTTGGAACCCTATGTGTAATGTCCAGTTTTTGTTAAACGACAGAAACAGGTGTGTTTTGAAAGTAAGTCTCTAGAAATGAATTAGTTAAGGTTCTAAAAAATTTAAGTAGCATTCTAGACTCCTAAAAATGAGAATCCCAGGCTCAAACAGAAAGAAAAATAGAGTTAGAATGAAGAAACAAAATTGAGTGAAAGATTGATGAAACGTAATGGCATTTTTATAATTTTGAGCAAATTTTGGAATTCGCATAGGAGGGCTTTTTAAATGAAAGTTTTAAGTTTTCTAGGATTTTCAGAGGCCTTAAAAACCATGGGAAGCCTTAGGACAGTTAAAACCCCTTCGTTGGACATTTTCTAATGATCGTGGCCCCAAACTTTGACAGATTCATTTAGGAAGGTTTTAGCTCTAATTTGAGTGATTCCAAAGGTATTTTACTAAATTGGGAACCTAAATTTTATATTGGAAAAGATGGTTCTAAAAAAGGAGCTAAAATGAATCGAAAACGAAAATGTCAAGACGAAAAGGCAAAATTAGAATTTTTGAAAAGTCTTTCTTAAATCCACCTATATATATAGGGCACCCCACCTCCTCACTCATTTAGCTCATTTAGTTTCTACCCTAAACTAGAGGAAAAACCCTAAGAGTGAGACACACAAAAAGGAGGAGAAGAGAAAGGGAAAAGCAAGGCAAAAGGTATAGAATTTCTTAGTTTTTTCATGCTTTCTCTTTAGTAAACCTCTTCTTCTCCATTTCCCCTTTCTTTCTTATGGTTTTATTGAAGTTTTTGGATCTTTTTTTAGGGAAGAATAGAGGAAAAAATTAGGATTTGAAGAGAGAAGGCCAAGGAAAGGAAGAAACAACCAAGAAAACAAGGAAAAATAAGGTAAAATCTCCATCCCATGGTAGCCACTTCTTCTCCCCTTTCTTCCTTGGTTTGTCTAACATGAGAAGCTACAAGAGGGCTTGGATCTTGGGTAGAATCAATGGTGAATCTTAGGAAATGGAGTGTGGAGAATAAGAATATGCAAAGAAAATAACAAAATAACTATAGAAATTCAAGATAGCAAACCTAGGGTATTTAGTGTTCCTTGAAAAATCTGATTTGATTCCATGATTTCTAGGCCTAAATGAATGTTTAAATGAGTTCCTAAGATCTCTAGAAGTCTCTCCATATGCATCTTCCATCAAGAAAATAAAGTAAACTCCCTTGGTATCCTATCGCTCCATAGCCACGGCCTAGCATAGTTGGAGTACCTAGGGATAGTTTTAATTTGTTCCAAGCCCATTTTTAAGTCATATATGATGACTGAAGATGAGGGGAAGCCTTGAAAAAAATTTAAAAATCATAGAAAGTGAGATGGCCTTATATGTTCCATAATATGACTTTAGGAAGAAACACCTAGTTTGGTTCTTTGTTTTAATTGTGTGATGACTCCAAGAGGCTTAAAAGGAGTTAAGAATCATAAATGAAAGGAAAGAATGGAACCTAAAACTCAAATGATAGATGTTGCTTCATTAGATGCATTTTTGGAACCATAAAGGGGTAATTAGACTAAGTTAGTGTTTAAGGAAGATGTGTGGCCTTAGAAATGATTCCAAGAACCTAATTGGCTTCCATAAATTGTGTTTAGGCCAAGAGAAGCAAATTACACACCTTTGTGTGTGTGAGGCTGAGGAAGAGAGAGTACTTTCAAAGGCAAAAGTGTGTAGTTGCAACAAAGGTAGCTTACTCCTCCTTCTCTCATGCATGAATGTATGCTTGACTTATCTTTGAATGTGTGTATGTGTGTTTTAAGCTATAAAAAGTATTCTAGTATGAGCTTTTGTTCCATGGTACCATGATGTTACATTATGCCTTCAAATGATGTTTAACATGTTTACTTGGGTTTGCTTGAGTATGGAGAAGTCAAGAACTCTTAGCCATAGTGAGGATGAGCCAAGAACCTTTAAAAATGGTTGAGACTAAGTAAAGTGTCTCCCAAGAGTGAGGTTGAGCCAAAACCTCCTAGAGAAAATAAGTGAGGCAAGTCCAAAATTCATAAGTGAATGGGTAAAGTTAATCCACTTACTTGGCAAGCCTATGTATACTTTGTATGATTTACTCATATGCCAAAAATGTCTCTTGAATGCTCACACATTTTAATATGCCCATGCATGCATTTTCAAGACTTGTTTTGTATATTTTATGTATGATTGAAAGGGAGATGAGCTATTGGGATTCTTTGAATCTCATTCCCTCCTTTCCAATGTCCTAACATGCTAGGTGGACCAAGTGAGTAAGGTAATGGGAGCCATCAAGTAGGAAGATGAAATTTTGACTACAAAGTGCTTAGATTTTGCTTCTTTATGGCCTTGTAGTGGCAAATATTGTAACCCCTTATTGTATATTTCTTATGACCTTATGAACATGTGTAATTATATAAATGTATCATGTACACATGAGATTTAATATTATATGAATGGTATGGTGCATTTTGGGTATGGAATGACAAGACTAGCCCTGTATGTTGTTGTGTATAGCATGGGGTGAGAGAGTGAGTTTTCAAATTCTAGGTTTATGCACTTTTAAGACAAGTTTAGAAGGTCATTTTGATGCATTCCCATGTGCTCAAGTGGCCATGTTTGCCTTGGAGTTCAAAATGAACCATTTGGGCCCTTTGTAAAACACAAAATGAGCCATTTCACAACCCAATGTCAAGATTTGACCAAATAAACGAATTTGCCTATGAAATTTGGCACACATATAGATCTTATCCAGAGCGCTTTGGGATTATTTGGAGCTTTGCGGAATTAATTATGAATTTTCAAAGTTAGCATTTTTTGGCTGAACTGATATAGGTATTGTTCATATCGTAATACTATAATTTCTTAGCTCATTCTATGCTATCTTTATACCTCATATCAATCAATTCATATGAGAGGCAAGAAAATGGCATTAAAATTCTAGTTATTTTTGCGTTGCGTCGCATATAAAAATTATGTTCGGTGTCAGGTAAACCATGTGAGCTCATACAACATATATCTCATATTTAATTACATAGATACAACTCATTTGGATCATTAAAAGTGGCCTACATCTCAAGAAACTCGAAATGAAGCATAAAATATGGACATTCATTTTCGGCCAGCTTTGGCTCATTTCTGTCACAAACTTTGGAAAATCATAACTAATTCTAGAAAAATCAAAACTATGCATTCTTGGTCATTCTGGAAAGTTACAGATGTTTACTTCATAATAAAATAATGTGCAGATCATAACATCCATCACAGAGGATGTTTGACATCCAAAAATATCCAGAGGTCAAACTAACCATTGGTGCTATCATAGATTTCTGTAGCAAACTTTGAAAATGTCCAATTAATTCCAAAAAAATCCAATTCATGCAAATGATACCAATATGGAAAGCTATGGATGTTAGCTAGAGGAAAAAATAACTCTAGACTAGCTCAGGTACGTCTAGACCTTGAAATTGAATCAAACAATAACTGAGTTCAGGTGAAGTACCTGATATTGGATAGAATCTTTAAAGATTCATATCTCCTTCTCTAGACCTCCAAATGAGGTGCTTTTAGTTGGAACAAGTCACTAGAATGTCTAGTTTCTTTGTATAAAATTTCATGGCAATTGGACATCATTTGCCCTATGAGTAATAGAATTTAATTTTGGACTAGTGCTACAGTACCAATGACTAAAACCAAAAAAATTTCTAATTTCAACAATTTGTCAAATATTCCACAGACCTCCAAAAATTATCAACTTTATCTTCCCAAAAATCTTTCAATAAGCTCTATATGCATACCAAATTTCAGACTAAGAAGAGCTCATTTGGACAAAAAGTGATGCAGCCTCATGAAATGGTCATCTTTGCTCCCTACCAAGAGTCACTTTGGTCTAAATGGCCTCCTCTTGAGTTTGGCACCTCTTGGGCAAGTTTAAAAACATAATTATGACTTGTGGGAGCTGCCCAAATAGTCCCAAACCCCATGCATCTAAATTTGGTCATTACACATCCAAGAATGCATAGTTGCATCAAGCTATCCAAGAGCCAATTTGCATAATTCCATGGATTTAGTGTCACATAAGGTCTACATCATATTCATACATCATTTTACATTTTTTCATGGTCTTACATCACAAAAATAATATGTACAAGCTCACTTTGACATTCAAATACAAATAAGATTACATAATATACAAAATGCAATTTCTCAAGGTCTTTGGCTTGCACTCCTTGTTTCTTGAACATCACCTAGGCATTTCAAGATAATGGAGGGAAGGGGAGTGAGATTCCTAGAATTTCAATAGCTCACACACCCATTCAAAACATGCATATATCAAAATCTCAAGTGTGCAAACATAAAGTGTATAATACCACATTTCCACATCAAGTCATTTTCATGCTCTAGGGACTTTTGGTTTTGCCTCACCCCATTTCTAGGACTTTTGGATTTGCCTCACTCTTGGCCTTGGGACTTTTGACCTAGCCTCACCCATCCAAGGGACTTTTGGTCTAGCCCTACCCATGCCTTGAGACTTTTGGCACATCCTCATCCACTTTAAGGGACTTTTGACATCACCTCACCCTTGAGAGCCATTCTCACAATCAATGGCATTCAAGACAACACATTGGCACCAATGCAATCTCAAGACATCAAGTGTCATGTTCTTAATCACAAGAGCATACACAAGCACACAAAAAAATACATATGCAAATAAGAATGCAAGAGAATGAGGTGGAGAGCTACCTTTCAATTAATGCAAGCTTTACTTTGCTAATTCCTTCCCCTCTTTGATTTCAGAAGAGCACTTAGGTGGTTGATTGTTCTCTTGACTTAGATATCACAAGGAATACACAATCACATAATTGAAGCAAGCCAAAATATTAACTAAAGCTTTAAACACACACTTGGTTTTGTACTTGGCATTATGGTTCCATAATTGGCCTAATGAAGCAACTCTTGCATTTCAAGTTCTAGGCTCCATTCTCTTGTTATTTCTAGACTTCTTGGACTCATTTAAGGTCCTTAGAGCCATCACACATTCAATTGCACAATTGGAAAATCAAGTTGCTTCACAAAGCATCATTATGGACACCATTATCCCATCCCCTAATCTATGGCTCCTAAATTTTTCCCAATGGTTTCTCTTATCTCCTAATATCATATAAAGTCCCAAACCAAGATTAGAACAAATTAAAACATCCCCTAGCCTAATGAACCTAGCTTGGCCAAAATATGCACTATAATGGAGGTTCATGGACTTTGTGATTTTTCCTTGATGGGAGAGCCACTTGGGAGGCTTTTTAGAGGTTTTAGAAGCTCAAGGAAACATTCAAATAGCCAAAGAAATATTCACATAAAATCAGATTTTGCAAAACCCTAAAAAACACTACACTTTTCTAACTTGTTTTCTATTAGTTTTTCTTAGAATTTCTTGCCATATTCCATCTCCCCATGGCCTAAAACCCTTGTTCCTTCCTTGTATTTGGATAGAACATCCTCCCCTCCTTTGGTTCTGATCTAGGCTGAAAATCCCCCAAGAAAGAAGCAACAAGGAGAAGCAACAACAACAAATAGTTACCTTAGTTTCAAGTTTGCTTCCAAAGCCTTTCTTCCTTGGGTCTCTTCTCCTTGAAAATTTTGAACTACCCCTCTAAGTTCTAGACCAAAGCCAGAACCAAACATCTCAAGAAAACTATAGAAAGAAAGCAAAGAAGGAGGGGAGCAAGGTTAGAGGAAGAAAGAGCATGAAATTCTATGGATTTACCTATATTTTCCTTGATTTTTCTCCTCCTTTTCTTCCCCTTCTTGTGAGCCTAGAAGAGAGCTTTCACTGCTGAAATTTGGGCAGAAAATTTCGTGCTTAAGAAGATGGAGGAAGAAAGGAGAAGCGTGTGGGAGTTTCTAGAAACATACAATGTCAAAAATTCCCATTTTATCCTTCCGTAATGGCAATTTTGTTTTGACTTTGTTTTAGCTCCTTTTTGAAAACTGTCTTTTCCATTATAAAATTTAGGTTCCCAATTTAATAAAATGCCTTTGGAATCACTTAATTTGGAGCTAAAACCTTATCGAACGAACTGGTCAAAGTTTAGGTCAACCGACATTGAAAAATATACACCGGAGGGGCATTACCAATCCCGGGGCTTCCCATAGTTTTTAGGGCCTCTAAGAACCTTGGGCAACTCAAAACTTTCATTTAAAAAGCCCTCCTATATGGTTTTCCAAAAGTTGTATTTATTTACGAAAATGCCATTACGTTTCGTCAGTTTCCATCGCAAATTGTTTCTCCATCCTAACTCCGTTTTTCTTTCTATCTGAGCCTAGAATTATCATTTTTAGGAGTTTATGACTCTACCCAAATTTTTTTGGACATTATCTAGGTCATTTTGAAGAAATTGCATTTATATGGCTTATTTCGTCATTTTACAGAAATTACGTTCGTTACACATATGGTCAGAAACTTGGGCGGTGTTGTAACACCATATATTTCTAGCATGCTTCCAATCATTTCTAAGTCTCGCATGATCAATTGAACAAAAGGGAATGGAAAATGATATTAAAATAATGCCTTATTTCGCGTTACGTTGCGTATAAAAATTCCATTCGGTGTCACACGGACCATATGAGCTCATACAACACGCTCTCATATTTAATTACATACATACAACTCATTTGCATAACCAAAGTTGGCCCACAACTCGTGGAACTCAAAGGGGACCATCAAATTCACACTCTTATTTTCGGCCAGAATTTCAGTTTTTCTGTCACAACTTCGGAAATTCATAACTAAATCCACAAAATTCGAAATCCAACAAAATTTACCATTCTAGAAAGCTCTGGATGTCTACCCCATGATAAAAATAGTTTCAGCTCAAGAAACATTAAGGGGAGAGCATTTGACATCCGAAAAGCCACTGGGGTTGCTGCTGTCTGGGCCACTGGTTCAGTTTACTGATAGGAAGTTTCAAAATTTGTAACTAATTCTAGAAACCTTGAAATCGTTCATTCTTGGCCATTCTAGAAAGCTACATATGTCTAATTTATTCTAAAAATATGCCCAGGCCATAAAACATAACACAGAAAACGTTTGACAAGCGAAAAGGGGTTAAGGTTTGGACAGCTACTGGTACTGATACAAGTGTCTGCTATGAACTTCGAAAATGTCCAATTAATTCCACAAAAATCCAATCCATGAAAATAATACCAATTTCGAAATCTATGAACGTTAACTTTATGGTAAAAATAGACTCAGACCAGAAAAAGGACGCTTAGCTACCCAAATTCAATGGAACAGTGACTCAAGTCGTGCTGAGCTACTGCTACTGTCCCAGAAATTCAAAAATGCATATCTCTCAGCTCAGACCTCCAAATGAGGTGATTCCAGTTGCTACAAGTCACTGTGAATGCCTAGTTTCTAGCTATAAAATTTCGTAGCCATTGGACCACGTTTGCCCCTCAGATGACATGATTTCAAAACTGACCAAATGAACAGTACCAGTGCAAATCCGAAATTCTGATACCAACTTTGAAAAATCATAGAAAATTCCACAGACCTCCAAATGACCTGATCTTTGGCTTCTCAAAAAGCTCTAGGCAAGATCTACTTGCATGCAAAATTCCAAGTCAAGAAGAGGTCATTTGGTCAGATTTTGCCATAGCTCAAGCTTATGGCAATTTTGGTCCCAACAAGAGGCAACTTTGGTTCAAATGAGCCATCCATGGTTCCACACACATTTGAGAAACTTAGAAAGCATAAATATAGCATAAATAAGTCCCTCATAAGGTCTGAACTCTCATGCAACTCAAATTCACCATGCCACTTCCATAAACATACCTACACAAATGGGCTCCCAAGTAGTCAAAATACATAATTCTATTCATTAGACTCTATTCTTGATACATACACTAACTTTACATAGTTTTACACTTGTTCAAAGTGTCATGGCTCAAAAATAACATTTACATATCTATTTTTACATTCTAGTCATCATAGTATATCAAAATATAAAGGTTTGCCAAGAGATGGAGATTTAAGCTCATTGGCTTCCATCCTTTGGGTCTTGAACTCCACCTAGATCATATGAGATGAGAGAAAGGAGGGGGTGAGATTCATTGAATCTCAGTAGCTCATACACCTATTCAATCATATTTTCAAGGCATATAACATGTCAAGGGTACAAGTATGCAACTACTCAATCAATGAAGCATTCAATTTCCACATTTTTATGTCACAAACACATGTCAAGAATAAGAATGAGATTTAGGGACTTTTGGGTTGGCCTCACCCTATTTCTAGGACTTTTGGATTGCCTCACTCTTGGTTCTTAGGACTTTTGACTTAGCCTCACCCATCCAAGGGACTTTTGGCCTTGTCTCACCCATGCCATGAGACTTTTGGCATCTCCTCACCCACATTAAGGGACTTTTGGCACTACCTCACCCTTATGAGCCATTTCCATCATTCAAAGACATTCAAGAAAGCATATTGGTACCAAAATAGCAACATAGCATCAAGTGGCATGTCTCAAACATATAAACATACACACAAGCACACAATGACACCATATGCAATAAGAAAATGCAATAAGAAAAGGTGGAGAGCTACTTTGATGCAAATTCAAGCTTTACTTTGCTTGTTTCTTCTCCTTTTTGGTTCCACAAACACAAGAAGGTGGGGTTAGATTTCTTTGGCCTATTCATAATAAACAATACTAAATTATACTCTTGGAACAAATTATGACATCCAACTCACTCTTAAGACTACACTTTGGTCTATTTGTCACAATATGGTTTCATTAAGGACCTAATGAAGCAACTACCATAATTAACATTATTGGTTCCATTCTCTTGCCATATTTAGACCTCTTGACCTCATTTAAGGTCCTTGAAGCCATCACACACTCACTTTCACAAACCTAGGTCCATGTTGCTTCATAAGGTTACATTATGGAAGCCATTGCCTCATCTCCCAACCTAAGGCTTCTAAATTTTTTCCAAGGGTTTCTCCTATCTTCCTTTATCATATAAAGTCCCAAATCAAGCTTGGAACCATTTAAAATACTCCCTAGCTATCTCTAAGGGTCTTGACCTAGTTATGCTTCTATTAAAAACCTATGGAGTTTGGGATTTTTCCTTAATGGATAGGGCACTTGGGAGGCCCCCTAGGAGTCTTAGAAACTCAAACAAACACTCACATATGATGGGGAAGTCTTGAATCAACCCAGATTTTAATTTATGTTCAAGCACCCTACACTTTTCCAATTTGAGTTTTACTAGTTTTTCATGCATTTCTTTGGTATAATCCATCTTCCCATGCCTTAGTTTGATGGATTCTTTTGGATTATAAAACAGAAACTCTTCCCTCTTCATGGTTCTGGTTAAGACATCCTACCATGGAAGAGGAGAAGGAGAAAAAAAAGCAACAAAGGGAGAGAAACTACCTTGCAATCAAGCTCCCTTCAAGAGCCCTTCCTTTTCCCTCTTTCTCCTCCTTGAATTTCGAATTTCCCTCTCTGATCTGGACCCAAATCAGCACCAAAAAATACATTAAAACCATGGAGAGATGAAGCAAGAAGGGGAGGATGAGGTTTCAAGAGGAAAGAGCATGAAAACCTTACACTTTCTCACCTTTTCTTTGGCTTTTCTTCCTCCAAAATTTCCTCCCTTTGTGTGCCTAAGACAGCAGCTCCATTTCTGAGTTTTGGGCAGAAGAAAGTCGGTTTAGAGAGGGGGGAGCTGAACATGGCTTAAAAAGGGAGTTTGGAAGCATCTTTTGTGCACTTTGTTTTCATTTTTGCCCTTCCATAATGGCATTTCCGGTTTGGCTTCGTTTTAGTTCCTTTTTGAGAACCATCTTTTCTATCATAAAATTAAGATTCCCAATTTAATAAAATGCCTTTGGAATCACTCAAATTGGAGCTAAAACCTTCCCAAACGAACCGGTCAAAGTTTAGGTCAACCGACGTCGGAAAGAGTACACCGGAGGGGCTTTACCAGTCCCGGGGCTTCCCATGGTTTTTGGGGCCTTTGAGAACCCTGGGCAACTTAAAATTTCCATTTAAAAAGCCCTCCTAGGTGTTTTTCTAAAATTACACTTATTTACGAAAATGCCACTGGCCTTTCGGCAAATTTTTTGAATCACTCCGACCCTAGTTTTTGGGCAACTCAAGGTTCAAATCCTCGTTTTATATTATTTAAAATTTTATTCAAATTTTATTTGGCCTTGAATCACTCATCTCAGGGGACTTGCTTTTCAAATCGGCCCGTTTCAGCGATTGTACAATTTACTGGGCGTTACAGGTGTCATTTGAGGGTCAAATGATGTCCCATGCTCATGAAATTTTATAGGCATAAATTAGACATGATAAGCTTTTCATAGCCACTGAGTAGGAAGATATAAATTTTTGAAGTTGGAGGTCAGTACTAGGGATGATAGTCGACCTCTGGTACTATTCCATTAATTTCTGGTGGCTAACAGCCTCTATTGTGGCCTAGATATATTTTTAACATAATGTAGACATTTGTAAATTTCCAGAATGGTAAATAATACATGATTTTTCTAGAATTAGTTATGATTTTTCAAAGTTCATGATAGTAAATTGAGATTTCTGGTTGAGGCTGCACTCTTAAATTTCATGTAATCCCTTCACTTACATGAGTTCTAGGCCACTTTCTTGGATGGTTTTGAGTTGTATTAGTGTAATTAAATATGAGAATGAGTTGAATGAGTTCATATGGTCCACGGGACACTGAATGAAGAATTTATACATTATGCAACGCAAAAATATTCATTATTTTAATGTCATTTTTTTTGCTTCCCTGTGTAATGCATGGCATGAGACTTAGAAATAGCATGAGGCAAAGCTAGAAATTTATGGTGTTACACTATGCCATAAACTAACCAAATGGATGAATTATCTCATGAGATTTGACCTGCATATAGGTCTTATCTAGATCTTTTTGAGAAGCTAAAATGCATATTATTTGGAGCTCAAGAGAATTAATTATGAATTTTCAAAGTTTTTAAAAAGTTGCTGAATTGATACAGACATTGTTCATATGGTCAATTTTTTCTCTTATATCATCCGAGGATCAAATGTTATTCAATACTCATGAAATTTTACCATGGCCACCGAGATCACTTCATTTAGAGGTTTGTAGAGAGATATATGAATTTTTCAAGTTTGGAGACAGTACCAATAATGCAGCAGAACCTTCAATACTGTTCCATCGATTTTCAAGGGCTAAACATTTCTATTTTGGTTTAGACTTATTTTTATCCTAAATTTAAGATTCACAACATTCCAAAATGGTACAGTGTGCTTGATTTCAATTTTTCTAGAATTAATTATGATTTTCCAAAGTTTGCACCTGAAATTTGGCACAGCAACTGAGACTAATTTCATGATTTTGTGTATGAATGCTCCAAGCTCGAGATTTATGGAACATTTTGGGATAGTTCTTACTTGTATACATGTATTTAGAGTAGAAAATAATATGGATGAGTTTATGTGGCCTACGGGATGTGAAACAAAAATTTTAAACCCTATGTAACACAAAGTCCCCTGATCAAGGGTGAGGCTAGACCAAAAGTCCCTTAAGTAATCTCTTTAGCTTTGATATGTTGCTATGGCATGGAAATTGTAATGTCTAGTTTTCGTCAAATGACAAAAACGGATACGTTTTCAAAGTAAGTCCCATGAAAATGAATTAGTTAAGGTCCCAAAAAATTTAAGTAACATTCTAGACTCTTAAAAATGAAAATCACAGGCTCAGACGGAAAGAAAAATAGAGCTAAAGTGAAGAAACAAATTTGAACGAAAAGATTGACAAAATGTAATGGCATTTTCGTAATTTTAAGAAAATTTTAGAATTCACATAAGAGGGCTTTTTAAATGAATTTTTTGAATTTTTCAAGGTTCTCAGAGGCTCTAAAAATCATGGGAAGCCTCGGGACAATTAAAACTCCTCTGGTGGACGTTTTCTAATGTCGGTTAACCCAACTTTGATGGATTCGTTTGGGAAGGTTTTAGCTCCGATTTGAATGATTTCAAAGGCATTTTATTAAATTGAGGACCTAAATTTCATGATGGAAAAGATAGTTGTCAAAAAGGAGCTAAAACATACCAGAAACAAAAATGCTAAGATGAATGGATGAAATTGAAATTTTAGAAAAGTTCTTCTTAACCTACCTATATATATGTGTCATGCCCCACCTCCTCCTTCATTTAGCTCACTATGTTTTTGCCCTAAATCAGAGAAAGAACCCTAAGGGTGAGGAGCACAAGAAAGAGGTATGGATTTTCTTTATTTTTTCATGCTTTCTCTTTAGTAAACTTCTCCATTTCCTTTCTCTCCTATGGTTTTATTGAAGTTCTTAGGTCTTTCTTTAAGGTAGAACAGAGGGAAAATTTCAAAATTGAGGTGAGGAAGCCAAGGAAGGTGAAAAACAAGTAAGAAGAACTAAGGAAATTAAGGTATTTTGTCATCTCTTCACTTAATCTTCCTTCTTCCTTCTCTTGTGGGTGGTTTGACCTACACATGGCCAGCCCTAAGGGGTTGAATCTCTAGCTAAACTAAGGATGAATCTTAAGAATTGAAGGAAGGAGAATAAGAATATGCAAAGACAATTAACAAATAACTATAGAAAATCAAGATAGCAAAGTTAGGGTTTTAAGTGTCCTTTGTAAAATCTAACTTGATACAATGATTCCTATGCTTAAATGAGTGTTTGGATAAGTTCTTAAGATCCCTAAAAGGCTCCCCATATGCATCTTCCACCAAGAAAACAAAGAAAACTCCAAGGATAGCCTTAAGGAGCATAGCCTCGGCCTAAGGGACTTGGGGCACCTAGGAGAATTTTTAATTTGTTCCAAACTTATTTTTGAGTCATATATGATGGAAGAGGATGAGAGGAAGCCTTGAAAAAATTTTAGAAATCATAAAAAGTGAGATGGCATCATAGGTTCCATAATATGACCTAAAGAAGCAACACTTAGTTAGGCTCCTTGTTTTAATTGTGTGATGACTACAAAAGGCTTAAAAGGAGTCAAGAATCATAAATGAAAGGAAAGAATAGAGCCTAGAACTCAATTGATGGATGTTGCTTCATTAGGTGCATTTTGAAACCATAAAGGGGCTATTAGACTAAGTTGGTATTTAAGGAAGATGTATAGCTTTAGAAATGATTCCAAGAACTTAATTGGCTTCCATATATTATGTTTAGGCCAAGAGAAACAAGCCTTACATTATTGTGAGTGTGTGGCCAAGGAAGGCAGCAAAATTTCAAGAGAAAAAGTGTGCTTGTGTGGCAAAGGTAGCTCTCTCCACTTTCTCTCATGCATGAATGTGTGCTTACCTTGTTTTTGAATATGTGTATATGTGTTTTAAGCCATGAAAAGTGTTTTAGCATATGCTTATATTCCATGGTACCATGATGTTGTATTATGTTTTCAAATTATACCTAGTATGTTTGCTTGGGTTTGCTTGAGTGTGGTGAAGCCAAGAACCCTTAAAATTAGTTGAGACAAAGTAAAGAGTCTCCCAAGAGTGAGGTTGAGTCAAAACCTCTTAGAGAAAATGGGTGATGCAAGTCCAAAATCTATAAGAGAATGGGTGAGGCTAATCTACTTACTTGGCAAGCCTATGTATGCCTTGTATGACTTGTTCAAATGCCAAGAGTGTTTCTTGAATGATCATACATTTCATTATGCCTATACATGTATTTTTAAGACTTGTTTTGCATTCTTTATGTGTGATTGAAAGGGAGATGAGCTATTGAGATTCTTTCAATCTCATTCCCTCCTCTCCAATATCTTAACATGCTAGGTGGACCACATGAGTAAGGTAATGGAAGCCATCAAGTTGGAAGATGAGAGTTTGACAACAAAATGCCTAGTTTTATCTCTTTTGTAGCCATATGTATGGCATATGATGTAATCCTATGATGGAATTGTTGTATAATCATTTGAACATATGTAATTACTCATATGTTTGATGTATGTATGATTTTTGGTACCAAATGAATGATAATGTAGTTTTTGAACCTTGAATGACAATGTAAAGCATGTGTAATCTTGTGTATGGCATGGGATGAGAGAGTGAGTTTTTAATTTCTGGGTATATTCACCTTTGAGACAAGTTTAGAAAGCCATTTTGGTGTATTCCCACGTTCTCAAATGGTCATGGTTGCCTTAAAACTCAAAATGGACCATTTAGACCCTTTGTAAGACTTAAAAGTGACCATTTCACAACCCAATGTCAAAATCTGACCAAATGAACGAGTTTGCCCATGAAATTTGGCAAACATATAGATCTTATCTAGAGATTTTTTAGAAGAAAAAGATCAGATTATTTGGAGCTCTGTGGAAGTTATTATGAATTTTCAAAGTTGGCATTTTTCTGCTAAACTGATACAGACACTGTTCATATGGTCAGTAAATTGGGCTGTATTATTAGAGATCCAAATGATGTCCAATACTTATGAAATTTTATAAAAATAAATTAGACATGATAAGCTTTACATGGCCACTGAAATCACCCCAATTAAACCTCTGAGCAGGGAGATATCAATTTTTGAAATTGGAGAATAGTACCAATAATGATAGTCAACCTCTGGTACTATTCCATCAATTTCCACTATTTAGAAGCCCCTATTGTGGTCTGTATATATTTTTGTGATAAATTATACATCTGTATCTTTCCAGATTGGTAAAGTATGCTTGATTTTGATTTTTTTAGAATTAGTTATGATTTTTCAAAGTTCATGTCAGTATGTTGGAATTCCTGGCCAAGGCTGTACCATTGAATTTCATGTATTCCATCCACTTGCACAAGTTCTAGGCCACTTCTCGAGATAGCTATGAATTGTATTTGTGTAATTAAATATGAGAATGAGATGAATGAGTTTAACTTAAGTTATAATTTTTGCACAAATCGGACTTGTGTAACTTAAGTTATAATTTTTTAAAATTTGGACCTTAACATGTGTTAAAGCTATAAAAATGAGCATATGGTGTATCTCTTGAAAGTTAAGCCTCTTTTTATGATGTCCCAAGAATAACAAACTTCTTTGGCATGAATTTGAAGATGAAAATATTCATTTGTACACAATTGAATTATTTGAGGCTTTCAATGATTGGAAATTCCACTGCTAAAAGTATAAATATAACTAATTGTTATTAAATGAGTAGTATGATATGAGATTTTTATATAATCTACTTTGGCATGACCATTCCAACCTTGCCATATCAATGATTCACTAACATAAAATATGACCTACATTAAAATATAATCATACCACTTATTTAGTTGGCTTAGAAATTTAACTTAGCATTTTGCACCTATAGTGGCCATATTGCATTTCATTAACTCTAACACTAATCTTATAACTTGCATTTCATTCTTAGGTCATTTTACACTTGCTATACCAGCCATATGAGTATTTCTCCTTTTGTGCACACTTATGGAATCTATAACTTATTTTATGCTTAATCAAGGTTTATGGTTCCATAATGCAACACACCATACTTTTGACCAATTTAATGACTCATATGGTCTTAAAATCATTCTAGCAAACATTTTAAATCATCACATTCATTAAAATTAGATATTGGCTCACCAAGAACCCTAGGTAGCACTATCTTGAATTCTATAACTTTCTATATGACTTTCTTTGCACAATCTTACTCATTATCCTTCTAAACCCTTGTTTTTATCAAATTTTTCTCAAGTTCATGCTTCTTCCTCCTTCTCTCTCTCTAGGTAGAACCATACATGGATTAGGTCTTATCACACCCAAAAATACGACCGCGTGGCGCCTTTAACAAAGAAATTCGATCTTCAAATGAAATTGAAGACCAAAATAGAAATTGAAATAAGTGTAAGGGTTCAGGAGTCGCCACCAAAATTTTATTTTTGAAAAGGCAAAAATTTGGAAAAACCTTTTTAGTTGAAAACAAAAATGAAAAAAAAAAGTCTGCGAACCAGAAAAATGGATTCGGGAGTCGATTATGAGTGAGGAAGGTGTTAGGCACCCCACAACACCTGTTACTATGAACGGTTACTCTAAGTCAATTGTGCAAAAATAAAATGGCCTAAATTCTATTTTAACTCTTCCTAACAAATCACATGCAAAATAAAAAATTAAATTAAAGAAAATAAAATTAAGAAAGAAAGGAAATAAAAAAAATGAGAGTAAAAGAAAAATGAAAGAAATGAAATTAAAGAAATAAACAAATATATATTTATTTACAAAGGCGAACTTGACCTAGGATGAAACTTAGGGCCTACGTACCCTTTAGAAGGGATCAAAGTCCACATAGTTCGATTATAAATTGTATTTAGTTGATGTTTTGTTTTGTTTGATTTTTATTTGATTTTTAATTTTTGATTTTTTTTTAGTTTTTCTTTGTGGTCTTTATTCTTTGTTGTTGTTTTGTTTTTGTTTTTATTTTTTTTTCTTTTTTTTCTTTTTGAAAAGACAAAAAAAATAAAATTTACTTTTTCTTTTAACAAATAAAACGGTTTTGAAATTGATTGACGTGTTTTAATTTGCTAGAAGTAAATATAATTTCATTTTCTTTATATTTTTAATTCTTTACTTTTTATCATCCTTTGTTTTTTATCTTCTCTTGCTAGGTCTTCTTTCTCTTTTTTTTTTTGTTTTTAGTATGTGTTTTATTTTTTTCTTCTTCTTTTTTGTTTACCCTTGTTTCTTCTCTTTTTCTTGTTTAATTTTGTGTTTCGTTTTATTTTATTATTATTTTTTTGTTTATCTTTGTTTTGTTTGTGTTTTTTTTTCTTTTTTTTTTGTGTTTTCACCTTGTTTCTTTTATCCTTTTTTTATTTTCTTATTATTTTTTATTTTTTATTTTTTTACTTTTGTTTTGTTTTATTGTTTTTTGTTCAATGATTGAAGTTAAAAAAAGATTTTTCTTTTTAATTTTTGTATTTTCGAAAACTTTTTGTTTAATTCGATTTTAATTTTCAACTTTCTTAATTTTTCTTGTATTTTGGTTTTTCTTGTTGTTTTTTTCCTTTTATTTTTTTTGTTTTGTTTTTATTATTGTTTTTATTTTTATTCATCCTTTTTTATTATTTTGTTTTTATCCTTTTTATTTGTTTTTATCTTGTTTCATATTGAGCTTTTACATTATCATTTTTTATTCCTGATTTTTCAATTTCTCACTTATTTAAATGATTTTTTTCTTCTTATTTTATTTTTATTTCATTCTTCTCTTTCTTATTCTTTTTTTTTTTGAAATTTTGGTTTTTCTTATTTTTTCATTTCTTACCTCTGTTTAAAACCAAAGAGTAATCTTTTCATTTTTATCAAAATAAATAAAAGGGTTCATGAGTTGATAAAAATTAATTGTTCACCAACTATTTCATTTTTCTTGTTGATTGCCTTTTTTCTTTTTGAAAATTTTATACAAAAGCTCTTTTGGTTGAAGCCCTTGAAGCCTGAAATATTTAAATATAAATTTGAGACCCAAAAGCTACCAAGGAGGCTTATTGGCCACACATGATCTTTTGGGTTAACTAGGTGCTTGAAGGGACAAAAAATCCCACACAGTTATTCTAAGAAATAACGTTATAAAACAAAAATGAGATAAAAGAATATTTACAAAACACTAACTTGTGAATGTGTGTGATTTGTGTTCAATCTCATATTAGTCTATTCTGAATATACATCATGGAATTGTACATAAATTGGGTGTAAGTAAAGAACCAGTGAAGCCGTCCCCCTCGCCTTCTCTTTCATCATCTGCCCAAGAATCTCTCTAGCAATCTGCCTGATCAGTGACGCTTTTCCTTGTCCTCCTTGTTCAGCTATTCCCATCCCACATATACTCTCCAGTAATTTTCATGGCCAATGGTGCAGATATGACAAAAAGGGAAACATAAAGATGTGTTAGCTCAAATCCAACTAAAACCATTATGCCATATTGCTAACAAATTCATACTCCCCCAATCACAGAACCTCGATGGTAGTACTATTTTTTTAACAACTCAAAATGTCTAACCCCGCAATCTTCAATCAAATGGATACCCATTTACTAAAACATTTCACCAGTTCCAGTCAAAGTCGAAGTAACATTGGTTCAAATCTAGTTTTGACAACAAATTTTAACACTGGGAATATTGCGATCAAGGCGTTATGAACCAAGACAAATTAAGCTATCCACGCAGCAAATTTCAACAATGGGAATACTATAATTAAAGTGCTATGACTCAATCCAATCCAGCAACAAGCTTCTACAAAGGAAGCACCCAGGATCCTAATCACTTAATTTCGACATGCTAGGACCTACCACATCAGAAATATTTGAGAAATCCTCCCTTAGGCATTTAAACAAATACTTACCAGGTGATAAGCATGATATTTTATACATTTTATTCTCCTTAATTTAGACATTTTAGTTCCAAATATAGTTTTAGGGGTCTAATTAAATGGAATTTGGTTTTAGTAGTCATTTTCTACATTTTAGGAATTAATTTACAAATTATTGATTTTTAAGGCTCAATTTTATCCTTAATAATTTTGTGAATATTTCTGTCTATTATTCTTGCAGAATTTTTTATGGATAATTGGTATTTGAATAGGAGATTATTTTGGAGAAGAAGTGGAGGTTTGCCAAGTCCAAGGAAGCCATGCATTCCATCTTCTCATTCTCACATCTCTCACCCACTTGGTTTGCACATACATATCACGTATGGGTCTCTCTCTATGGAGCATCAACATGTTGCAGCTGCTGAAACAAGAAGCGTGGAGAGCATGCAGAAGCTATGAGAAAGAAGCTACACACTTGAGCTTGAAAAGAAGAACATTTGGATGAGAAGCTAACATGGAGTACAACTCGAGTTCTAAGTGCTGGGCTGATTAAAGAAGCTACATGGGTTGCGGGACGAGCCACTCAAAATTTAGCGCCGTTGCCGGGGAATTAGATTCTCAATTGTTCAAGAAAGTTTTCTAGGTATTTTAGCTCTATTTTTGTTCTGTTTTGGTTTGATTTTTGTTCTTTTTTTAGCTTGGAATTGGGTAATTTTGGTGTTCAGCGTCAAGTGTCCTGCTTGCTGGAATTTTTGTTTGAAGTACCCAGGAAATTCTTAAACTTTGTTTTCTGTAGTTTTTAGGTGTTTTGAGCAAAACCAATAGCAAAGCTATTAGGTGCACCATTTTTTGGCCAAATTCCAACGTTTTAAGCACTTTTTGAATTTTTTAGTATTTTTTCGAATTTTTTTAGGAATTTTTCAATTTTTCTGGATTTAATTTCTTTATTTTTTGTGAGTTTATTCTAGTGTTATCAACCTCTGTTTTGAAGTATTTTTGATAGTTAGTTAAGTCATAGCTTCATTTGAATTTTTTTTTCTCTTAAATTAGAGTTAATTTTAGTTATAATTTGTTAGTGATTTTACTTGTGCTGAAAGTGATTGAACTTCTCATTTTATTGTCTTTAAATGAATCCATATCATTATTCTAATCAAGGTGTCTATGATTCTTGGGTAGAGAATAGGATTTCTCAGAAGTTGGATGAAGCCATGTCAATGCTTCAAGGTCTTTTTGAACGACAAAGACAAGAATGGCAAGCACAATAATATCAACAAGTCCAACAACCATGCTACCAACCACACTATCATTCTTATAAAGTTCACCCCAGTCACCAACCATACCACAATCCATATGAGATTCACCCAAACTACCACCATCATTATGAGCCATACCACAACTTCCATGTGCATGAGCTAGAATATCATCCTGATAATTACCATGAGAGGTACATGCAACAAGAGGTCCAGAGGGAACCAATTGAGGAAGAGAGGATGATGCAGCTAATGGAAGCTTGTATTATTCAAAACCAACAATTGGAGCAAATGGTCCAACGGGGAACTAAATGGTTGCAACTCCAAGACCAACAAATAATGGATAACCTCATGAAGGATTCAGGATTTCAAATGAATCAATTGACTTCAAGTGCTACTGAATTAATTGAAGAGCAAATTAGAAGGGAATGTATAAAGGAGGAAGAATCCTATTCATTGGGTAATATCCTTCCATCTTCTAATACATTACAATTTGTTAGAATTGATTCTAGTATACATGATAGCACTGTGATTCTTGATGCATATAATGTTGTTGATTCTGAATTGCATGATAATGATGTTGATGAGGAAATTGTTGTTGAATCTCCTGATTTAGTTAATTGTGGTAACTCATTGAGCAAAATTGACACATTTGTTGATGTTCATGATTCCTTGTGTACTAATGCACTTGGAATTTCTACTCTTAGCTGTGATTGTAGTGATGAATTCATGTCTGAATCTGTTAATGATGAATCTATTGAGTCTAGGGTAGTAGATAAGTGTGGGGGTGACCTAGAATGTGATGATCATTCTATTCCTAGTGTGGAACTGGTTGATAAGTCTGTTGATGATGCATCTTCTGAGTTTAGGGATAGCATACCATCAAGACCATGTGACATAGTTGATTTCAATGATTCTCTTGATTGTGTATGTGTCGAATTTGCTATATATGATAGATGCTCTCAAATTAATGCTTTCATTGAGACTAGTGAGTTCCTCACATATTCTAATCAACATGATTCCTCACTAGCCTATGATGGTATGACTGATGAAATAATGAAAGTAGCATGTGATAATGATATAGACAATGAAATTGTTGAGCAGCTTCTTGTTGATAATTCAGACCCAACTCTTGAATGCTTATGTGATGATATGCATACATGCCCTGTGTGTGCTGAGATTAATGAGTTTTTGGAGTCTGATAAGTCTACTGAATCTAAAGAATCCTTCTTTGCACTGAATTTGTTGATGAAACTGATTCTACTGATCATACTAGTATTAATGAGAGCATGCATAGTGATACTACTAATATTGAATACCTTATTGATCCTTGTGCTCTTGTTGATACTGGTGAGAGACTAGATTCTATTGTTAATCATTGTTAAGAATTTTGTGAGCCTACTGATGTCTCTTTGGTAAGGGAAGATGTTATTTCTATTGTTGAGAGTCCGGAACAAATTCTTGAAGTTGGTGAGCTAATTTCCAACAATCAACAGACTCTCTTAGTTGAGGAGAATCAACTGCCAGATGCCTTGAACTCAAAGGACTGTGAGAAGTTACAATCTAATTTTTCTGTTGATGCAGTGACTCTTACTGATGAGAGTCAAGTAGATTTTATTGGCTTTGATAGATTTCTAGAGAGTTTTGAGTCTAGTGTTTTTAAATTTGATTTTAAATTTTCTTTCTTTGGTTTTGAATGTCTTAAATTTGATTTTCCTTCTTTTCTTGCTTGTGAAATTGCTGAATATGACTTTCTGAGACTACTGATGGTTGAGGAAGTCCATGAGTCATCACTGTAAGATCAATCTAAATGCTTCAAAGTAGTTAGACTTAAAGTTGTTCAACTAAGAAGGAATACAGTAGTTTTAATTCTTGTTTTTGATACTTATGATTAGTTAGTCTTTGATAGAGTTCTTTTTAGCTTAGGATTTAATTTTCTTTTCTTTTTTGCATTACATTTTGTTTTGTTTCTATTTTGTAGGTAATAAAAGGTTGCTAACCAGCTACATAGGAATCTAAGCCTACCATTGGAATCTCCATTTTCAAGTTCATCCGGTTGTACACTCTCTTTTCACTCTCTTTATATTGTGTTGTTTATCTGTTGACTGGATTGTGTGCTGGCATTGAGGACAATGCAATATTTAAGTGTGAGGGGGAGAGTCATTGATTCCATCCATCTTTTCCTTGTTTCCTTGTTTTGAAAAACAAAATTTGAATTTTTGAGAAAATTTTTTGAAAAAATAGCGTGATTCTTTTTAGTTTTTCTGTGAAAATTACAAGTTGAGATGATCATAGCTTAGATTCACTTAGACATGATAAGCAATGAATCTTGTGTCTTGATTCAAGTGAAGTGGCAATGAATTTGATTTCAATGAATTATTTGATAGCCATTAGTTAGTGAGGATTTGAGCCATAATTGTTCATTTCTAGTATGTATTCATCTATCACTGCTTTCACTCTAGAACTTGTCTTGATTCTTTGTTGAGACCACATTTGCATTTGCATGCATGAAAATGATAAGGCATCCTTTTCTTTTTGTAACTAGATAGCCAAAAAGCCAACCTACATGCATTTTATCCATTGTTTAGCCACTTTGAACCTTAATTTTCTTTTCTTGTTAGCCTATAGCCATTTAAAATGTTTTCCCACCTTGTTTTAAGATGCCTTAGAGACTTTAAGGGGCACTACACTTGTTCAGGGTAGATGAATGTATGCTTTGCATCCATTTAGGCCATTATTATTCAAAGAATTTGCTCTAAGAAAAAAAAAAGAAAAAAGGAAGGAAAAGCATTTGAAAATTAAAAGAAAGAAGTCTTACAAATTGAGTTTATAGTTGCCTATACTTGTTGGAAATAAGGCCTTGAATGCATATTCTTTCCTATCCTAGATTTTCATTTATTGCTCTTGAAGTCCTAAGTTGTTCTATTTGTTATTTGTTTTCCCCTTGTTTTAGTCATCCATTCATTTCACTCCCCTAACCCCATTACAACCCTAAATAAAGTCCTGTTGATTTGTGTATTGCATTTAGCATGAGTGGTGGAGGCTTAGAAGCTTGACAAGCTTATGGTAGTGAGGTTTTGATAGGTGGAACTTGAGTGATACACATACCTTGACCATTTGAGAGTTGAGAGTAAACACTAATCCAGGTGAGGGGCTATGCATTTTGATTCATTCTTTTCGAATGAAATTGCCATGGAGCTTATTTCTTGATGCAAGTGAAGTTAGTTTTGATTGTTGAAGTGTTGAAGAGTTGTGATTAATCCTCACCTTGTAATTTCTACACTTTCTTTTTTCATTTTCAGTTTTCCACTTGTTTTTCCTTAGATTTTGAGCTTTGCCCGGGAGTGCAAAAGTTTAAGTGTGGAGGAATTTGATAAGCATGATATTTTATACATTTTATTCTCCTTAATTTAGACATTTTAGTTCCAAATATGGTTTTAGGGGTCTAATTAAATGGAATTTGGTTTTAGAGGCCATTTTCTACATTTTAGGAATTAATTTACAAATTATTGGTTTTTAAGGCTCAATTTTATCCTTAATAATTTTGTGAATATTTCTGTCTATTATTCTTGCAGAATTTTTTATGGACAATTGGTATTTAAATAGGAGATTATTTTGGAGAAGAAGTGGAGGTTTGCCAAGTCCAAGGAAGCCATGCATTCCATCTTCTCATTCTCACATCTCTCACCTACTTGGTTTGCACATACATATCACGTATGGGTCTCTCTCTATGGAGCATCAACATGTTGCAGCTGCTGAAACAAGAAGCATGGAGAGCATGCAGAAGCTATGAGAAAGAAGCTACACACTTGAGCTTGAAAAGAAGAACATTTGGGTGAGAAGCTAACGTGGAGTACAACTCGAGTTCTAAGTGCTGGGCTGATTAAAGAAGCTACATGGGTTGCGCGACAAGCCACTCACCAGGCATATTTCAAGACTAGTGCAGTATAAAACATTTCACATTTCATCTATGGCCACTTAACGTGGGAGTATCGAGATCTCATCATGACATATAAATCAGCACCCAACATCATGTTCCAAGTAACAAAAATCAAAACCAAACACATAAATATGTTCAACAAGAGAAAAATCTTGATTTTAATCATTAGATCACCTAATCTTCTATTCCCATCTAGTGTTATTAGTAGCTAAATGTAATGCAACGTTGACACACCTAGAAGGAGCAATATTCAAAATCATTATCATCTATAGTATCAAGCAAATCGGTGAAGTAAATTAGCATGGGATAAAGCATAAAATGATTCAGAGAATAGGCAAGTTTCTACTGAGACGACTCAAAATACAATATCCCCACAATCTAAACCCATTTCATTCATGATAAATCAACAATCTGCAAGCATATTCCATTGATTAAAAGGAAGGAAATAGGGTGAATCTTTGAACAAAAGAAGTGTGTCCGAGGAACTCACCTCTCTTGGTCAAATCAAGAGTTTGCCTCTGTATGGGTGTGAATGCAGAAGCCTGGAAAGCACGATGTCTCTCTCTGGCCCCGAATTCTTCATCCTTGCATCGTTCTCTTGGCCTCTTCTTCCTTTCGGATTCGTGGCTTCTGACCCCCTTCGTTCTCTCGATCTCTTTCGTCTCTCAACTCACGCTTTTCTCTCAGTCACTGTCTCTCTTTCCCGCTGATTCTCTCTCTCATTTTTTCGTTGAACCTTTTTATCGTGTTCTCCACCTCTTTTCTCAGTCGATTTTTCGCCTCTCAGTCTCTTCCCCCAACTTTGATCTCCCCCAAATCGGAGGGCCTCCTCTCTTAGGCAACCTCACAGTCTTTCCTCCTTTTTTTTCTGACTCTGAAAAACTCCCTCGGGTCTCGCCTTCTCTGCCTCCCTTGCACTCTCTTGCTCTCCCCTTCTATCTCAGAACACCTGCTCCACCTTCCTCCCTCCTTCTCCTCTCTGCGTATGTCCCCTCTCCTTCAGAATCGTGCCCCTTTCATCTCTGTCCGTCTGTACCCCTACCCTATGCCCCTTTTTGTTGCCCTAGTGAGTCCCGTTTTTGTGTCTGTCCCTCTGCTTTTGTGCGTCTCCCTTTTTTTCTGTCCATTTGTCCGTTTTTTGTCTCAGCCAAAGGAAAGGACAGAACGGAAAGGGGGGACCATAGGGGCACCGGGTAGGGTTGCATTTGAATCCGGGTTGGGCTCGAGTGGTTGGGCTTGGTTAGATCTAGATTGGGCTTGCTTTTTGTTTTTTTTTTTAGTTGATTTTGAACTCTTAATTTATTTTTCTTTGGACTCTTTTTTTTATTTTTTATTTATTTTGGCTTGGGCTCTCTTGAATTAAGTTTTAATCTTTTTCTTTTTTTTGTTTTCATTTTGGGTTTTCTTCTTTATATATATATATATTACTTTGTTTTTTTTAGTCCTTTTTTTATAATAATTTTTTTATTTTTTTTGTTTTAATTATTATTCTTTTAATTATTATTATTTTTTAGTGTTTTTTTTTTATTTGCTTTTAGCCATTTTTCTTTGTGGGATTTTACTTTTTTTCTTTTTAATTTATTTATTTCTTTCTCTTTTTTTTTGTCTCTTTTGATTTTTTTCTTTAATTCCATTTATTTTGAACTTTTGTTACTCCCTCTTTGATTTTTTTTTCTTTGTTTTTTGTTTTAACTTTGGATTAATTGGCTTTTATTCTTTTATTTTTATTTTTAATTCTATTTTTGAGTTCCTTCTCCTTTGATTTTTCTTTGAGCTTATTAAACTTAAAAGACTTGTTTGATTTTTTTTATCTTTATTTTTTTATTAGTTTAATTTTATTATTATTTTTGGAGTATGCCTGGACAAAATACAGTGTCCACAGTTGCCCCTCTTTACTTGTTTCTTAAGCAAAGAAATTAAAAATATAATTTTTGATATTTTTTGCATAAGAAATAAGTAAAGATAAGAACACGTATTTTGTCTAGGGCGATTTGATTGTTAAGAGCGACCCAAACAATATATAATGTTTGCACGCTGCCCCTCTTTACTTATTCTTTAAGCAAGGAGATCGAAAATGTAATTTTTGGTATCCTTAGCTTAAGAATAAGTAAAGATGGAAACATACATTTTTTTTGGGGAGCTAATAGGTCAAGGAGAGTTAACTTACCTAGATGCGCTGGAACTTGATAAAAGTTACTTGTAAGTACAAGATCTCTGAAGGTATGCTCAATTTATACAAGATTTTTGGATGCTTGGTGTATGTAGGGCTTTTGGATGCCTATTCTGGTAGGACTTTGGATGCCTATTCGAGCAGGACTTTTATTGGTGCCTGTTCTGGCATGACTTAAAGGTGCCTCTTCTGATAGGACTTTGGTGCCTGTTCTGGCAGGACTTTGATGCCTGTTCTGGCAGGACTTAGGTACCTATTCTGGTAAGACTTAGGTGCCTATTCTGGTAAGACTTTTGGTGCCTGTTCTGGCAGGACTTTGATGCCTATTCTAGTAGGACTTTTATTAGTGCCTGTTCTAGCAGGACTTTGATGCCTATTCTGGTAGGGCTTTTAGTGCCTATTCTGGCAGGACTTTGATGCCTGTTCTGACAGGACTTAGGTGCCTATTCTGGTAGGACTTAGGTGCCTATTCTGGTAGGACTTTTGGTGCCTGTTCTGGCAGGACTTTTGGTGCCTATTCTGGCAGGACTTTTGTGTGCCTGTTTTGGTAGGACTTTAGTGCCTATTCTAACAAGACTTTTATGTGCCTATTCTGGAAGGACTTTTGTGTAGGGTTCTGATAGGACCTAGGTGCCTATTCTAGTAGGACTTTTGGTGTCTATTCTGGCAGGACTTTGATGCCTATTCTAATAGGACTTTTATTGGTGCCTGTTCTAACAGGACTTAAGGGTGCCTATTCTTCGCAAGACTTAAGGTGCCTGTTCTTCGCAGGACTTTGGGTGCCTATTCTTCGTAGGACTTAAGGTGATTGTTCTTCGCAAAACTTTGAGGGTGCCTATTCTTCGTAGGACTTTGGGTGCCTATTCTTCGTAGGACTTAAGGTGCCTGTTCTTCGCAGGGCTTTGAGGGTGCCTATTCTTCATAGGACTTTGGGTGCCTATTCTTCATAGGACTTAAGGTGCCTGTTCTTCGTAGGACTTTGGGTGCCTATTCTTCGTAAGATTTAAGGTGCCCGTTCTTCGTAAGACTTTGAGGGTGCCTATTCTTCGTAGGACTTTGGGTGCCTATTCTTCGTAGGACTTAAGGTGTCTGTTCTTTGTAGGACTTTGGGTGCCTATTCTTTATAGGACTTTAGGTGCCTGTTCTTCGCAGGACTTTAAGGGTGCCTATTCTTCATAGGACTTTGGGTGCCTATTCTTCGTAAGACTTAAGGTACTTGTTCTTCGCAGGACTTTGGGTGCCTATTCTTTGAAGGACTTAAGGAGCCTGTTCTTCGTAGGACTTAAGGTGCCTATTCTTCGCAGGACTTTGGGTGCCTATTCTTCGTAGGACTTAAGGGTGCCTGTTCTTTACAGGACTTAAAAGTGCATATTCTTCGTAAGACTTAAGGGTGCCTGTTCTTTGCAGGATTTAAAGGTGTCTGTTCTTCGCAGGACTTTGATTACCTTTTCTAGAGAATTTTTTTTTTAACTTGAAAACTTTTCTTCATTTATCTATGTTTTATGCAAGATAATGCACCTATATGAAATGTGTAATGCATGCAAAATACTTGACTTTTGAATTTAACAACTCAATTTTGCCCCAATATAAATCGAGGTTATTGTAGGTGTCAGAAGTATGAAGCATCTGAGGATGCTACAATTTATGGAATGCACACATTTTGTTGTGCCCCAATATGAACTTGAGGTCCATATAATGCATGCCTAAGTAAAATGCAAGAAGCATATAAGATGCTTTATGAAATGCCAAGTATTTGTTTTCACTTGCCCCAACATGAACTATGGTCTAAGTAATGTATGCAAATGTAGAATGCATGAAACATATAATGCAAATCTTTCTTTTTGCTTGCCCCAGTGTAAACTAAAGGCGATGTGATGTATGCGAGTGCAAGGATAGAGAAAACATGTGATGCTTTATTTTATGAGATGCGAATTTTACCTTTGTTTGCCCCGGTGTAAACTAGAGGCTATGTGATGTATGCAAGTGTGAGGATAGAAAAGACATGTGATGCTTTATTTTATGAGATGCAAATTTTCTTTTATTTGCCCCAGTATAAACTAAGGGTTATGTGATGTATGCAAGTGTGAGGATAGAGAGAATATTGGTGCTTTATTTCATGAGACGCAAATTTTCCTCTAAGTCCTCCAATGTAAGCTCATTTTAATGTGGGATATACATGAGCATGATATGTGAAGCATATGAAATGTAAATTGTTCTTTCTCTCTTTTTTTTTTTAAAGTGCAGAATATATTTTTTCCTTGTCTCCATGTGAACCTGGTAATAGGTGATGTATAAGGGATACAATTTTTTCTTTTTAAATGGAGAAAAGAGAGAAAAATGAGGGCATTATCTCTAAATATTCTTAAATTGATTTTGATCGCCTCAAAAGAAAGAAGAGGAGAGGGAACATTATTTCTAAATGTTTTTATTAATTTTAACCTTTGAAATTCTTCTTTTTTTTCTTTTTTTTTTTATAAATGAAATTATCTCAAAGGGACATTATTTTTTGTGTCTTTGACTTGATTTTGAATTTTGGATTTGTTTTTTATTTTCTTTTTTTTAAAAAAAATTAATTGATGATGAAAATGTGATTCCCTCCTTTTTTAGTTCTTTTAAAAAAAATCAATTTAAGTTGGAAAGAAAAAGATGCTTTGTTTGTGTACAAAATCAATGCAAACACATGATGTATGAAAAATCTCAATTTATAAAATATAGGATTTTTAGCCCTTTGCCTTTAGAAAAATTTCACACCTTAGCTCTTTCCAGGTCCTAATGAGAAAAGTTGGGCTTTTAAGTATCTAACCAAATTTTCCCTTTGTCATTCAGATGAAGGAATTTATTGATGGCTTTTGGCTAGCCACAAATGCCCCTGAAGGAGTATCCCAAGTTAAGAAAACTCAACGCTCTTGTTTTGATTTATTTTTAAATAATTTTCCTCCAAATGATTTGTTTGCCATCAACTTTAGACTACTAACTTAGTAAGGCAATCTTCTCAACTCTTCATCATTAATGTTTGAAAGGTCAATAGGCTAAACCCACACTCATCTTATTTAACAATGTCAATACAATCATGCATTACGGGATACAAACACATACGCTTGGGAAAGAAACAAATACCCTCAACAGTAAAAGGATATAAGGGCTGATGAAGAATGTGATCTTGATAGAGAAATGGAATAGACAACGGCTAGACACAATGTACGGAATAAGAAGATGCCCCAGTTCTACACTTGAAGCATTTCTCTCTAAACAATAGAGAAGTGAAATGGCAAGGAAATGGATATGACAGGATAAAGAGAAGGTTCATTTCTAGATTTAAACTTCTTTTGAAAGGAACAATTGATGTAAGTGAAAAAATTTGCTTTGAATCACACTTTTTGCCCCATTTTCTATTACTCTAATTTTTTCTAATCATTCCCTTTAAGAAGATCTGTCCCATTATTTTTTCAAACAAGCTAAACCTCAACAAGGACTTTTGATGCTTATAGTGCAGCCTTGGTAAATGGGTTTATGAAATAAAAGATATCAGGCTCAAGAATTAACATGCCCCAGTCAAGTCTCCTATTAGTCTCCTTCCTTTATTGCTTTAACAAAATTCTATACTTGAAATCCACTTAACAAGAGAGGATGTCTCCGGGTTGTAATGGGGGTCTAGTGGGTAAATGTGCATCTTAAGAAAGAAAGGTAACAAGGCCTAAACATTCATGTAAGTTCACAATGAGAATTTTAACTGAGTAATTGTACCATCTTGGTAGGACCAATCGGCTCATGACAATTAACTCAATCTTTTCTTTTGAAAGATCCTTTTTTGTTCAGCTCAACTGTTTTCTAGAGACTTTTCCCCCTTTTTGTTTTGAACCTCTTGTGCCTCATAAAACTCTTCCTTGAGAATTTTTCCCCTTGATTGTATGCTAGGGTGAAGCTCCCTTTTAGAAGCTTAATCTCTAGGAGCTTTCCTTTTAAGGATTTCCTTCATCCTATGACTTTTCTTTTCTTCCTCCAATTTGTTTCCCTTTTCTTTAATTTAATCTTTTTTCTTAAAGGAATCCACTATGATGCCAAAATTGTTATTTTTTTCTTTATGTAGAATTCTCATTGCTTCTCAGGTTCGATTCATGTTCAGCATTTGAAGAAAAAAAAAAATTTTTTAGGCCCAAAGTGGTTAGCAACAGTTAAGAAGTGTTTGGATAATTGAAAAAAACCTGACCCTTTCATGATATTTGAATTACTAGCATAAAAATTTGTTAAAGACTTCCCATCCCAAAGGTTGCAATTACGGTGAAGGAAATGAACATCACTCCTGGCTCAATTGAGGTGACTAGAGGTTACTCTTTTGTATTTGAGGAAGACAAGAAAAAAAATGCTTTGTATCCTAAACATAATTTGCTTGTGGGATATGTATTCACATTTGTAATTTGGCCTTTTCTCTCTCTCTTTGTAATTGAAGTAGGGGCATATAATTAGTTTTAGATTTAACCCTTCACATCGATTAACTCTTTTCATAAGGAGTTGGACATTATACTCTTGGGTTTTTGGTCATTTAGGAGAAACATGCAAGGAAAAAAGTTGTGTTAACATAATTAATGGAATGGAAGGGTCCGTAAAGGGTGAGATGGGAGCATATGACCATCATATTGACAAAGTTAAATCAAATAAGGTCCAATGAATCACCTTCTGGTAGCCTTGGATTTTAGCTAGACAGAAGAATACTGAACCAACAAGCATTAACTAATTATGATACGACAAGCAACTTCTTTAAGAGTTCAATCACCAAGAAATCCCCCAAAGATTTAATTTCTTATGTTTAGTTGCACCTTGTTCATGAAGAAGTTGCAACCCTTTTTTTGGAATGCCTTATTGCCTTAGGATCAAGTTTGCGAATTTTTTGGACAATGCCATCTTGGGTGTGAAGGTTAGAGGCTAGTGAAGGAAGTAGCTAATCAGTTGCAAATTAGGTAAAGGACAAAGGTCCCAATGGAGGTAAATGACAAGTGTCTTGATTGATATAGTTTGTGGTTCTCAAAATGGCTAAACTCAACGAGTTTAGAGATTGATTGTTTAAGTTCTTTTCCTTTTTTTTTTTCTTTTTGGATGATAGTGGGTGGAGAGTAACAATTTGCAAATAAGGTGGTATGAAAAGTTAGGGGCCCGGGATGAAAGCAGACATAGCAGACTATGTCTCCCGATGTTTAGTATGCCAGAGAGTAAAAATAGAGCATCAGAAACCAGCAGGGTTACTTCAGCCTCTAGATATCCCGGAGTGGAAATGGGATAGCATAGCTATGGATTTTGTCATGGGTTTGCCCAGGACATTATCGAGCTATGATGCAATATGGGTAATAGTGGATAGGTTAACAAAGTCAGCACACTTTTTACCTATGAAAGCCACTTATACCCTAGATAAGTTAGCCCAGCTGTACATCAGGGAGATAGTTAGACTGCATGGTGTGCCTAAGAGCATAGTCTCAGATAGAGATCCCAGATTCACATCGAATTTCTGGAGATCATTACAAGATGCTCTAGGTACCAGACTTAGATTTAGCACAGCCTACCACCCTCAGACGGATGGACAGACAGAAAGAACCATCCAAACCCTAGAGGACATGTTGAGGGCATGTGTACTAGAATTGAAGGGGAACTGGGACACATACTTGCCTCTAGCAGAGTTTGACTACAATAATAGTTATCATGCTAGCATACAGATGGCACCGTATGAGGCATTGTATGGGAGGAAGTGTAGGTCCCCAATGTGTTGGGTTGAGCTAGGAGAGCGGAGCCTTATAGGCCCAGAATTGGTGGATCAGACCTCTAGACAAATAGAAACCATCAGAAGGAAACTTTTGACGGCCCAGAGTAGACAGAAAAGCTATGCAGATAAGCGTAGGAGGCCGTTAGAGTTTGAGGTCGGAGATCATGTTTTCATTAAGGTATCTCCATCCACAGGAATAGGTCGATCCATTAAAAGTAAGAAGCTCAGTCCCAAGTACATAGGTCCTTTCCAGATTCTAGATAAAGTAGGACCTGTGGCATACAGACTAGCTCTTCCTCCAAATATAAGCCAAGTTCATAATGTCTTCCATGTTTCCCAATTGAAAAAGTACCAGCCCGACCCCTCACATGTCATAGAATATGAGAATGTGCAGTTACAGGAGAATCTATCTTATATAGTATCGCCAGAACGGATCGTGGATGCTAGACTCAAGCAGTTACGGCATAAGACGATACCGTTGGTGAAAGTGGTTTGGAAGGGTTTGTCACCCGAAGAAGCCACATGGGAATTGGAGGAGGATATGAGGAAGAAGCATCCGGAACTCTTCCCATGAGGTATGTTGTTTAAATTTCGGGGACGAAATTTTTATAAGGAGGGTAGAATGTAATAACCCAGAAAAAAAAAAAGAGAAAAAGAAGGGAGAAAAAGGAAAGGAAAGAGAAGCTGGAAAATTTTCGGACAGCTGAGAATTTTCTAAGTTTTCTCGCCATAGCGAGATATGGAATAGCCATAGCGAGAATGCCTCTTCGCCGTAGCGAGTATGTCCCTAGCTATAGCGAGTGCGGCATTCCATATAGAAACCAGTAAGTTGCTCGCCGTAGCAAAATTGTTCCTAGCTATAGCGAGTATGGCATTCCATATAGAGACCAGGGAGTTGCTCGCCGTAGCGGCGCTTTAGCGAAGGCAGAGGTCTGGAATAGACCCGATCTCGCCGTAGCGACGCCATAGCGAAGACAAAAGTCTGGAACAGACACGAGCTCGCCGTAGCGAGGTCACTAACTCGCTGTAGCGAGAGCGGTCCAGAAAAGCGAGGAAAAGAGAAATTGACTTTTAAAAGCTTCCAAATCTCTTCTTTCTTCTTCTAACCGACTCTAACTCGTCTTAGGAGAGAGCAAAGGGCGGAGGAGAGAGAGAGAAGCTGAAGAGAAGAGGAAAGCACAAGAAAGGTATGAATCCTCATGGTTTCCTCTTCATATGTGGCCCTCTCCCTTTTTCCCCTCTTTCCTACGGTTCAGATGTTAGAAATGGTTAGGTTTGAGTCTGGTTTAGAGGAGAGAGAGTGGGAAACCATTCTTGAGAGAGATTAGAAGTAGATAGTCTTCTCTTCTTGCTTTTCCCCTTTCTTATGAGTTGAGAAAGAGAGGGATAGTTCATGGACCCTAGAGTGAGGAAGAAACCTAGAGTGAGAAGCTCAGTAGAGCTGCTTAGAAGTGATCCCTAGCTTAAGAATTGAGTAGTAAAGTATTAATTCCATGCTTTTGTGTGGTTAGGCTCAAGAGGGAACTCTCCCATCTAGAAGTTGTTGTGAAATCAACAAGGGAGGAGACCATTGACAGAGCAAGTAGTAAATAGCCAGCAAAGGTAGTTCTCTCCGCTTTCTCTCATGCATAATTGTGTATTTACATTGTCTTGCTTGTGTGTATGAATGATATGAGCTATGAGAAGTGTGTTAGCATGATTATGTGATATGATTGAGATGATGTTTTAAATGATTGTTTGGTTTGCTTGAGGAAATGGAAAAGCCAATAACCCTGAAGCCAAGGTGAGGATGAGCCGAAGCCCTAAGTTGGTTGAGCCATGTCTCCCAAAAGTGAGGTTGACTCCCAAAGAGTAAGGGTGAGTCTAAGTACCTCTAAAAGTATGGGAAGGCAAATCCAAAAGCCATAAGGGAAGGGGTGAGGCCGATCCAAGTACTCAGCGAACTCATGAATGTTATCCATGGCCATTTCACATGTTTAAACGTTTTCTATCATGTTTTACATGCTAACATGCCATACATGCATAATGAGACTTGTTGCATGCAATATATGTATGTTTGAATGAGAGTTGAACTGCTGAGATTCTCCGAATCTCACCCTCCCTCTCTACCATCCAACCATGCCAGGTGGCCCAAGTGAGATTAGGGATGGGAGCAACCACCACCAAGCATGAAGCTAGAGATAGAAGTTAATGAAGAAGAGTGTAAAGGCTTTTTGCCATATGTTGTATTATGAGAATTGTACATGAGAAATGTAAAGCAATGATGTAGCTTATGTACATTTATACTTTTTGCAAGATAATGTATATATTAATGATGAATGTATGAGAATGAGCTTTATGATGAATGAAATAGCATGGTTGAATGAGAAAGAGCCAATGGTAGCTTAGTATATATGGGTGCATAAGTGGGCATGGGGTAGTGAGTTTCCCCAATCTAAGTTATGAGACACTTGAGGTATGATTGATAGCTCCTAAAGATGCTTTCTCATGTGCTCAAAGAGTCATAGAAGTAGAGAACTTAAGATCGGACCCCATTAGCCACACTTTTGGCCAAGAAAGGGCCATTTTGCACATGATGTCATAGAATAGCCATATGACCTCTTCTAGCCATGAGATTTGACATGGAACTAGAGTATGTTTAGAGCTTTTTGGGAAGCTAGAGTTCATGTCATTTAGAGGTCTATAGCATTTTCTATGAGCATTCAAAGTTGACATCAGAAATTCGGATTTCAGAAAATCACTGTTCATTTGGTCAGTTTTGAAATCATGTCATCCGAGGGGCAAACGTAGTCCAATGGCTACGAAATTTTATACAGAGAAACTAGATGGTCACAGTGACTTGTAGGAACTGGAAGCACCTTATTTAGAGGTCCAGAGAGGAAGTTATGCAATTTCGAAGTTCCTGCCCAGAATCAGACCCCCAACCAGACCCGAGGTACTGTTTCATCGGTTTCCGGGGAATTGGCTTGGTGGACTGATCTGGAGATATTTTTCTCCTCTAGCTAACATCCACATCTTTCCATAGAGATAGATTTTATGAGCATTGGAGTTTTGTGGAATTAGTTAGACATTTTCAAAGTCCATATCAGTAAACTGTGACAGCAAAGAAGCCCCTCTGACCAGTGAGCTATTTCGATGTCAAACGCAGAATGAGTGAGAGATTGAGACTTCTAAGTATTTTTAGCATGAAGTAGACGTCTCAAACTTTCTATATTGACCCAGATCATGTAGATACGATTTTTCTGCATTTAGTTATGAATTTCCAAAGTTAGCCCAGAAAAGAAGCAAAATCTGCCACTAGCGAAAATGCATGTCTCCAATCCCTTTTTGCTTTCCATGAGTTCTAAGCATATAGTAGGGATTGAAATAAGTCTCAATAGAGTACTTGAGCATGAGGAACCATAGAGAGAGCTCAACCGGTCCATGTTACTTCTAAAGTGGATCTCTACCCACACATAGTGCCATAGAAAAAGCAAGCATAAGGTAGAGAGTTTATCTCCCTTGTGAGTTCCGCATATGTATATGAGTAAGAGGGCACGCTGGGTATGAGCTAGAGGTTAAGGTGTTACAAAATGCATTATGACAAAGCAAAGATGCAATTTTATTACATGTTTGATTTATAAACTGATGGGTGTAAGTAGTGTAGGAGTCTTTCAAGGTATAGGACCCTTATTTCCTTTGGGGAATTCGTTGCCCCCAATTGACCTAAGAATAGAACTAATAACTTTCTCACTCAATATTATCCTGATGATAATCCCTTCCTTTTTTAAAAAAAAGTTATTTTACCTTTATTTTCCTTAGACGCTTTATTGCATACAGGGATAAATAAAGTTGATGAATCATCTTAAGGGAACGAGCTAAATTCCACATGGATGACGTCTATAGAAAAGTCTAGCCCATTTAGATTTTTTTCGACAATTTGTAAAGTTGTCTTCAAATTCTCCACTTTCCTCTAGGGCCTTATTGTTTCACCATGAAGGGAAGAGTTAACAAAATCAATTTACAAGGATTTTCAAATTTTGGCAAACAATTCAAATTGGGCTCTTGACTAGCCTGACTCATGTGTCAATTTGATTTTTATTTATCATGAAAATAGCCACCGATATGGTGCCAAAACTTGCTATCCCTATGTAAGTTACCCAAGATTGGCTTTTTCGATTAACAGGGGATTACTAGTGTTAGTTAATGTTTTCCTACATTCCTCTAAAAGTTTACTGACCCATCAAGAGTTGTGGCTTATTGCTCAATTTAAGAAAGGGTAGTTCCTACATAATCGATGTTTAGAACTTTGTCTTTGATGGTATTTTAATAAAAATAAGCCAATCTTCAATTCCCTTATGTATAATGGACTTATTATTGCATACTCGCTTGTACACCATTGAGAATTATGTCTTGGTCTAGGAAAGAGAAAAAAACTTTGTACTTTTTCTCGAGAAACTTATTGTTTCATTGGAGAAAGAGTAGTTGACAATCAAACTGAGAGAAATATGCCTTTCTACTCGATTGATGCCCTAAAAAAATGATCCCAATCTCTAACCAAGACATGATACTCAATTGTTGATGCTTCTAAACTTAAGGATGTTATGATTCCTTGGAATTTTGAAGGTACCCCTTTTCTATGAGAACTTTGTTATTTTACAGGGATGGAAGTTTTAAAGAAATAATATTTTTTTTTCATGTATGTGTATAAAGAGAATAAATATATGCTAACGGTTTTCCTTTTTTAGGGATAATGATGAACATGCTTATGTCCTTTTAAGGGTTGGAAACCTACTAGGCAAAGGTTGGTTTAATTTACTCATGCCTGCATCACAGTTATGGTATATCAAATTGTGCAATGATATATCCTTAATTATTCCAGTAGATAGCGATGATGTGTCACTTTCCTATGGATATCATTAGATGCATGGATGTGATGTATTAACAATTAAAAGCACCCTCCTTTGTCCTAATATGGATAGATCCTAGGTTGTGATTGCTGGTTTATAGAAGTCCGGCCCTACCTATTTAGGAGGCATCTATGGCTTGACTATCAGTGCGCATTTCCATGACATATCTATGATCCTTAATCATTGGTCCCTAAATCGCCCCCATCATGAGATGAGGATCTCACTAGATGAACTCAACCTTGAGAGGAAAAAAGATCATACACAGTTCAAGTCCATATAACAAGGTACAATTTAGGCAAGGTCTTCATGATAGCCTCAGGAAGCACAAGACTTCATAAGGAAATCAATACAAACCTCTACTAACTTAGGAACACTCAGACCCAGGCATAGGGCCTATAATGTGTGTGATATGTTGTGTCACAGTGACGTGTGTGAGGAGGGCATTTACCTTTTTATCCTATGGACTACCCAACCCTCATCTGCTAAGCAGAGTGATAGAGCAAGAGACAGAAAATATATGCTTAGATATGAGCCAAGAGGAAATGAAATGTATAGTATAGAACAAGCATGTGAAAAACATGTTATCTACCCTAACCATGTGAGGCAAAATACAAACAAAAGGAGAATCAAAATAAAAGAAGGTCATAATATTTTACACAACTAACTTAATTTGGGCTTGATTCTCTAACAATGTCCCCAGTGGAGTCGCTAAACTGTCGCACCCGAAAATGGGACCGCGTGGCACTTTTAACAGAGAAATTCGATCTTCAAATGAAATCGAAAACTGAAATAGAAATTGAAATGAGTGTAAGGGTTCAGGAGTCGCCATCAAAATTTTATTTTTGAAAAAGCAAAACTTTGGAAAAACCTTTTTAGTTGAAAAAAAAATAAAAAAAAAATGGTCTGCGAACCAAAAAAATGGATCTGGGAATCAATTGTGAGTGGAAAAAGTGTTAGGCACCCCACTACACCAATTACTATGAATGGTTACCCTAAGTCAGTTGTGTAAAAATAAAATGGCCTAAATACTATTTTAACTCTTCCTAACAAATCACATGCAAAATAAGAAATCAAATTAAAGAAAATAAAATTAAGAAAGAAAGGAAATAAAAAAAATGAAAGTAAAAGAAAAATGAAAGAAACGAAAGTAAAGAAATAAACAAATATATATTTATTTACAAAGGCGGACTTGACCTAGGATGAAGGCCTACGTACCCTTTAGAAGGGATTAAAGTCCATGTAGTTCGATTATAAATTGTATTTAGTCGATGTTTTGTTTTGTTTTGTTTTGTTGTTTTGCACTATTTAGAGATTTGGTCTAAACTAAGGTCCTTTGGTTAAGCTCTACATGCTCTTTTATCTTAGGCTAATAAGAATTTTCCTTATCTCCATTCGTTTTTCATTTAAAATAAATCACTGGTTTTTCATAATGTTTTGGTCAAAATTATAATTTTGTTACTATATTTATTTTGCACTAATTTTGGCTCAAAAACTCAAATCTTTCTGATAACTCTGAGGCATATGATATTTTAGGATCCTCTATATTCATATAATCATTTTATAAGCCTACAGTGGCTTAAAATAGCTTAAAACAATTTGATCTCCATCTATGCCATTAGTCACCTTGGTTAGTGTACAATCAAGGTTTTGACCCATCTTATAGAGCTAGGTTGCTTGAATCATGGCTTTGATACCAAAGATATAACACCTAAGCCTAATAGCTCTTTATTTATCTATCTAAGTTCACTTATGAGTTTGGTTTATGTAACACCCCAAAATTAATTAAAGATGATGATAATGAATTAAGGAATTAATACAAGGATTTGGGAAAAATAAAGAAAATAAGGTTTCTAAAGAAATTGGTTTATTTTAAATATTTTGAACTAATAATCATGTTTGGTTATTGTTGGGTGAAAATATATTAATTATGGTCATAAGTTTAATGAGGGAATTAACTAAGGGAAGATGGACATTTAATTTGGGCCTTATGATTAACTTATTTATGCCATGAACATAGAAGCCCACTTTTAGTCATAAGAAAGTCTAATTCTATTTCTTAGAGGCCCAATTATAATCTTATGCAGACCCAATTCAAATAAATCCATATAGCCTAGCCCAGCAAACTAAATCATGAACCCACTTGGATTTTGGGCTTTTGGGTCAACGCAAACCCATTAAAAACCTTAACATATTCATTCTCCCACTTCCTTAGTCTGCAAACCCACTCATTTTTTAGCCAAGGAGGACTCCATTTTTACATAAGAAGAGAGGAGGCTAGGGTTTTCTGCATTCTTCCACCATTTCTTACTTCTAGGGGAAGATTTGGCCAAGGTAATCTATATAAAACATGTCCCTCTCATTCTCCTCTCATTTTGGTCTAATTAGTTTATGGTTTAGTGGATTTTCATCTCCTTCTCAAATCTGAAATTTAATGTTTAGGTGATTCCTTGTAAGATTTTCAGAGTTTAGAGTTAATGGAACCATAGGGTAAGTGTTTGCTTTCATTTTATGGTGTAACCTTGCTCAAATTTTATGTTATAAGCTGATTTGGTATATGGCTAATTTTATAAGTTTTAAGGATGGCTCATGGTGTGTTATTGGTAGTTAAGGCTTAACCTAGTCCACTTAACCTCTTAGATGTATGGGTAAGTATTGCCTCTTCTTTTATGAGGTGTATATGCTTAATCTCCATCATTTAGATTGACTTTTAATGCATGGCTTTTACATGTGCGAAAATGGAGATGTTGGGAGTGACCCATTGTGAGTCCTTAGTGTTGTGACCCTAAATTGGTGCAATTGACTCTTTAAGAAGCTAGGTAAATAACTTTTAAGTAATCATTGATAGTTTAACCCTTTGGGTATCTAATTTGTTGCTAGAAATGATGATGACTATACTTGTTTTAGGCCTAGTGTGCATTTGAATTATAATGGTAGCTAGAGGAAGAGTAATTAACTTCATTGAGGTAACCGGGGTTATTTTCCTAATTCCATGTATATGCTTATGTTAATTTAATATTTGCTATACACGTATAATTTTGAAATGCTAAATAGTTTGTTGGTTACTTGAATTGTTATTGTGTTTGGACCTTGTGAGTCCACGGTGGAGTTGTGAGGCGGCTGCCACCGGTGCATCATGCTTCGATCGGGCACTAGGTTGTGATTAGACCCTGAATGCACTGAGCCCAGGTTATGCTCACTGGGGAGTTGGTGTTGTGGATGAACCATTCCTAATGTTATTGGCTATTAACATATATATATGATTGCTGGTATGAGACAGTAGTTATTGGTAGCTCAGCTAGTTCATTTGCAAAGTGAATTGATGATTCTAGTATTTGATAATGTGAAATTATATTATGTTGATTAATCTGTACATATATATGGAATTTGCTTCTCATTACTAAGATTGTATATCTCACCCTGATTGTATGCTAACATTTTTAGGGACCAAATGTAATATCTAGCCCCTTAAAAATATGAGTAAACGTGAGAAACATAACATACAGTTTCTCTGTAAATGTACAAAATTCACTGAATACAAAAGGAAGTCCCCCAGAAAGAGTGACTTGAGGTTCAATAAAATTATAATAATATTCTAGACCTCAAATAATGATAAATCAGGGCCAAAGGTGCCCTAAAATCGAAGCCAAAATAGCCAGATGGATTTCAACGAAAATGCAACAAAATGTAATGGTATTTTTGTAATTCCAGACAATTTTTAGAATTATCATAGGAAGGCTTTTTAAATGAAAAATTTAAGTTCTCTGAGATTATAGAAGCCCTGAAAACCACAAGAAGCCCTGAAACAGTGAAAGCCCCTCCGATAGACGTTTTTCAATGGTAATGAGCCCAAACTTTGACCGATTCGTTTGAAAAATTTTTAGCTCTAAATTGAGTGATTTCAAAGGCATTTTATAAAATTGGGAACCTAAATTTTATGATAGAAAAGATGGTTCTCAAAAAGGAGCTAAAATAAATTAAAAATGAAAATGCCAAGAATGAAGGGCAAAATTGAAATTTTTTAAAAAGGAGCTTCAAGAAACTCCTTTTAATTACATGCCTTTCTTCTCTCCCTCTTAGAGCTAACTTTATTTTTGCCCAAAGACAGAAGTGAGAGCAAGGGAAATAGGTGCACAAGAGGAGGCAAGAGAAAGAGGAAAAACAAGGCAAAAAAGGTATGAAAATATTAGTTTTACAAGAACTTTCCTTCACTAAACTTCTTCTCCTCCTTCCCCTCTTCCTTTCCATGGTTTTATTAAGGTTTTTAGTACTGTTTTGAGGTCAAACTAGAGGGAAAAAATTCGGATTTGAGGAGGAGAGATAGAAGAAAAAGGAAAGCATTCAAGAAAAGCTTAAATTCAAGGTGAAATTCTTAGTTTCCATGCTTCACTTTTCTTATTCTCCTTGTGTTCATTTCATCCTCCTTATAGCCAGCCAAAGGGAGAGTGTTTTTGTGTAGAACCAAGAATGAATCATATGAATTAAGGTGTGAAAATTTAGAATATACAAAGAAAATCAAGTAAAAGCCATTGACTTTCAAGATAGAAAAGTTAGGGTTTCATGGATTCTCTTGAAATTATGATTTGATACAATAATTCTTAAACTTAAATGAGTGTGTGGATGAGCTCCTAAGATCCCTAGAAGGCTTTTCATAAGCATCTTCCATCAAGAAAATAAAGCAAACTCACTTGGTGCTAATATGGTCCATAGCCACACCCTTGAGGGGTTGAAGCACCAAGGGGTAATTTTAATTTGTTCCAAACTTATTTTTGAGTCATATATGATGGAAGAGGATGAGAGGAAGCCTTGAAAAAATTTTAGAAGCCATAGATAGTGAGATGGTATCATAGGTTCCATGTTATGACTTAAAGAAGCAACACCTAGCTAGGCTCCTTGATTTGATTGTGTGATGACTCCAAAAGAGTTAAAAGGAGTCAAGAATCATAAATGAGTAAAGAGAATAGAGTAAAGATCATATTTCCATAGGGTTGCTTCATTAAATGCATTATGGAACCATATAGGAGCCATATGAACTATCTAGCTCTTCTAATAAATGTGTAGCTCTAGAAATTGGCTCAAGAGTGTAATTGGCTTCCATATGATGTGTCTAGGCCAAGAAAAAATAAGCTCCACCTTATTTTATGTGTGTGGTTGAGGAAGAGAAGTTCAAATCAAGAGGAAAAGTTTGCATTTGTAACAAAGGTAGCTCTCTCTTCTTTCTCTCATGCATAGATGAATGTTTGTCTTGTGTAACATCCGGTTCTCTGAAAAAGAAAGAAAACGTGAGAAACATAACATATGATTTCTCCATAAATAAATGAAACTGACCGGATACAAAAGGAAGTCTCCCAAAATGATGTAGTTAAGGTCCCAAAAAATTTAGGAAGCATTCTAAACTCCTAAAAATGAGAATCCCAGACTCATACGAAAAGAAAATTGCAGCTAGAATGAAGAAACAATTTCTTACAGAAAACTTACGAAACATAATAGTATTTTCGTAATTTTGAACAATTTTTGGAATTCACATAGGAGGGCTTTTTAAATGAAATTTTTGAGTTCTCCGGAGTTCTCAGAGGCCCAGAAACCATGGGAAGCCCCGGGACAGTTAAATCCCCTCCAGTGGACATTTTCCAATGTCGGTGTACCCAAACTTTGATGAATTTGTTCAGAAAGATTTTAACTAATTTGAGTGATTCTAAAGGTATTTTACTAAATTGGGAACCTAAATTTCATAATGGAAAAGACGGTTCTTAAAAAGGAGCTAAAATAAGTTAGAAACGAAAATATCAAAAACGAAAGGAAAAATTGAAATTTTTGAGAAAGTAGAAGCTTCTTGAACACATTTTAACTTTTTTATTTCTTCTCCCCTTCATTTGCACGACCCATTCTGCCCAAACACCAAAGAAAACACCAGCTCTCTTAGGTGCACCATGGAGGAGAAGAAAGGAGGAGAAAAAGCAAGGAAGGTAGGGAATTTCATGGTTTTTCATACTTTCTTCACTCCAAACCTCTTCTCCTCTATTCTCCTTTGTTTTCTATGATTATAATGAAGTTTAAAAATCTATATTAAGGGAGAAACTTAGGGAAAATTTTGGATTTGGAGAGAGGAGCCTAGAGAAAGCAAGATTCAAGTGAGAAAAAGCAAGAAAATAAGATAATTTCTTCTTCCATGGTTGCTATCTCTTCTCCCCTTTCTCCACCATTTTGTCTCATCTAAGAAACCCTAGGAGGGTTTGATTTTTAGGTAGAACCAAGGGTGATTCTAAGGAAAAGGGGTGTGGAGATTAAGAATATGCAAAAAGAATTAACAAAAAGCCATTAGATATCAAGATGCAATTCCTAGGGTTTCAATTGCACATTGTAAAATCTGATTTTGTACAATGATTCTTAGGTCTAAATAAAAGTTTAATTGAGCTCCTAAGATCCCTAGAAGTCTCCCCATGTGCTTCCTCCATCAAGAAAACAAAGCAAAGTCGATGAAGCCTTAATTCCTCCATAGCCTCGGCCTAAACGGGTTTGAGTAGCTAGAGAGAGTTTTAAATTTTTCTAAACCCATTTTTCAGTCATATATGATGAATGAATATGAGAGGAAGCTTTGGAAAAAATTTTGGAAGCTTAGAGAATGAGTTAGTGCTTTATGTTCCATAATATGACTTAAAGAAGGAACATATAGTTAGGCTCTTGGTTTTGATTGCGTGATGACTCCAAGAGACTTACAAGGAGTCAAGAATCATATTTGAAAGAAAAGATGGAGCTTAAAAATTATTTGAGGAATGTTGCTTCATTAGGTGCATTTATGGAACCATAATGAGATTTATAGATTAACCTAGTATTTAAGCAAGTTATGTGGCCTTAGAATTAATTCCATAAACCTAATTGGCTTTCATAAATTGTGTGTAGACCAACAAAAATCATCCCCACACATTTGTGTGTGTGAGGCCGAAAGAGAGAGCATTCTTTCAAAAGGAAAAGTGTGTGGTTGCTTCCAAGGTAGCTCTCTCCGCCTTCTCTCATGCATGGATGTGTGCTTAGCTTGTCTTAGAATGTGTGTAGGTGTATTTTCAAGCCATGAAAAGTATGCTAGTATGATTTCATATGTCATGGTTTCATGATGACATATTATGTTTCTAAATGATGTTATGATATTTGTTTGGGTTTGCTTGAGTATGGAGAGATCAAGAACCCTTAGCCATGGTGAGGATGAGCTAAGAACCTTTAAGATTGGTTGAGATAAAGTAAAGAGTCTCCCAAAAGTGAAATGGACTCCCAAGAGTATGGTTGAGTCCAAGAATCTCTTAAAGAATGGGTGAGGCAAGTCCAACATCCATAAGAAATTGGGTAAGGCCAATCCACTTGCTTGGCAAGCCTTTGTATGCTATGTGTGACCTTTCCAAATGCTAAGAATGCTCCTTGAATAATTGCACATATCCACATGCCATGCATGCATTTGTAAGACTTGTTTTGCATCCATTATGTATGATTGAATGGGAGATGAGCTATTGGAATTCTTTGAATCTCATCCCCTCCTCTCCAATGATCTAACATGTTAGGTGGACCAAGTAGACAAGGTAATGGAAGCCAACCACCTTGAAGATGAGAGTATGACATCCAAGAACATGAATTTTGCTACTTTAAGGCCATACAATTGGCAAATGATGTAATTAATGAATGTATATGTATTATGATGTTATAAACATATGTAATTATGATAATATGTCATGTATGAATGAGAGAATATGTTATGTGACCATTAGAATGTGATTTGAGTATAGGATGGCAAATTAGCTTCCTTAATGGTATTATGGAATTGTATATAAGTATGGATGAGATAGCCAAAATGAGATGCATGAGAGTTGGGACCATTCGAGCAGCTTACACAAGTCCTAATTATACTTTTAGACTTGCCCAAGAGGTGCCAAACCCTAAAGAAAGCCATTTGGACATTTTGGTATCCCATATGGAACTAAAATTGATCATAATATAATCCTATATTACTTTTTGTCCAAATGAGCTCTTCTTGATCTGAGATTTGGCATGCAATTAGAGCTTGTTGAGAGATTTTTGGAAACCTAAAGAATAGAATTTTCGGAGGTCTACAGAATAATTGATAAATTTTCAAAGTTGAATTTTTTTTGGTTTTGGTCATGTCACTGTTCATACTGGTCTGAAAATGAAATATGTCACACAGAGCTCAAATGATGTCCAATTGCCACAAAATTTTATACAGAGATACTATACATTCCCAGTGAATTTTTCCAACTAGAAGAACCTCATTTGGATGTCTAGAGAGGGAGATATGACTTTTCAAAAAATCTATCCAGTATCAGGAACTCTAACCGACCTCAATTACTGTTTGATTAAGTTTTGAGGTCTGGGCATGCTTGAATTAGTCTAGAGTTCTTTTTCCCCTCTAGCTAACATCCCTAGATTTCCAGATTGATATCATTTGTATAAATTTGATTTTTGTGGAATTAATTAGACATTTTTGAAGTTTGTTGTAGAATTCTGCATAGCACCAATAAATAGCCTGACCTCTAGACCTTTTCGAATGTCAAACACCTTCTATGATGGATATTATGATCTGTGCATATTTTTTTCATGAAGTAGACATGTGTGTCTTTCCAGAATGGCCAAGAATGCAAGATTTATATTTTTATAGAATTAGTTATGATTTTCCAAAGTTTGTAATAGAAATGAGCAAATTCTGGCCAAAAATGAATATGTATATTTCATGCTCCCCTTGACTTCCATGAGATGTAGGCCACTTTTAATGATGCAAATAAGTTATATTTAGGTAATTAAATATGAGAATGTGATGTATGAGTTCACATGGCCTACGGGACTCTGAGAAAAAATTTTATACGCAACGTAACGCTAAGAAATACATTATTAAATGCTATTTTCCTTGCCTCTTTGTAAATTTCTTGATATGAGGTCTAAAGATAGCATGAAATGAGCTAGAAATTATAGTGTTACATCTTGTCTTTGAATGTGTGTATGTATATTTTAAGCCATGAAAAAATATTTTAGCATGTACTCATATGCCATAGTACCATGATGTTGTTTTATGCATTCAAATGACACTTTGTGTACTTGCGTTGGTTTGCTTGAATGTGGTGAAGCCAAGACCCCTCTAGCCATGGTGAGGACCCTTAAGAATGGTTGAAACAAAGCCAAGAGTCTTCCGAGAGTAAGGCTTAGTTCAAAGCCTTTAAGAAAAGGGTGAGGCAAGTCCAAAATTATGGGCAAGGCTAATCCACTTACTTGGTAAGCCTATACATGCTATGTATAACTTTTTAAAATGCCAAGAAAGCTTCTTGAATGATCACATGTTCCATAGTAGTCATACATGCACTTTCAGACATAAATTTGTATTCTTTAGTGTGGTTGAAAAGGAGAAGAGCTATTGGAATTCCTAAAATCTCATTCCTTCCTCCCCACATGTCTAACATATCTAGGTGAACCAAGTGAGCAAAGGAATGGAAGCCATCAAGCCTAAAGGAAGAAAAGTGACAAAAAAGTGTGGAAATGTGCTAAATTCTAGCCATATGAGTGGCACATGATGTAATCCTTCATTTTATATGTTATATGACCTTATGAGGACATGTAAATATGTAAATGTATTATGTATGAAAGAGATTTGGTGCAATATGCATGGTATAGCATGATTTGGGTATGAAGTGGCAAGACTTGACATATGCATTCTTGTGTATAACTTGGGGTGGATGAGTGAGTTTGAGAAATCTAGATTTGTTCACCTTTGAGACAATTTTAGTAGACCATTTTGGTGCTTTCCCACGTGCTCAAGTGGCCATGGCTGCCTTAGAACCCAAATTGGACCATTTGGACCCCTTACATGACACAAAATGAGCTATTTTGCAACCCAATGTCAAGATCTGACCAAACGAACAAATTTGTCCATGAAACTTGGCATTTATATAGATCTCATTCAAATTTTTTTGAAAAGCTAAAGATTAGATTATTTGGAACTCTATGGAATTAATTATGATTTTTCAAAATTGGCATTTTTCTGCTGAACTAATGCAAACATTGTTTATTTGGTCAATTACTTGGACTGTGTCATTTGAGAGCCAAATGGTATCCAATACTTATAAAATTTTATAGTCATAAACTATACATGACAAGATTTCCATGGCCACTAAGATCACCCCAATTGGATATTTGAGTAAGGAGATATGAATTTTTGACGTTGGAGGACAGTACCAGTAGCGACAGGCGACTTCTGGTACTGTTCTATCAATTTCTGGTAGCTAGCAACCTCTGTCATGGTCTGAATTTATGTTTATCATAAATTAGGCATCTGTAGCTTTCTAGAATAGTATAGTGTGCTTGATTTTTATTTTTCTAAAATTAGTTATAATTTTTCAAAATTTATGTCAGAATTCTGGAATTTTACCCAAGGCTACATCATTGAATTTTATGTCAATACTTCATTTACTCGAGTTCTAAGCCACTTTTTGAGATGGTTTTGAGTTGTATTTGTATATTTAAATATAAAAATGAGATGGATGAGTTCATATGGCCTACAGGATACTAAATAAAAATTCTATTCGTGACGTAATGCAATTTAATGGAATATTTTTAATAGCACTTCTTGGAAATTTTATGTAATCCAAGGAGATGAGTTTAGGAATGATGTAAGGTGAGCTTAGTAAATATGGTGTTACATTGAACCTCTTAATAGCAAGAAGAAGTCAATGGAAGCTTATCATGATAGTTTAGTAAAGCAAAGGCTTAAATGCCTTATTTAAATAGATTGTATAGTAGGTATTCTAGCATTATTTGTTATGTTGTAATATTGCCATTTTGCATCATGTATTGCCTAGTATAGGGATTGTAATCATGTGATATATTAAATGTTGACTTAAACTAGTGATGCATAGAACCTTTAATAGAGAATACATTTGAATGATAATGTTAATAGTTTATGAATCCCTTGCTGTTATAATTCATAAACTTGCTGATATATTTTAATATGAGTAAAAATCAACATCTAAGTCATGAATTTGTAATGTTAGGTATATGGGGTAAATCAAGTAGATAAATGTCATTAAGGTCTTACAAATTGAGGAAGAGTAGCCCTAAAGTGTTCTTAGAGGGAGACTTGGAGTGTAGGGGATGAAAATTAAAAGGTATAGGCACTAGAGAGGATTACACCATGGCCAGGAGTCAAACAGAAGTGAGGTGCACTGCAGTGCGAGACATCTCACCATGGCGCAAGACCAAAAAGTTGCTTAGGGAGGGTAACAGAGAGCAACTTCTCTGCAGCGTGAGAAGGTTAAGTCACAATGAGAATCAAGGGAGAAAAATGTTGTCTTTTAGAAAGCAGTTTCACCGCAGCATGAATTGGGAAAATTGCTATAGTAATTCCAGGATGCACTTTCATTGCAGTGCCACATAGGCTCACCGCAGTGAAGGTCCAGCCCACCATGGCGAGATTTGTGAAATTGTGGGAAGTTAAACCTGAGAGCAACTACGCCACGGCGCAAGGTCCGAAAGTCGATTTTTAAGCTCTAGTAGCCAACTTAGCCATAATAAGAAGGTTCCAAGTCACAACAAAGGTTTCCAAATTCATAAATGTCTTATAGGCTTTTAATTGATGGTTGGATTCACTTTTGTGCTCAAATAGCTTATGATTATTTGGTTAATAAACCTAATAACATCAAGGTTTAAATTCCCTTACCTTTTTCCTAATTCTCTTAAATGAATGGTTCTAAACCCTTGATTTATGATCACTTATCGTACATTTAAGCTTAATTACCATGATTAGGAGTTAGGGTCGTTACAGTTTACTCATACATACAGATGTGAATCCAAAATTTACTAAAAATTTTTTATTAACTTTTCATATCTAATACATCTCATCCATGATTTATTACTCACATTAGAACTTATTTCTTTCATTATTGGCAATAACCTTTACCAATTAACGAATATATTAGTGATAAATATCACTTCATAAATTTTTGACTAAAATCTGGCAATGTTTCCCCTTAAAATCTTAACAATTTAGACCATGCAATGGTCATAATTATAGCTTGAATTCTTATTCTTAATATACACATCTATATTTTTACTTCAATTATCTAACTCAACATTTAAGGGTTGTTAGTATGCAATTAGGGTTTTGACCTATCTTATAGAGCTAGGTTGCTTGAACCATAGCTTTGATACCAAAAATATAACACCTTAGCCTAGTAGCTCTTTATTTATCTATCTAAGTTCATTTATGTGTTTGGTTTACTCATACATACAAATGTGAATCCAAAATTTACTGAAAAATTTTTATTAACTTTTCATATCTAATGCATCTCATCCATGATTTATTACTCACATTAGAACTTATTTCTTTCGTTATTGGTAATGACCTTTACCAATTATTGAATATATTAGTGATAAATATCACTTCATAAATTTTTGAGGAAAATCTAGCAAAGTTTCCCTTAAAATCTTAACAATCTAGACCATATAATAGTCACAATTATAGCCTGAATTCCTATTCTAAATATACACATCTATATCCTTACTTCAATTGTCTAACTCAACACTTAAGGGCTATTAGCATGCAATCAGGGTTTTGACCCATCTTATAGAGCCAAGTTGCTTGAACCATGGCTTTGATACCAAAAATATAACACCTTAGCCTAGTAGCACTTTATTTATCTATTTGAGTTCATTTATGTGTTTGATTTACTCATACATATAGATGTGAATCCAAAATTTACTAAAATTTTTTTATTAACTTTTCATATCTAATACATCTCATCCATGATTTATTACTCACATTAGAACTTATTTCTTTCATTATTGGTAATGACCTTTACCAATTAACAAATATATTAGTGATAAATATCACTTCATAAATTTTTGAAAAATTTAGCAATGTTTCCCCTTAAAATCTTAGCAATCTAGACCATGTAATGGTCACAATTATAGCCTAAATTCTTATTCTTAATATATTCATCTATATCTTTACTTCAATTGTCTAACTCAACACTGAAGGGTTGTTAGCGTGCAATTAGGGTTTTGACCCATCTTATAGAGCTAGGTTGCTTAAACCATGGCTTTGATACCAAAAATATAACACCTTAGCCTAGTAGCTCTTTATTTATCTATCTGAGTTCATTTATGAGTCTGGTTTACTCATACATATAGATGTGAATCCAAAATTTACTAAAAACTTTTTATTAACTTTTCGTACTAATACATGTCATCCATGATTTATTACTCACATTAGAACTTATTTCTTTCGTTATTGGCAATGACCTTCACCAATTAACGAATATATTAGTGATAAATATCACTTCATAAATTTTTGAGGAAAATCTAGCAATGTTTCCCCTTAAAATCTTAGCAATCTAGACCATGTAACGGTCACAATTATAGCCTAAATTCTTATTCTTAATATATTCATCTATATCTTTACTTCAATTGTCTAACTCAACACTGAAGGGTTGTTAGCGTGCAATTAGGGTTTTGACCCATCTTATAGAGCTAGGTTGCTTAAACCATGGCTTTGATACCAAAAATATAACACCTTAGCCCAGTAGCTCTTTATTTATCTATCTGAGTTCATTTATGAGTCTGGTTTACTCATACATATAGATGTGAATTCAAAATTTACTAAAAACTTTTTATTAACTTTTCGTAGTAATACATGTCATCCATGATTTATTACTCACATTAGAACTTATTTCTTTCGTTATTGGCAATGACCTTCACCAATTAACGAATATATTAGTGATAAATATCACTTCATAAATTTTTGAGGAAAATCTAGCAATGTTTCCCCTTAAAATCATAGCAATCTAGACCATGTAATGGTCACAATTATAGCCTAAATTCTTATTCTTAATATACACATCTATATCCTTACCTCAATTGTCTAACTCAACACTTAAGGGCTCAGTTATTAGCTAGCCCATCTCAATGCATATAAGCCATGAAACTTCACATATTCATACTCAAATATAACATAACTACTAAAATTATATATGTAATACCTTACCTCTCTAGTTCTCATTGTCTAACTCATAGGCTTGTTGCTTCACATTTATGGAAGAATAGCATCTTTAACTTAATAAAATTGTGTTACGTAAGAGTCCATTTGTTCATTTTATGCTTTATGGAGAATATGAATTCACCAACATCATTTTCTATGCATAATACATCCATACAACTCAGAAACCCCATAAAATAACTCAAGAGTCTCGGATTTGGCATCACATTTCACAAAACCAAGAAGTTGCTCTCGGGTTGCTATCACAACTTTCTAGTGCAAACTTTAAAAAATTATAACTAATTTTATAAAAATCAAAATCAAGAACACTATACTATTCTAGAAATTTATGGATGTCTACTAATGGCTAAATATAATTTCAGATTAAGAAAATGAAATTTAACCCACAAAAATTGATGGAACAATACCAAAGGTCAAGCTGCGTTACTGGTACTATCATGCAACTTCAAAAATTCATATCTCCCTCTATAGAGCTCCAAATGAGGTGATCTTGCTGGTTGTGGAAAGCTTATGTGTCTAGCTTGTTTTATAAAATTTCATAAGCATTGAACTTTGTTTGTCCTACAAGTGACATACGGGAAGAAACTGACCTATGAACAATATTGTTACCATTTCTTCATTTTTTGGCTAACTTTGAAAATTTATAATTAATTCTCCAAAGGTCCAAATTAGGTGTTCTTTGGCTCTATGGAAAGCTCTAGTTAAGCTTTATAAGTGTGCCGAATTTCATGCCAAAATTATTCCATTTGGTTAATTTGTGGTTTAGTTCAAGTTTTGGTCACTTTTAGCACCATAATTGGGTCAAAGGGGCACCAAATGGTCTTTTTAATGTACTATAGCCACTTAAGCACGTCCCATAGCACAAACATAGCCTTAGGAAGCCTCTCAAATGGTCCATAACATTATGGAGCTCAATCTCATCATGCCACACCCATTTATACATATGCATACATAAGCTCATAGGTGGCAAAAAACTTACATTTACACACCTATAGTTCCAAAATCAATACATTCATCATATATATATACATTTGAACATGTTCAATGGTCTACATCACATGTACATCATATATACACAATTCTTGACATCAATTTATTATAAAATTGTCTATTTTTCTACTCTCTTGTCAATGTATCATGCTCCAAGGATCTTGGTCTACTTTCTTTGGTCTCCTTAGTCCACCGAGACATAAGTAAGCAAATAAAGGAGAAAGAGTGAGATTCAAAGAATCTCAATAGTTCTTTACCCTTTCAAATATACATAATGGATGCCATACAATGTCAAAGAATGCATGCATGCTTTCAAGGCTATAAATGAACATATATAACTCATTTTCTATATTCAAGAAACTTATACATATCATACATAGGCTCTCAAGGGCTTTGGTTTAGCCTCACACACTTTCTTTGGGACTTTTGGACTTGTCTCACTCATTTTCAAGGGACTTTTGATTAAGCATCACTCTTCTTGAGACTTTTGGCTTTGTCTCACCCTATCCTAAAGACTTTTAGCTCATCCTCACCCTTGCTAAGGGACTTTTGGCTTCACCAAACCCATTCAAGCCAAAACACATTCATAAAACATATTTCCAGAATATCATGGTACCATGGCATATAGACATTAAGTAGAAACATTTCTTGTGACAACCCTATCTTCTAATCATTGTAATTATAGTTAAATATACAATTAATAATTGATGATCAAGGTTTGGAGTCGTTACAATTTATCACATTATGAAAATATGGAAAAATTTGAACCTTGATGTTAGGGTCATCAATATACAACCACAAACAAAACAAAAATGTATAAAAGATATCATACTACCATAAGGGGTTTATAATTCATCCATCTATCAGTTTCAACACTTAATAACCTCCCACAAGTATTCTCATATCATTTCTTAACATCACCATTGAAGAAAAGGGAGTTTCTAGGCTAAAGATATGAATTTGGGGACTTGCGCTGTGGCTTATACCTTCCCCACCACGGCCAAGTTGCTCTCTGGAATTACTAGGCAAATTTCCCAACCTTCACCACGGCCGACCTACGTGGAGCTACGGCGGAAATGCCTCCTGGAGCTACTATTCTTAACCCCACGATTCTTGCCTCAGTGCAATACGTTTGCACTGTGGTGAGTTTTGCTACTGTGCAGCCTTTTATTAATTTCCACGACTCGCGCCGCAGCAGGACATACTGCGCCACGGCGAGTTTCTATTCTATTACCCTCCTGGGCGATTTTTTTCACTTTGTGCCGCGACGAGATTTCTCAAGCCGCGGCGCTCCTCGCCACTGTCACTTCCCAGACCAATTTTCTTCTCTTGCACTACAGTGAGATGCGTTATGCCATGGCGCCCCTTGACTCTGTCACTCATTTGGCCACGGCGAAGCCTTTTTAGCTGTGGCATAACTCCCTCCTGTAACACCATAATAACTTATCTCCAATTTATCTCCCTCTAGGCTTGATTCCATATGATTTTCCAGGAAAATGACCGGAACCGTGGGATATTATAACGTTAAGTTGGGGTTTAACCGGTCATATTTTGCCCCGTGGGTCCCGTGAACCCATCATTCACATTCTCTACTCAAACACCATTTCTACAACTTGTACATAGCCTCAAACAACTCACAAACCACGGATATGAAGCCAAAAACCAAGAAATTGCATTTTCTCAAATGAGCCCATAAGTCAGATTTCTGGCTCCAACTTTGGAAAATCATAACTAATTCTAAAAAATTGAGAATCAAGCAAATCATAGTTCTCTAGAAAGCTTGGGATGTCAAATTTATACTAAAAATAACTCCCAACCATAATCTCAACGTTTAGATTATCATTGACAACGAAATAGGAACAGATGTCTGGCTGCCCCTGATACTGGTGCAGTTTACTGTCATTAACTTTGGAAATTCGTAATTAAATCCACAAAAATCCAATCTGGGAAATCTATACCAATTTGGAAAGCTACAGGTGTTAACTAGAGGATAAAAATAAGTCCAGATCAGTTCAGGAGTTCTTGAACCTCGAAAACCGATGGAACAGTAACGAAGGTCAGAAACTTCCCTGATGCTGATACAGAACTTCAGAAAGTCGGGTGAGGTGGTGCTGAAAACCAATGCATCAAGGCAATATCAAATGGCATATCTCATCATACAAGCACATACACCAATATACAATGACTATTACACATCCAAGAATGCAACAAGAAAAGAGTATAAAGCTACCTTATCGGATAATACAAGTCTTCCCTTTTGATTTCTCTCCTCCCTCTTTGATTTCACACTCACAATTAGTTGGAGTTGCTTCCTTTGAGCCTAGACACAACAAGAGCATCAAATTACTCTCTTAACTCAAATAAGTACTCACAAAGCTAAAGGGGCTCTTCACCGAAACAAAACCCCCACTACCCTTGTAAGATCTAGGGATTCTCTCTCTAGAACTTTACTCACTCTCCTTCCTTTCTCAAACTCTCACGGAAGAAAGCAAGGAAGAAGAAATGATGATATATGAGTTCTACCCTTCTTCCAGAGTAGTTTTCCCACTTCCCTCTTCTGAACCAAACCCAAATCAACTTCTAAAACTATAGAAAGAGAAGGCAAAAGGAGGAGAACAACATGCTAAGGAGAAAAGCTAGGGAAATCTCAAGATTACTCACCTCTTTACTTGGTCTCCTTGCTTCTCTAGGTCTCTCTCTCTCTCCACAGCTCTTTTCTCTCTCCTTGGTCGAAGCTTAGGTCGGTTCTAAGAGAAAGGAAAGTTTGGAAGCCTTTAAAAAGTCAAAATCTCTCTTTTTACGCTTTTTCGGACTCACCCTCGCTATAGCGAGCCATAACCCTCGCTACAGCGAGCTCGTGTAAGTCCCAGACCTTTGCCTTCGCTATAGCTCTCGCTACGGTGAGCTACTCCCTGGATTTTGTATGGAATGCCTGCACTCGCTATAGCTAGAAGCATTTTCGCTATAGCGAGAAGGCTCTCTCGCTATAGCTAGCCCATTTCTCGCTATAGCGAACAGGTACATTTGCTATAGCTAAGCTGTAGCTAGCAGACTTAGAAAATTTTCAGCCTTCAAAAATTTTCAGCTTTTCTTTTCTTTCCCTTTTCTTTTCTCTATTCTTTTCCTTTCTCTTTCTGGTTGTTACACCTCCTGTGACTACATCACCCAAATTTCGTCCCACACACTCTAGCTCTCATCTTAGGAACACTCTAGGACCACTTTCTCTCATTTTATATGACTCTAATGGTAGTTTCCTACCCTATTTACTGATCTAACTCTCCATTTCCAATTCAAAATGTAGGTACTATATCCTAATTGCCCAACTATCTTATATCAGCAAATTCAAATATTAATGACAGCAAGAACATATGCATTAGCAACAATTAACATCCCATGTACATTCCATAGAGATTTAATTCATCAATAGTTTATGTCCACATCCAATGCATCACATGACTACAATTCCCATCTGGTAAACTATATCACAATTTCAACAAAGCTATATATATGATGCTACAAGTTCATACATCAATATCTAACTGTAATGAGACCTAAATCCTTAATGGTTACATTTCAACCAAGCAAAATATGAATGCCTACACTTGGCAATGTGAATACATGATGATACTATACCATAAGGAATACAAAATTTAGCATCTACACTAAATAAGTCAGCCTAAGTGTAGCCTTCTCCCTATATGCCGGAGCTCATGGATTTTCATCCACTTGCTTCCCTTTATCCTTACTCGAAGAACCTTCACTTGAAATGTTAATCCCATGAAACAGGGTGAGACATAAATCTCAATAACCAAGGCAATTCCATCATATATTCCAGTTAATTAGTGTACATGCATAATTTCACATAAGCATCAGCAAAATACCAGTCATATCAGTAAATGAAACAAGTAAGCTATCATGATTACCATCCCATACTAGCAATTATATTTTCACATGTTAAAGGCCATTAACACCGGAGAGGCCCGTCCACGGCACCTACTCCTCATTGAGCATAACTAGGGCTCAGTGCATCTGGGGTTTGATCATAACCCAGTGCTCGATCGAAGCACATGCACGAGTGGCAGTCGCACCACAGCTCCACCATGGACTCACAAGATCCAATCACAATTCAACAGATAGCCACCAATTCATTCAACATTTCAAATCATTCATGTATAGCAAATATGAAATTAAAATAGATATATGCATGGAATTAATATAAACCTGGTTACCTCACTTGTAGACAATTGCAACAGTCACCAATGGTACAGAAATCTCCCTATAACTATAGCATCATAAAATTACTACTTTAATTCATCATTAACAGTTGCAATTAGTACCCAAAGAATTTAAAATGCTAATGACTACCTAAAAATCACTTACCCAGCCACTACAAGTCCCAAATTCGGATTGAATATGTCCCCTACCAGAAACTTCAGTATATCACCCAAATTCCCAAGCAAATTTGTACATAATTAACACCCACACTATAATCAAGTCATTAGGGTCTCAAATCAACAGAATTACCTCAAAAAGAAGAGTTCATACCCATCTAATGACAGCCCTAACCTCAACCTACGAATTTCATCAAGAAAATCCCCAAATTTCCACAATTCAGATTTTGGGTATGGTGAAAATACTCCAAATGAAAAACTAATTAGATCAAAATGAAGAGAAAGATGAGAGGATTAAGTTATATAACTATTACCTTGGCTGATTTTGAGCTTAGAGGTGAGAAATGGTGGATTTATGCCAAGAATCCTAGAGCCTCCTTTGGACCTCCGAATTTTGAGATGGGTGTTTGTATTTCAGCAAATGGAGTGGTGGCTGAAGCATTAGGGTTTAAGTTGGGTTTTAGTTGGGTCAAATATGGGGTCATGGGTTGCTCCAAAGTCCAACTCTATTTGGGCTTCAGATTTTAGCTTTGGTTAGGCCAATTTTGAGGTGTTGGGTTGCTGAAATTCAATTAGGTCGGACCAAGTTTTAAGAGCCCAAAGGTTTTGGGTCTGTACAAGGGTTGTTAGGCCAATTATAAGAGCTTATACAATGTGGGTCTTGTGCCTCTATTACATTGGATCAAGTTGGGTTTGCACCTAGCTTATTGGGCCTCCATTAACCTCTTATCATGACCTCCTACATTAATTTAGGCCTAGATGAATTTCTCTCCCAATTAAATCTCAAACCCATATTAATAATTTATCTCTCTAAAATTTTTATTTACTTAACTTACCCGATTATTCCATATTAATTATTCCTAATTAACCTAATCCATGATTAACACCTTAATTAATTTTTGGGGTGTTACATTTCTCATGGCATAAACATACATACAAGCACTCAGAAACAAAAAAAAACATCCAACAATGTATGAGAGAAAGATTAGAAAGCTACCTTTGAGCCAATGCCACACACTCTTTCCTTGGACTCTTCCTCCCCTTTTTGGCCAAACTCATGGAATTGGGTGAAACTTGATTCCCTTGGGCGAAACACATCAAATGAGCCATATTTAGATCATTGGAATGAATTCTAGCCTTATGCAACTCCTATGCATGCTTACTTTCTCATTTGTCTCCATAATACTTCCATATAAGACACAATGAAGCAATTCTTGAAATTCATGATCTTGGCTCCTATTTCTCATTCATTCTAAGTCTCTTGACTCCATTGAGACTCCTTGGAGTCATCACAAATTCATTCTAAGGAGCCTAACTATAGTTACTTCTTTATATCTCATTATGGAGCTTACACCTCCATCTCACATTCTAAGACTTCTAAATTTTTTTCAAGACTTCCTTTGCTATTCTCCTATCATATTTAGTCCCATTCTTACCTTAGAACAAATTAAAACACTCCCTAGGTGGTTAGACCTCCCTTAGTCAAAACTATGGAGGCTTGGAACATTCATGGAGTTGGCTTCATTTTTTTTAGGGAATTGCCACCTGGGAGACTTCTTAGGTGTCTTGGAATTTATTCATATTCTTAGACACCCTAAATTATCATTGGAAAGTTTCCTACCCATCAAGGTGCAACTAAATCCCTAACTTTGCTAACTTGATTTCTAATGCACCTTAATTAAATTTCTTTACATAATCTTGTTTCTCACACTCCAAAACCTATGTTTCTCCCTTGGCTTGGTCAAAATTCATCCCTTAGAGAGTGGGCTCTTGATTAGACAAAATTGTGCATAAAGAAACAACAAGAAAGAAGCAAGAAAATTTATGAAATTTACCTTGTTTCTTAGTTTTTTCAAGAGCTCTTTCCTTTGGAATAGGCTTTTCCTTCAAGTTCTAATCTTCTCCCTCTGAACCAAACCCAAAATAGTCCCAAATCATTCACAGAAACCATAGAAAGAAAGAGGAGAAGGAGGAAAATAAGGTTTGTGAAGGAAGAAGTAGGAAATTCCAAGGTTTTCTTACCTTTTCACAAGGCTTTTCTTCCTCCTAAGCCCTTCTCCTTAGGCATGCTTCTTGGTTAAGTTCTCCTCTAGTTTGGATAGAAGCAAGGTTGGTTATGGTAGAGGAGAAGAGAGGGACGCTACATATAAGGCCATGTGTCTTAAAAATTGTTTATTAAAATTTCATTTACATCCTATCTTTTGGTTATTTCGTTTTAGGCTCATTTTAGCTTCTTTTCAAAAATCATCTTTTTTATCATAAAATTTAAGTTCTCTAACTTGTAAAATGCCTTCAGAATTACTCAATTTGGATCTAAAACCTTCCCAAACGAAAGGATCAAAATTCAGGTCAACCAATATTATATAACTTCAATTGAAGGAGTTTTAACTATTCTGAGGGTTTCTATAGTTTTTAAGGCCTTTGAAAACCCTAGAAAACTCAAATTTTTATTTAAAAATCTCTCCTTTGAGTTTTCCAAAAAGTGCCCGAAATTATGAAAGTGCCACTACATTCTTGTCCATTTTCATTTCATTGTTCTGACTTTGTTTTCAAGGCACCTCTAGTCTTGGATCCTCATTATTTGAGATCTAGAATATTGTTCTAATTTTATTTGACCTCAAATCATTCTAATCGGGGGACTTCCTTTTATATCCGATACATTTCGTATGTTTATAGAGAAACTGGATATTACGTTTCTCACGTTTATAGAGGAACTGGATGTTACAATATAGCGCTTTAAATCACATGTAAAGATGAGGAGACATAAAACTTAACTGGCATTACTAATTATAGGCCCATGAATGAAACAACACATCGCATTGATATACACATATTTTACAAATCATTTGTAATTCTATTAACTACATATAAGCTAAACTATACTTAATATAATCCTTGGCCTTAGCATATCTTCTCACTGTCTTTGGTGCTAAACTTCTTCATCCTTGGCCTTAGCATATTCTAGGCAGTAGCTTCACTCAACTACCAAATCATACATGAGACAGTTAAGTAAGATAATACAAGTATGCAAGGTTAAACATTCCAAGCATTAAAACTATCATATCATACTTACTTGGACTCATTCTTTCTCTATCATGGCCATGGCACTTTAGCTTGGCTTGAGCTCCTTCTATTGGGCTTTGGGTGAATTGCTATGTTCAATCTTGTGCCCCTTAGCTATTAGCCATAGGCCACAAACATACCTCATAATACATAGCTTAAAAATAAGTTATCATAGAGCATCTTATTAAAGCAACCAATACACATAATGCACATCAAGCCCAAACAAATCAACACGCATAAAAGGTAAGGAAGAATAAGCTACATGGAATACACTTAACCCAGTGCCAAAACCACTTACTCAAACTTAATCATCTTCATAGCTCTAATTTGGTCTCACCACTTCCATGTGGAGTGGTCCCCTAGCTTGCCCTAAAATATCAAATTAGGTAAGATAATTATTAATTTTGGCCTATTTAACCTTAAATCTTCAACATAAAGTGCTTGACTTAAATTAAAACCCCTTTTTGCACTCTTTATGATCCCCTTCTCTTACTTGACACACTAGAAGCTTATTTTGTCTTAATTGGTCCCAAATTTTAAAAACTCATAACTTGAGCTAAGGACCTCCAAATTTCACAAACTTTGACTTGTTAGAAAGCTCTCTACATGTACTCTTTAATATGAAATTTTAGAGCTAAAAGATTTCACTTGATCCCTAAAATACTTTAAAGATCTAATCTAAAGCAAGGAAAAATTCTAGTTTTGACAATTTTTTTTAGCGAATTTTGAAAATTCATAACTGTGCCAAAGAATGTCCAAATTAGGCAAACTAAGGCTTTGATATACTCTAGCTAATATTTTAAATTTAATGTAGATCATTTGGTCCCTAAAAGAGTAGAAACTTAAGGCTATCCAAAGAACAAAATAGATACAAGACATATTTTTTAGGGCAAATTTAGAAATTCATAAAATATTTTTTTACTGATCCAAAAATTACAAACTATATCTCATATGAAACTTTAGAATGTCCTCTAAATGCCTACCAAGTTTCGTATCCAAATTCGTCCATTAAAGTCTCCATGGGTAGGGATATATTTTCATATTCATTATCAGTCTGTTTTGGCAACTTAATATGTCAACTTGAGATTTCTATAGAGTTTCTTGTTATAGGACAAGTTTTTATCACTTGACTAACATAGTAAGTTGGTTCATTAGTCAAAATTTGCCCTATGACTCAAATTGACCTTCTCACTTGGTCATTTATTGTACTTAAGCATATTTATGGCTTTAGGATTCTCAACCCTTCACTTAGTTACTTGAATCCTTTGACTTCTAAACTTTATTCTAACCCATACATGACTCATTTAGTTCCCAAGGAAATCAATTGAACCATCAAACGCAAGTTAGGATTCAAGTTTGCCCACAATGTTATATGGAGGTCTTATTATGCCATCATACATCATTTATTTTGGCATATAAGACACCTATTTAAGCCATCTTATCCATGCTAGAACATTGATTCCATTACATTGCTCTAATAAGGTCTTTCTTGAACCTTAAAATTAGACATCTTAAAATTACAAGATTCTAATGCAAACAATGATTCATATCATTTCCATAATTCATAACTAGACCTCTTTTAACCATAGATTCATCAAACAAAACTCCTAGACACCCTAAACATGACTTGGTTGAAATGGCCTCCTTATAGTTTTCCTTGGCATTTTGCAACATCTCAAGCCATTTTCATGGGATATTAATGTTAGATTCTCATTCTACATGCTCTTAAATACCATTAGGCATTAAGAAAATGTAACATCTAACTTTTAAATAGAACTAGAACAATATGCTAGGACCCCAAAGCAAAATGAATTAAGGGCAAACAAGGGTAGAATACTAATTAGAACATCTAAAAATGAAATTATAAAATTACTAACGACCCAAAACTAGAGCTAAAGTAGCCAAACAAAGTAAACCAAATTAGCAATGGAAAAATTGTAATTTTGGAAAGAATTTTAGAAACTCAAAAAAGAGAGTTTTAAATGCAAAAATTAAGCTCATTAGAGTTTTCAGAGGCCCTGGAAACCATAAAGACTGTCAAAATGGCTAAATTTCTGATGATGTACAGTTTAGGATATTAGTTAACACTAATTTTCACTTATCTTTTTCAAATTATTTTAAATTTTCAAAATAGATATTTTTAATAAATTATAATGCCTAAATTTTGTTACGGAAAGATGGTTTTTATAAAGGTTACAAAACGAGTTCAAATGAAGGGGTTAAAGTACTGGGACATAAATGAAAATTTGAGATTTGTTTTAAAATCTTTCTCCTCCCTTTATATATGTCACACCAACCATCTCCCACCCTTAGAATTGACATGCTTTAGCCTAAACTAATAGCCAATGTTGTGAAAAGAAAGAGGAGGAAGCAAGGGGAAGAAAGCCACAAAAAGGTAGCTAAACATGCCAAATTTGCCTATAATGTTGTTATGAACATTTTCCTACTCCTTTTTCTCTTTCTTTTAGTGGTTTTAGTTTCCTAAAAGAGTGACTTTTATGACTAAACTCTTGGATGAAGCAGCTCCTTTAAGGAAACCAATTGCACCAAAATATTATCCATCAAGAGCACTTTCAAGTGATATATGAATTAAGCTAGGAAACTCATTTCTTCTTGGAACCCTATTCTCTTCATCATTTTGGCCTAGACAGAGGGAGCATAAAGGGAGCTTGAGCTTGATGAAAAGTTAAGAGAAACAAGGATTTTGAAGGGTGTAAAGTAATTATGCAAATAGAATTTCATAAAAAGTCATAAAAATCAAATTAGGCCACCTAGGGTTTTAGTTGCACCATGAAAGTTATGGAACACTCATAAGATGTTTTAAACCATCTAAGACCAACTTGAACTAGAAAAGAGCCAAGGATATTCCATATTCATCATATTCTCCATGAAAGAGGCAAAACTCCCAAGTGTAGTGTGTATGGGTATAGCTTTGGCCTACGAGGAGATGAAGTAGCTAGGAAGAATTTCTATGAATTCTAAGGTTTTAAAAAGTCTAAATATGATCAATAAATACTAATGAAACCATTGGAATGAATTTAGGAACCATATTTTGAAAGGTAAAATTTTAGGGTTCAAAAGAGGCTAAAGAAGCAATTTGGTATTTGGCTTGTTTAATCATGTATATGATGGCCCTAATGAGTTCCATTAAAATTATATGGCTCAAAGAAAGTAAAATTTTGGAACCTAGAAAGTGAAATATAAGAGTTGCCTCTTAAAGGGCCTAATATGGTTTAAAGATGCATATTGAGTTCTAATAAGTTTAGGTGTTAACAATAAGTGTTAGAATGGATTTTAATGGTTGTTTTGCATTGTAAAATTAGTATATGTAGGTAAGTTAATTCAAGTCCATCAAAGTGTAGGTGTCAAGCTAGGAAAGGCCAAGGAAAAGAGAAAGATCAAGTGGGTTAGTAGTAGCTTAAAACTTCTAAATCCAAAAGGTAGCTATCTCTTTCTATTTTGCATACATTTGAGTGTTTGAATGAGTTAAGATACTTGTATATTTGTTTGCTTAATGACTTTATGAGCTATGTCTTGTATTGGCTTCTATCTTAAGTTCTATGCATGTAAAAGGCTATGTTTTAGCTTCTGACTTCTTATGGTAGGGAATTAAGTGCAATAACTCTTCATTAGCTCAAAAGTAAGTTTATTGAGTCTAGCTAGTATGTTTTGATGCCATAGTTTGATGAGAGAATTGAAGTTTCATGATAAATTTTATGTTTGAGCTATTTGATATCCATGACCTACATGCTTGCATTTCCTCATTGCATTAATATGGATTGAAATGTGCTACTAAGATTTTTTTCAAGAATCTCCCCCAATTCATCTCGTATTAGCCATGATAGGTTCTTCAATCAAGGAGAAAGAACTTGAGAAGAACTAGAATTTAGGAATGGTATATTTGAAGCTTTTGATGTAAATTATGTATTTGATGATGTATGAGACATATTGATGATGAACTCTTATGTACATGATAAGGATATGTATTAGTAACCTTTGTATAATCTTAAGAGCATGTATGTATGGCATTTTTATGCATAAGATGGCAAGTTTCATATGTGAGAAGCTAGTGGTTGCGTATGCATGGTTGGGTGTAAGATGATAAATTTTTTATACTAGCCATATTTCTTGTAATGATTCTTATGGAAATGAAACATGAATAGATTGAGATTTGGTCAAAATAAGAGATTGCAATTTGATGGCCAAATGGACTATTTTAGAACTAAAATTTGGTTCAAATAAGTTATAAGTTGTACCTCAATCATTATAGCCCAAACGATCAAGTTTGGGACTGAAATATGGTAATTATCTAAATAATTTATAGAGTTTTTCAACAAGTTAAAGATGATATTTTTTTAGATTTTATAAAATATTTAGTGAATTTTTAAATTTGGTTCAAAACTATAGAATTATGCAATTGCTTTTTATATTGTCATAGTTTTTTCGTGATTTTTAAGGGGCTGAACGGATTTATTTTCACTTCAAATTTTAACAATATAAAGTTTAAACCATAAGCTCCTAATTTGCATAAATCGAAACTATATAGCCAAAGTTATTAATTTTTTTAGTTTAAGCTCTTTTATGTCCAAAGTAGCTAAAATTAGCTTCCTTTTTATATATAGAAGCTATATACATACTAAATTGGATGAAACCAGCTACTTGAATGTGATTTGTGAATTAGAATTGTGAAAAATATTGTCTCTCGACATTTTAAATCTATTTAATGTATTTAGTAATTAAATTTTCACTGTTAAAAAATTTGTAATGCATACGTTTACATAAATGGGCATCCACTTATACCAAGTAAATGAAATGAGCTATAGTAGGTTGTAATTGTTGTCAAGCTTCTTAAGGTTGGTGTGGTTACCCTAATAATGTGGGTTGGTGATGTGGACTGAATTAAGATTTCTATAGCAATTTTATTTTTTGACGGTCTATTGACTTTTAAATATTCGAAAATGTAATTTAACAAAAAAAACTCTTAAGGATTTCATAAAATATTATATTCTCTTTTGATGTCAAAGACCCTTTTTTTAAAAGAAAATTTCTTTCGTCATTATGATAAATTTAAAAAAATATCTTTTTTGTTATTATAATAATAATGTCAAAGGAGGGTTCACACTTCACAAAGCGACATTTTGGTGACGAATGGGACTCTAATTGAATTTCAGATCGAAATTGGTAAATGGAAATTTCCTTTTGAAAATTTTTTGCTAGGTAACTCAAATAGAAACAATTTAAATGTTCAATAAAGAAATTACAATAACTTATATCAAAAGTTAAAAAAATAACCAGACAAAAGAAATTACGGGTGTAAAACTAAACGTTAATTTTGGATAATACAGGTGGACACTATAAAAAAAAAAAAGCCTTTAGCTTATAACTTCTCATAGCAAAAGTGAACCGTCTTCTTTTTTTTTAAACTACATTTTGATTATTACTTGAGTTTGAACTCAAATATTTTAACTCCAGCGGTGATTAATATTATTAAGCCAAAGTTATTTGATTGAACTACACATTTTCTATTTGAATAGAGCACCTAATAATATCTAGAAAAAATTATAATTTAAAATCTCAAATTAAATATGTTTACATTAAAAGAGTTTAAATTTTAAAATTATTTTAAAAGATTCTAGAATCAGATACTTAAACTGTATAAAAAATTTAATTCTATAATCTTTTAAAATAATTTTAAAATTTAAAATCTTTTAATATAAATATCTTTAACTTAGAATTTTAAATTATAATTTTTCTCCATATTTAGTGCTCATTAAAACCAAATTAGAAATCCTGCAACCAAAGTTACCAAACTCTTCAGAAATCTTTTTTCCTCGTCACAAGCGTCGCTCCTTGCTGTCCCTTGCCCTTTCCGACTCGACCAATTCTCATCAGCTGCACCCACAAGATTCACGTTCATGGAATAAGATATTATGTATCTAAAATATCATTGTAAAAAAAATTAATTAAAAAAATTAGTATAATTTAGAAAATCTTATCTAAATATATATCATAGTATTTTGTTTTGAATGAAACTATTTTTGTTTAAAAATTGCTTTTTCTTTTCAAGTTAAGAAGAGAAATTTTGAATTTTTTTTAACAAAATAAATAAATAAATAAATTATGTTGCTGGATAAATGTAATTATTTAGGGAAAAAGGTCTACTCAATTAATAAAAAGAGACAATATTTTTTTTTATCAATATATATATATATATATATATATCTATATATATGTATAAACAACTTCCTCGAGGTAGAAGAAAGGATCACGAATTACAAGGAGGACCGAGGGAAGGACTGGTGGAGCCTCCGGTGCTGTTGTGCTGACCCAGTTGGTTAAAACTCTGAGCTTCAGCTGATTTGGGATCCAAGCGTAGAAGCGCTACTCCCATCAAAATCATTAAATTAAGTTAAATCAAACGGTTTTCATACTCAAAAAAATAAAGAAAAGATAAAGTAGAAGAATTCAACATAAAAATATTTATATCAAAAAAATTAAATTTTAAAATTATTTTAAAAAATTTAATTCAAAAAGAAATTATAATTATAATTTTTAATTTTTTTTTATTTTGAGTGATTTAGAATAGTTTTAAAATAAAAAGTGATTTCATAATCTCTTCTTCAACTTGAATTCATAGTTTTCACCCAAAAAAAAAATCAAGAGGACATGACGGCTTAGCAGCAGACTAAGGAAAGGAATTACAGGGACACTGCGAAAGATTATCGGGGGCTTTGCAAAGAGAAGGCAAGCCAAGAGCGAGCGTAACGTTAATGTTCAAGCCCAGTTCAGGGTCATCCCTGTCTTTAATGACTATACATACACACTTCTTGTTGTTCTTCATGGCTTGTTTCAGACCACTACAGCAATCTGGCGTCGGTGCTATCGTTTCTCCACCAACATATGGCAGACACGTCGCAATCCCTGTCAGTTGCTCTACACATTTCTCTTTCTCTTCGGCTGAGTCTGCCATTGTATGGCCCATTGACATCAATAATGCAAATACACAAGCTCTGGCGTAATGAAATTTAAAGGCCATGTTTTATGCTTCAAAAGAGAATGCAAGCGATGGAACTAAACTTTGTGCTTTGAGTATTTATATAGGGAAGAGTAGTAATTAGGGAGTAGTAACTCTATTAACCAGAAGCTGGGGTTTTGGTGGAGTGATAGTATGTGAATCCATTGAATTATAGTTGACCCCCGTAGTTCACGCACTGGTTTCTGAATCATTTCTGTTCTGATTCCATTTTTGAACCATTCAAATCTGCCTCTTAATGAATGGGTGGTGCGACTTGTAGGGACTCTGGTTGTTTTCCAAAAGAACACAAAGTGGCATACAGAAAGGATCAGCATAGGGAGAAGATGTTTAGACTTTAGAGTCTAAAAAAGTGGCGTGCAGCAAGGGGATTCCTATGATGATATGGTGGAAAAATTAGATATTATATTATACTACATAACTGTTATATATTTGTGTATAGTTTCTGGCTTTAAAGCCACAACTCTCAAACTTCGAAGCCTTTACTTTTTTGTGTCTGGTACTGTAATTTTTTTCCCCTTGAAAAATAGTTAATGATTGTAACATTACAAATTAATAAATTATATAAGAATAATCATCAAGTATATGAATAAAAAACTGAGTATGACAAAGTTACAAGTGAAGAGAGCAGCACTTAGAGAACACTTCTTGAATAAAAAACTGAGTCTAGAGAAAGTGTTATAGTTTTGTTAGTCCATATGTAACTAAAGATTATTAGCGTTTATTTGAAGCTAGTTTTGTTGTACGTTGTTTCGTCCAGATATCAAGATTTCCACCAAAAAACTAGTCCCCGACAGGATCGTGCATAACCAGATATATTGAAAACAAAAAGTGGAAATATTTTTAAAGTCGGAAAATGCTTTTTCTTGGCCCATAGAAAACGCTTCTTGTGTTGAAGGATTGATAAGGGCTATTTGACTGCTTCAATGCAGAAGAATACGTAATATCCTGGAGTCTTCAACTTGCTGACAAAGGCATTGACGATAACCACAACGAAGCATCTTGTTTTAGACGAGTTCTTTGAAAATTGTCAGTACCGAAAGATCTTTGGCCAATTACGTAATCCAAAATTTGGTCTTCTTGCACAGTACTAGACGGACAAATGTGGAAGACTTCCAATAAGTACAAGACTTTAGAGATTTGGGCACAAATTTCTGGTAATAAAGCAGGGCATGCCGTGATTGACGGGTTATGAATCATCCGTATTTTAAAAATTGAGTTGTATTGTTTCCAATATGTGTCTAATGTTCCTATCAAATAATATTTTAAATTGTATGTGAACGCTATCTATTTTATTCTGTTACGTATGGTATGAATATTCTATATCTATATCATCATTCATACTTTTTAATCTATAGCTAGTAGAATAACGGAGAGCGGGTGCTATGGAGGCCTCATGAAAGGTCATTATCGATTAGTGTCTTCAGCCCAGTAAATATTTGAGTTTGAGTTGTGTGCTCCGTATAATACTTAACACTTCTTAAACCCATTTCGCCTTATAATTCAGTGTGTTTTACAGTGTAGACTATATGGTTGCCAACTTCAGATTGAAAATTTATCTCTTCCATTCGTTCAAGTTTCCTTATGGCAATCCCATTTGCAACTCAACTACTTCTCTTGCTTGTGTTAGCTGCAGCAACTCTCAACTTGAGGTTGTGCAAGGGAGAGCTGAGCTTGAGTTGCAATGAGAATGAAAAGAAGGCACTTCTGAGCTTCAAGCACGGACTAGCAGACCCATCAAACAGGCTCTCTTCATGGTCTGACAAAGATGATTGCTGTAGGTGGGCAGGAGTTCGATGCAACAACTTCACTGGTCGAGTCATGGAGCTCAACCTGAGCACACCCCTGAACTCTCCATACATGGAGTTGAGTGGTGAGATTAGTCCTTTGTTGGAACTTAAATATCTGACTCATTTGGATTTAAGTTTAAATTATTTTATGCATACTGAAATACCAAGCTTCCTTGGCTCAACGGAGGGCCTAAGATGACTAGACCTTAGCTTTAGTGGGTTCAAGGGACTAATCCCACATCAGCTAGGAAATCTCCTAAAACTCCAATTCCTTAACCATGCATACAATTATTGTAATACGATATTTTTCTAGCCTTTCTTACTCGTTTATTTAACTCAAATCGCTTGGTATAGCAATTTCTATAAGAAAATGGAATAAAATAATGGATTATTTTATGTTACGTAGGGATTAAAATTTTCATTTTGCATCCGTGGGCCATAAGAACTCATCTATATCATTCCCCAATTAAAATACAATCATACAACTCAAGACCATCACAAAACATTCCATATACCTTGGATTTCACACCATGTACCAAAAAAATTCAAGTATGCTTTTGGGTTTTAATGTTAGATTTCTGGTGCAAATTTAAAAATTTATAATTAAATCTAAAAAAATAAAAATCAAATAAATGATAACTTTTTGAAAAGATATAAATGTCAACTATAGGCTAAAAATCATTCTAGGCCATGAAAATATCATCTAGACTATGATTGACAATGAAAAAGCACCAAAGGTCCAGTTGCTTAGATTTACTGTCACAAGTTACTGATATAAAATTCAAAAATTCATAACTAATTCTAAAAAAATCAAAACCCAGCAAACCATACCATTATAGAAATATGTGGATGTTAACTAGAGGATAAAAATATTTCTAGACCAAAACAAAAACATTTGCCCCACAGAATTGGATGGAACAGTACTTGAGGTGCTGCTACATTACTAGTACTGACCACCAACTTCAAAAATTCATATCTCCTCTACAGATCTCCAAATAGGGTGATCTCGGTGGCCATAGAAATTTTTTCATGTCTATTCTATAAAATTTCATGAGCATTGGATAACATTTGACCCTCGGATGACACAGAAGAAGAAACTGACCATATAAACAGTGTCTGGACCATTTCAGCAGCTTTTTGCCAACTTTGGAAATTTATAATTAATTCTCTAGAGCTCCAAATAATATGATTTTTTACTTCTCAAAAAGCTCTAGATGAGATCTATATGCATACCAAATTTCATAGGAAATTCGTCCATTTGGTCAGTTTATGATATAGGGTTGCAAAATAGCACTTTTATGTCTCCTAAAAGGTCAATTATGGACCATTTTGACTTTTAACTTTTCCAAAACCACTTGAGCATGTGAGAAAGAATTAAAATAGTACTCTAAACATGTCCAAGAGGTTTAACTATCCATTCATCACAAAATCATTCACCCACTTGCCCGCATACATGAGATCTTACAAGTGCATCTCTCATTGGCAAAAATATTAAATCTCATTCATAAGCTACCAATTTTCATTCTTACATCATATATCGATGTACATACATATGTTCAAGAGGTCATACATCATATACATCATGAATTACATTATTTGATAACAAAATGTTACAACACAAGCATTTAGCAACTCTTTTGTTAATCTTCTTGCCTTCAATTGTGGTGGCTTCCATCTCTTTACTCACTTGGTCCACCTAGACATATTTAAGCAATGGGAAGGAAAGAGTGAGATTCTAGAAATCCCAATAGCTCTTCACCCTTTTCAATCATACATAATGAATGCAAATTCAAATCCAAAGATGAATGCATGGCAATCTAGCAATTCATAAACATACACGGAACATTTCTCTCATTCAAGAAAACATACTCCTCATACATAGGTGTGCCAAGACAATGGTTTAACCTCACCCATTCTCTTTGAAACTTTTAGATTTGCTTCACCCACTTTCAAGGGACTTTTAACTAAGTCTCACTCTTCTAGAAACTTTTGACTTTGTTTCACCCATTCTTAGGGACTTTTGGCTCATTCTCACCCTTGTTAAGGGACTTTTGGCTTCACCAAACTCATGCAAGCCAAAACACATTCATAAAGCATCTTTCAAAAACATAACAAAGGCATCATGGTACCATGCCATGTAAACATTTGCTAGAAACATTTTGCAAAGCATAATCATACATACACACATCCAAAGATAAGAAAACACCCAAGAATGCATAAGAGAAATGAGAGAGAGCTACCTTGGAGTCAATATTACACACTTTTCCTTTGAAATCTTCCTCCCTCTTCTCACACCCTTTCAAATTAGTGGCAATAGATTCTCTTGGCCTAAACATATCAAATGGGACACAATTACATCATTGAATCAAACTCTAGCATCACACATTTTCTATGGAAGCCTACTTAGTTCCAAAACTCCATTATGGTTCCATAAAGCACCTAATGAAGCAACTACAAGAATTTATGATCTTGGCTCCATTCTCTCCTTCAATCTATAACTCTTGACTCCATTGGGACTTCTTGGAGCCATCACACACTCATTTTAAGGAGCCTAACTAGGAGTTGCTTCATTATATTACTTTATGGAACCTACACCTTGTAACGCCCGGTACATTGTACAATCACTAGAACGGGCCGATTTGAAAAGCAAGTCTCCTGAGATGAGTGATTCAAGGTCAAATAAAATTTGAATAAAATTTTAAATAATAGAAAATGAGGATTTGAGCCTTGAGTTGCTCAAAAACTGGGGTCGGAGCGATTCAAAAAAATTGCCGAAAGGCCAGTGGCATTTTCGTAAATAAGTGTAATTTTGGAAAAACACCTAGGAAGGCTTTTTAAATGAAAATTTTGAGTTGCCCAAGGTTCTCAGAGGCCCCAAAAACCATGAGAAGCCCCGGGACTGATAAAGCCCCTCCGGTGTACTCTTTCTAACGTCTGTTGACCCAAATTTTGACCGATTCGTTCGGGATGGTTTTAACTCTTATTTGAGTGATTCCAAAGGAATTTTATTAAATTGGGAACCTAAATTCTATGATGGAAAATACGGTTCTCAAAAAGGAGCTAAAACAAAGCCGAAACGAACTTGCCATTACGAAAGGGCAAAATTGAAATTTATGGTTTCTTGAATGTTCCACACTTTTCTCCCTTCTTATCCTCTTTAATGAGCACGACCCATTCTGTCCAAAATACAGAAAATCTTCAGCTCTCTTAGGCACACCAAAGGGAGGAGAAAAAGGGGAAGAAAGCTAAGGAGAAACTAGGTAATTTCATGAAATTTCTTGCTCCATCTTCCTCTAATCTTGTTTTCCTCTCTTCCTCCTTTCTTTCCATGGATTTTTTAAATGATTTGGTTCTGTTTTTGACCCAGACCTAAGGGGAGAATTTTGAATTTGCTAAGGAGAAGAGAATGAAGGAGAAAGACACTTGAAAGCTCACTTGAACCATAGGTAATCTTTGCTTTTTGTTGCATCTTCTCTTCCCCCTCCCTTTGTGTATATTTCAGCCAAGAACAGAACCAAAGGAGGGGAGGATGTTCTGTCCAAATACAAAGAGGGAACAAGGGTTTTAGGCCATGGGGAGATGGCATATGGCAAGAAATTCCAAGAAAAACTAATAGAAAATAAGTTAGAAAAGTGTAGTGTTTTCTAGGGTTTTGCAAAATCTGATTTTGTATGAATGTTTTCTTGGCTATTTGAATGTTTCTTTGAACTCCTAAGACCTTTAGAAAGCCTCCCAAGTGGCTCTCCCATCAAGGAAAAATCACAAAGTCTATGAACCTCCATTATGGTGCATATTTCGGCCAAGCTAGGTTCATTAGGCTAGGGGATGTTTTAATTTGTTCTAGCCTTGTTTTGGGACTTTATATGATGTTAGAAGATGGAAGAAACCGTTGGAAAAATTTAGGAGCCATAGATTGGGAGATGGCCTAAGGGTGTCCATAATGGTGCTTTGTGAAGCAACTTTTTTTTCCAATTGTGCAATTGAATGTGTGATAGCTCCAAGGACCTTAAATGAGTCCAAGAAGTTTAGAAAGAACAAGAGAATGAAGCCTAACACTTGAATAATATGAGTTGCTTCAATAGGCCATTTATGGAACCAATATGTCTATTTTAGAGCCAAGTGTGTAATAAGCTTTAATTTAATGTCTTGGCTTGCTTCAAATGTGTAATTGTGTGATGTTTGTAATGTCTAGGCTAAGAGAACCCTACTCCACCTAAGTGCTCTTGTGAAACCAAGGAGGGGAAGGAAATTGCAAAGTGAGCTTGCATACATAAAAAGGTAGCTCTCCACCTCATTCTCTTTGCATTCTTGTGTACATATGTATGTCTTAGTGTGCTTGCATGCATTCTTGATGCTTGATAATATGCCACTTGATCCTTGTTGTGCATTGGTAACAATGTGTTGTCTTGAATGACTATGGTTGTGGAAAGAGCCCATAAGGGTGAGGTGATGCCAAAAGTCCCTTGATGAAGGTGAGGAGATGCCAAAAGTCTCATGGCATGGGTGAGACAAGGCCAAAAGTCCCTTAAATGGGTGAGGCAAAGTCAAAAGTCCCTAGACCAAGAGTGAGGCAAATCCAAAAGTCCTAGAAATGGAGTGAGGCTAAACCAAAAGTCCCTAGAACATGAAAGTAATCTTGACATGTGAATGTGGCATGGAATGAAATTTATTGCACACTTTATGCTTGTATGGTTATGCATTTGGTATATGTATGCCTTGAATGTGGTGTGAATGGGTGTGTGAGCTATTGAGATTCTTGGAATCTTACCTCCCTTTTCCCTTCATCCTTGAATTGTCTAGGTGGTGTTCCAAGTCAAGGAGATGCAAGCCAAGGACATTGAACATCTTTGTTTTGGTGTATTATGTACTTTAAATGATGGTTAAATTTCAAAGTAATGATGTATATAATATTTTTGTGATGTAAGACCATGGACAAGTGTAAAATGATGTATGAATATGATGTACACTTTATATGACACTAAATCTCTAGTATTGTGCAAATTGGCTTTTGGATGGCTTGATGTAACTATGCATAAATAGATGTTGAGAGACCAAAATGAGTTGCATGAGGTTTGGGATCACTTGGGCAGCCTCTACAAGTCATATTTGTGCTTTGAAACTTCCTCAAGGGGTGACAAATTCAAGAAAAGGCCATTTGGTGCAAAGTGACTCTTGGTAAGAAGCAAAAATGACCATTTCATGAGACTATGTCATTTTTTGTCCAAATGAACTCTTCTTAATTTGAAATTTGACATGAATCTAGAGCTTATTGAGAGCTTTTTGAGAAGTAAAAGTTGGTAATTTTTGGAGGTCTATGGAATATTTAGCGAATTGTTGAAATTGAAAAATTTTCTGGTTTTGGTCCTTGGTACTGTAGCATATGTCCGAAATTGAATTCTGTCACTCATAGGGCAAATGATGTCTAATTGCCACGAAATTTCATACAGAGAAACTAGACATTCACAGTGACTTGTTCCAACTAGAAGTACCTCATTTGGAGTTCTATAGAGGGAGATATGAATTTTTGAACATTCTGTCCAGTATCATGACCCTTACCCGACTTGATGTATTGTTCTATTGAATTTCGAGACTTTGGGTACCTGAAATGGTCTAAAAGTATTTTTCTCCTCTATCTAACATCCATAGATTTCCATATTGGTATCATTTGCATGGATTAGATTTTTTTGAAATTAATTGGATATTTTCAAAATTTGCTGCAGAATTTATGACAGCATCAGGAGGCAGTTTGACCCCTGGACATTTTTGGATGTCAAACGCCCTCTGTGATGGGTGTTATGGTCTGTACATATTTTTACTGTGAATTAGACATCCGTAGATTTTCAGAATGGCCAAGAATGTATGATTTTGATTTTTCTAGAATTAGTTATGATTTTTTGAAATTGTGCCAGAAAGGGGCCAAATCTGGCTGAAAATAAACCTCCATATTCTAGGTTCCATTTCGGTTTCTATGAGTTGTGGGCCAACTTTGGTGATGTAAATGAGTTGTATGTATGTAATTAAATATGATAATGTGATGTATGAACTCATATGATCCGCGTGACACTGAATGGAATTTTCATACACTACGCAACGCAAAATAAGGCATTATTTTAATGCCATCTTCCATTCCCTTTTGTGCAATTCATCATGGGAAATTTAGAAATGATAGGAAACAAGCTAGAAATATATGGTGTTACACACCTCCATCTCACTATCCATGGCTTTTAAAATTTTTTCAAGGCTTCCTCTCATACAATCTTATTATATGTGATGCAAATCTAGGCTTAGAAAAATTTAAAATACTCCTTAGATACTACTTCTAGCTTAGGCCAAGACTATGCTTCCTTTGGCACCAATGGAAGTTGTTTTGTTTTCTTTGATGAGAGATACATGTGGGAGGCTTCCTTAATGTCTTAGGGACTCATACAAACTCTTAGACACCTTAAATTATGACTAGAAAACTTCCTACAAACCAAGGTGCAAGTGAAACCCTAAGCTAGACATCTTACAAATCAATGGTTCCTTCTTGGATTTCTTTACATATTCTTGTTTCCTACACTCTAAATCCTAGGTTTCACTCTTGGTTTGGTTCAAAAAAAATTTCCTCTTAGTTGTCCTAGGAGTGGCTGAAACTCACACACATGGGAGCAAGGGAGAAGAAACATGAAAAGCAATGAATTTACCTTGAATTCTAGCTTTTCTCAAGAGTCCATTCCTTTACTTAGGTTCCTTTCTTGAATTTTGAACTTTTCCCCTTTGAACATGGCTTAAAATAGAACCAAATCACACACCAAAATCATGGAAAAAAAGAGGAGAAGGAGAAGAATAAGTTTGCCAAAGGAAAGAGTATAAAATTTCAAGAATTTGCTCACCTTTTTGCCGTGGTTCTCTTCTCCTTTTTCCCCTCTCTTCCTTGGTCTCTCTCTCTATTTTAGGCAGCAACTAAGTTGGTTCCAAGGAGGAGAAGAGAGGGGTACTACATAAAATTGAATGATAAAGTACTTGATATAAAAGCTTCCAAGTTGTAAAGATATCTTATGAAAATTGAGTACATTGACAAGTTTAATTTAGACCCCCTTTTTTGGTACTTTACTGGTACACTTTGTTATTCAATATTGTAAATATGTAAAGAAATTTTATTAGTTCATAACTTCCTAAACTTTGATGGCAATTTCTCTGTTTTAAATCAAGATGGAAGAACTTTCATAGAACTCAAGCTCTAAAGGAAATTTTGGAAATTAAAGTCATGCTAGGTCACACATCTGAATTGTATTACATAATACATAGCTAATGAACACCTGAGTTATTTACTTTAAATTGTAAATTCAAAATTTTTTATAATTTAACAAAAAAAACTACCACTAACTCCTAAACACGTTAAACATACTAGTTACAAAATACTTCATTAATCGCTTTAAGGCAGAGTAAGGGGCGCGCGCACACACACACACACACATATCAAGTTAGTTGCACATTTGTTTTAAAAGGTTAAAATAAAGTTATATTTGTATATTGTAAGCTTAGAACATAAAATAATTTAGTAGTGATGATCAAGAGACACAAATACCTTTTATGTTACTTGAGAATAAGGGAAACATATAACTAGACATTAATCTCTAGATAACTACTTAGGTAGTGTGTTGGATTAATTAGCATGTGTGAACCTCCACACTAGCAAAACCAAATCCAAGAGATAGTTATTTGATGCCCATTAGCTCAAAGCAAACCAAAATATAAGCTCTACAACCAAAATTTTAATGCCAACAATCTTTCAACATTGGAACAAGTCTCATTCTTTACTGGGTTTTTCCTTTCACCTAAAGCTATAATACCAATAATTAAAAGATTTATTATATAGATGATAACCATCTAGACTGCATGTGGTACCATTAGTCCAATTTTTATTTATTTCATCAAAACATTGAGCTTGGGCAAATTTAAGGCTCCAAGTGCAGATGTGCTGCTCATATAAAACAAAGAATCCATCAAAATTCTTATTAATAAAAATTAAACAAAGATCCCTAAACCTATGGAATACAGCAAAATGGTGAAGAAATATATACCTGGATAAGGGGACAAGTTGACAAAGGTTTTGTAAAGAGAAGGCAAACGTGACATTAATATTTAAATCCAAGGTAAGATCACTCCTTATTTAATGATAATACACAAGAACTTTTTGCTACTCTTTATGGCTTTTTACAAACCCTTACAACAATCTGCCCGAGATTTTGTTAGATGGAAGTTGATTAAAAGAATGAAAAGATAAATGTCGAAGGGTTTAGGGGGAAAGGGGAGGGTAGCTTCCTCTACCTTCTTTGATGGTGCTAGCAAGAGGATAGAGAGAGAGAGAAAGAAGAGATGTCCATTAAAGGTAAAAGGAAGAAAGGTTTTAATTTTCAAGTGCAGGGGGACAAAGAAAAGTAAAGCTGTTAGAGAATAATGAAGATGTGCTCAGAGGTAAAAGTTGGACGAGAATGAGGAGAGGGATAAATGCGGTGGTCTTATAAAGGCTTTAACCACTAGTGAAATAGAATTAGCAGTGAGTTAGCTCAAGGAACTAATGCTAAAGAAAAATGACATCTTTGGAGACAACAGCAGAGGAAAGGACACTAACAAGATTGAAGGAGGCATTTGGGAACCAATCTGGTGGACATGCTGAAAAGGCAATAGTGGAGGGCAGTGATGGCCATTTGTCAAGAAGGAGAGTATTGAAAATGAACAATGACGAAAAAGTAGGCTTGGGATCAAAGGTTTCATGTGATGGTGGTGCAGGGATTTAGAATATAAGGAAGGGAAAATGTGGTAATAGGCTTGGAAAAAAAATGGTAGGAATATGGGTTGATAATGGATAGTAAATAAAGAACTTGAAGAAATATCAAATTGATCATATGCATTCAAAAAGAGAGTAAAATGAGTAAAAGTTTATATGGAATCTATTTTTTTATATTCATTTTTTTACATTACATTATTTAGAATTTATTTGCAAATTACAAGGGATGTAATCTAAAAAAAGTATTATACATTGGGCCTATGGTACAAAGTGGGAACACATAAATTTATCATAGGATATTGAGGACTTAAGTTGGTGAGACTTTGTTGTGAATGGCATTATATGATTGGTTTAGTTATTTCTTTTATTGTTTTCTAATTTTTTACTAACATACCTTGTTCATTTGGCTTATAAAAAGTTAAGATAACCTTACCCCTTCAGCATTGCCTTGAACCTTAAGTGATGTTGCCATGGGTGCAACACTGCCTCCTAACAAGATCATTACCCTAGTCAAGAGATTACGGCCCTATCAGATCTCTTCAAGCATGCTACCCTATCCATATCCTCCTAACAAGTTGCACAAGGTAAAAAAGACAATAATTAGCTTAAGAAGCAACTTGTGGGTAACATAACTACTGATAAGACATTATTAAAGACACCTATGCAAGAAGCTTGTCACAAGTTGCCTTGACATGAGGACCCCTAATTCTTGATAAAACCAAATCCAAAGTTGTAAACATTAGTGGGATGTCATCAAACAGTAAGACACCTCTAATAGAAACTTGGGGCCACTACCCAAGTTCACATATGGATAGTCACTCAAATCCATCACTATTGTCACTGTGAATACCGTATTTTGTCCAAGTAAATTTTAAAAATAATAACAAAATCAAAATAGCAAAAAATGTGAAAAAAAAAACAAAAAATGAGGAAAAGTTACTAAAAAAGCATTAGACTTTTTTTTCTCAAATTCTTAAATCCCAAATTGAAAAAATAAAGAAAAGAAAAAGGAAAACTAAAAATTAAAAATCAAATTAAAAAAAATAAATAAAAAGAAAAGAAAAAAAACCTAAAACTAAAGCTCAATTGCTTTGTTTGTCAATCTAAACCCATCAATCCTATATCTAAAAAAAACTTTCAAACTCAATTTAAAAAAAAAAAAGGAAGAAGAGCAAGTTACTAGCTCTAGCTTAATTCTTTCAAGCCCACCAACACCACCATTTCTCGACCCCTTAATCTCAATGAATAATACACAAAAAAAGAACAAAAATGAAATAACAAAATAAATAAAAAAACCTCCACCAACAAACAAAAAGCAAATAAAAATGAAATGAAACACAAAATATTAATTAAAAAAACAAAATAAGGCAACAAGAGGATTGAGTCAAAACACGGAGCTCTGTGTTTTGGCCCAACCCTTCCATTCGCTTCAGTCAAGAATTGGTTGCTCCTCTCATTCGCTTCAGTCTCTACCATCAGCAGAGAGCTAGGTCAAAGCACAAAAGGAGGCGAAATTGGGAAAGAAGCGTCCAGTGTCTCAGAGAGTCCAAGAAATTAGAATAGGATGACAGGTTCGAGGATTTGACCTCCCTCTCATGTCCTTTTCGCCATTAGAAGAAGGAAAGGGTAATACAAAAACGGAAGGGAAGGATGGAGACACAAATCGAGGAAGGAGAAGGAAGCATCAGAGAGGGAAAGTAGGAGAGCGTCAAAGGGAAGAACAAATTGGACAGATGATTGGAGAGCAAGAACAATATATATGAACAAAAAAGCAACAAGTGATGGGGGGATTTTTGGGGATTCCAAAAAAAAGGGGATCCTGAGACTGAAGGAGAGACCGAAAAATCGAGGGAGAAAGCGTGAAGGAGAAACAGAGAAAGCGAGAGATTGGAGAGGGCTGAAAAAGCAGAGACCGAAAAATAGAGGCAGAGAGTGTGAGGGAGAGACAATGAGAGTGAGAAAACAAGAAAGGGATTTTCTAATTAAAAAAAAGGGGAATTCTGAGACGAGAATATAGAGAGTGAGAGATCGGGAATAAGCTGGAGGGGAGAAGAGAATCGAGGGAATCGGGAGTGAAGGTAGAGACTGAGAAGGAAGTGCAAAAGGGGAGCCGGTCCTTCCCTTTGAAATCCCTGCAGGTAAGTGCGATTTCTAGTTACTTTCTTTACCAATGAAATTCCTTTGTAATTGTTGATGGTCTGAGATGGGAAGAGGAAACTGGATGACACTCTTATACATTATTCTGTACATGTCCTAAGATACACACAGTTGGTGCTCGATGGAATGCCTGATAGATGGTTAGGTTGAGTTTTGGTGTTCAATCATGACTCCTGAATCTGCAGAGTCTGATAAAGTTGTAATACATTTACTTTAATTTTCCCTTACCATGTTTTCATGATGAATGTATGCATGTTTCAGAACTAAAGCTTGTATGAATGTCCTTGTTTCTCGAGGTTGCTTGCTTGGTATCTGGAACTAATAGAAATCATGGTATCGCTAGAAATGTTTGGATTTGGATGAATATAGTCTGCTATGAATTAATAGCCTGGATCCTATTTATTTGTCAATTTTTTTTTTAGGATTCTTGACCCCTAATTCTGACTTGCCTGTGTTTTGGATTGATCGATTAATGCTCATTTCAAATGTTATTTATCTCTACACTAAACTACTTGGATTTGTTTTGGATTGTTGTATTTTTGCGACCAAGAAATGTGGCTTACATTACTAGGCTCATGGCTTAGAGTTTGAATGGAAATGAGGGTTCAGCTAAGTATATGACATGCCTGGTTTAAGAGTTTGAACTAATTTCCTCCCACGTTTTCTTTGTTTAAAATAATAATAATAAAAATAAAAACAAAAATAATGATAATGACAAATTTTTTTTAAAAAAAATAAAGTAAAAATATCCATATAGGTATAGTAGCTATGTATGGTCATGAGTGTTGATGATTTTGGTTCGTTGGTTACGGGTAAGTCTGGATTTATGCCTAATAATGTTGGGGTCTACCACGTTGGTCCTCTCACAATTCACGGTATTGTTTGAGTCTGGCATATGCTGAGTATTTTACTGGTAGTTGTCAGCATGAATTATATCAAAGGTGAGTATGTTTACTGTTTAGGGAGATTTATCTTCAAGGTTATACCCTGCGGCTAATCATTATGATTCTTTTCGGTTTGCTGCGTCTAAGTTACATTACTTTGAAATTTGTGATCTCTCCTGTGAAGATGAAGGAAAAGGCTGGGGTTAGAGGCTATACTGATTCTTCCAGTATTCGCAAATTGCTATAGTGTAACTGGTGTGGAATAACAATTTTCAATTACGCAAAACATAGGTATTATATGCGTGTTGATGCTTTTATCTTTATTTTTATCTATTTACTTTTTTATTTAAAATTTTCATGTCGGATTTCTTGTCCCCTCATATGCATATGAATCAATTCAAGAGTATGTGTAGCAATAAGCTTCCTTAATCCTTATTGAGTTCTATAATTATGTTTTAATAAATTTTGAATTTCAATGGCCTACAACAAATGGGGTTTGATTTCAAATAAAAGGATATAACAAAATTGAGAGTTAAAAAAAATTCTTAAAGAAGAATCCAAAAAAAAAAAAACAAAATGATACTAAAAAATAAAAGGATTTTCTTTTCAAATAAAAAAGAGAAAGGTTTCAAAATAAGGAAACAAGAAGAAAAAAAAAAGACTAGGCAAAAGATATCAAGAAGTCTTTTTCTTCCAACTCAAAATCTTATAGCAAATATCAAAATTAACACCAAAAAAGGGGAAGAAAAGAAAGGGAAGGAAAACTTGTTTTTACTTAAATTAAAGGAAAAGTAAAAAAAAAAAATATATATATATATATATATATATATAATAACTAAAAGATTCAAGAACTGAAAAAATATTTAAAAGAAATAAAAATACAAAAACCAGAGTAAAAAAATTAAAATTAATTAAAAATCAAAAAATCTGAAAGGAGAAAAAAAGAGAGAAAAGAAAAACCTCTCAATTAAAAAAAATTAAGAAACATATCCAAAAATCCAAATCAAAAAAATTAAAAATAAAACTTGAAAAACAAAAAAAAATCAAAAATCAAAACAAAGAAATTAAAAATAAAAAAATAAGCAAAAACTAAGATAAAAATAAAAAGATTAATTAATAAAAATTTAAAAAAGGGAAAAGCTAAAAATGAGGGAAGGTCAAAGAAATAAAATTAATTTTATTTTTAGCAAACTAAAACATATCAACTAATTCTAAATCTGTATTATTTGCTGAAGGTAAAAGTAATTTTTATTTTCTTTCTCTTTTCTCACAAAAATAATAATAAAAAAAACAAAAATTCAAAATAAGAAAAAACTAAAAAAAACATTAAAAAATGAAAAACAAAACAAAACATCAACTAATACAGTTCCCGTTCGAACTACGTGGATTTTGATTTCTCCTAAAAGGTACGTAGGCTCTAAGCTCTCATCCTAGGTCAAATCTGCCTTTGTAAATAATTATTTTCTTTTAATTTTATTTCCTTAATTTCTTTCTTTGTTCTTAATTTTATTTCTTTAATTTCTTTTCCTTTTAATTTTATTTCCTTCAGTTTTTCCTTCCGTTTTGCATATGATTTATTAGGGAGATTAAAATAAAATAGATGTCATATTAATTCTGCACAACTTATTTAGGGTAATCGTTCTTAGTAACAGGTGTTGTGGGGTGTTTAACACTTTTTCCATTCACAATCGACTCTCGAATGTAAATCTGATTCATAGACCATTTTTCAAATAAAAAAGGTTTTTTTAAAATTTTACCTTTTTACAAATTAAAATTTTGGTAGTGATTCTACTACTTTTAATTTTGATTTTGGTTCGGCACTACGTGGTTACATTTTTGGGTGTGACAACCACATCGGCACACTTCTAAACAAAGTGAAAGCCATTGCAAGCATGCTTATCTTACACGTATAAAAACCACTTCCTCTAATTTGTACTTGAACAACAATTGACATGGAATAAGCTACAACTCTTGAGATACTCAAGAGTGAAGAGACCCTTCATCGACAATCACAAAGCTAACAACAAAAAAATAACTAACCAATAGCTAGATAATGTGATAAGTCCCTAATTAGTGTGCATTTCTAATGAGTTTTATAGGGATTTATCAAGGTTTTTAATGGATTTTAGTCTCTTTTACACTTCATTTAGCAATGATTTATGTTTAAAGGCTTTTGAGTATAAAGAGACTATTTCAAGCATAAATTTCCCTAGGTTAGGACTTAATTGCAAATAATGTTCTATCTTTTACTAAAACTTGGATTCCCTAGTTTATTTAGTTAAGAATGTGGTTTATGGAATCAATATTGAGCCTTTGCTATATTCTTGTGTTTAGGAATGATTTGAATTAGCTTAGGATAGTTTAAGTCACTAGTTTGATTTTAGTTGTTTTTTAAGTAGTTTGTTTGTATTTCATATTTGTAAGGACTTATTTGCATAGGAAATAAGAAAATTTGGGCCAAAGAAGCAATTTTAAAAGAATGCTAATGCCATATTTGTGTCTTAGTGTATTTTGAAGCAAGTGGTAGAGTTTGTCACTGTGGCTAAATTCACTTATCCACCAAGGCAAGGCTGAACCATTTATGGTACAAAGTTCAAAGACTTTGGCACTAAAGTGAACAATCTATCTTGGTGGTGACAAACGAGTGCTAACATGTATAAATAGACATCTTGACTTGAATTTAAAGAAGAATTTTTCATTTTGCATGATTTTAGAATTTTAGAACAATCTATCTTTAGTGATTTAGTATGTGAACATATATGTTTGAAACTATTATACTTAAAATCACTATGAATTCACTATTCTTAATGCACATAGCAACTAATTGATGGCTAGGTAGATCCAGTGGACACCTTAGACTAGATTAAGAAGCTTGTAGTTTATCATATCTGGTGGAATAATGATGTAGGTGGAATTCAGAATATTCATCTATTAAGTAAGGAGGAACGAAAATGCCTTTGAAACAATTGAAGCTCTAGTTCAACTTTTGTGTCTAGGTGTCTTAGGCTAAACGGCCTTGAGTCTTGCATGTAATTAGCACTTGCATGTGAGTTAGAAAAGTTACTTGTTTCAATGAATCAAATTCTAGTAAATAAGCTTGCTTGAGATGCTAGGTTATACATAAAGGTGTTTTAAAGGTTTTTATTTGTTTGGATTTTGAACCAAAACTAAACTGAACTAAGAAGTCGGTTTTGCAAAATAGAGAACATATTTATGTGAGCTCTAAATTCTAATAAGTATTAAGTAGGTATATTACAAATTAGCAATCACATATTCATCTTTAACTACACTTTAGACCTTTTGTAGAGTTCATTATATTAAACTTCAAAGTACCCTAATCATTAATTGTGAGTTATCATGTATCATGTTATAAATGTTTAAGTCATTGGTTTGGTTGAAACCAAACCAAACTTATTGACAAGTAGAAAACTAAATTGAACATATATTTTTTTCAGTTTTGGTTGGTTTAGTTTGCTTCAATTGATTTGGTTTTGTTTTAAACACCTTTCATTATACATAATGTGACTTTGAATAGACTAACATCCTAACTATAATAAATAATTGTTTGAGCTCTTACTTAAACATCTTTCTCATAGAATCAACACTCATTACTCAATTTTACTTTATTACTTGAATGACCAGTGCACTTGTTAGCTTAAAATTCAATTTAGTGGTATCAAGTTTTTGGCGTTGTTGTTTAGGATAATAATGATTTTTGTGCAATAATATGCCATCATCATAATGACCAAGGCTCCACTTGTTTTAAATGCACAAAAAGTTAATCACCTAAAGCACAACCACTAAGACACACAAACATGGCAAATGCTCATGAACATTACTTTGAGCATAGTGTAAGAAAAAGAAACAAAACATGCCAAATTCAAGCTCACCTAAGCTTGAAGTGAAATTTGCAAAATTTGCTAAGACAAACTTTGCCCTAGTAACTTTGACCTTATATCGCTAAAACATTCCACTGCTCAAGTGATGGTGAATTCTGACCAAGCCATTAGGAAATAACCTTGTGAAAGTTCATAAGCTCCTAATTTTGCTTGCAAATTAAACATCCAAAAAACATCTCCAACGTGCAAGATCTCCCTAACCATGATTCAAATGAACTATAGGATAGCTATAATCTAAATAGAGTTCCATGAAAAAGAATTCCCAATAATGAGATAAAGTTTGAGCCCTAAAGAAATTTTACGAGCTCTCATAAACTTTTATCTTGACCTCGACACCATTTTAAACCATAAAAGCTAGCAAAGATTGCAAATCTTAAAGGCAACAAAGTTTGGTTGCATAACAGAACAAAGTTCATAATCACCACAATGAAGGATAGAATCAATGGTGTCAATGACATATTGAACTTGGTCAATACTATCTTAACAAAAGGATGAGATGGGAATCAAGGCCCATAGAGCAAATGATCCTCATATATGCACCATACTACATTGAAACTAGTTTACGAAGGGACAAAGAAATTGTCTTGTAAAAACAAATGGAAGTAAGAAGGAATGATGAATTGAATATGCAAAAGCTCCATATCCTTTTTGGTGATCCTAGAGTCTACATAATAAACTTAAGATGAAGCATGATAAGGCACACCCATGGGGCTCACCATTATAGAAAAAACCCAAAGAATCTTAAGAAAGTAAACAAGTTTCTTTTCAGAAGAAAAGATGCACTATAATCATTTTTAGAAAAATCTCAATCGTCATAAAGGCAACACATCACACAAAGTTTCGAAATAAAAAACTTAAATACACATTTTTCTAAGTCTACCAAACTCACAACTTTACTAGTGAACTTAAGGTTAAGTGTTATGGGAGCCTTACAAGCCCAATATCCTCATAGATTTAAAACAATTCATTTTACATTGTTAAGATTCATATAACTTGGAAAACCTTACAAAACCCTGGGATGCCAAATAATAGCTAGCACGAATCCCTAGATATAAAGAAAAATAAACCCTAAACTATGAGAATGGACTCATTTATCATCCTTATAAAATGGTCATCTTACTTTATACATTGGTGGTTACAACTAATCCCTACTTTCTCTCATAACTAAAAGAGAAAAACCTTGTATTTTGTTTCAACTAAGCAATATAATAAATCTAAATCAGGTTGAGCTTTCTCATTTCTTTTTTACCATATTCTCAACACCAACAAAGCCTAATTTTTGTGACCAAATTGAATGCATGAAAAGCTTAACCACACTTGATAACTATTTGTTGGAGGACCACATAAGGCCGCATACTTTGCCATCCCAATTCTCTCACCCAATCCTTGTCAAATTTTGTAGAGCTACCAAGCTCATAACACATCTCTAACTACCTATCACAATCCAACAAAAGGAAATTGACATAATGCTTTCGAACCTCACTTATATATAGCTTAAAAAATCTTTCAATATGGTTGACAGACTCTTGAATTCTATCTTATTAGTTAGCTAGTGTGCCTTTGTAGCTAATTTGAGGACTTGCTTGAGTATTTTAGACAGCTATATTAGTCCTTAATACTTTATTAGGATTTGGCTTTTAAAAAATTAATAAAATTTAAAATTAAACTTTGAATCACTAGGCCAACCCGATGGCTTGACTTTTATTCCATCCTAGATTCTTGTGTTTGTTGTTTTTTGTACACAAAATTCTGGCGTTCATTATTTGATTGCCAGACAGCAATTTGGACTCAACGTCTGATTGGGCTCCTTGATTAGCCCATATTTGAGGCCAATAGTTAGTTTGGGTTGAACATAGGCCTATATAAGTGCTTACAGTTATCTTCTCTGCGCAACGCCAGTGAACTTACCGTCAAAATCCAAATAACCAAAATAAGTAAATAACTACCGAATGCGAAATCCAGTTTCTGCAAATATTTCCGAAACGTTACCTTGACGATGAACGGAATCCTCTTTTTCTCTCCGTCGATTCCGGGGAAATTCCCTTCTCCGTTTCACGCCAAAACCAGCAACAGAAAATTCCCAGCTATCATCCGCGGTCGCCTTGAGGATTCTCAGCCGCAGCAACTCAACCTCTCTGTTCTTCGCTTCACGTTGGGTGAGGAAGCTCTCTGACTCTCTTTCTGAGCGTGTGAAATCGATTTCATTTCCATTTCAATCGTTTTTGCTTCAGGGATACCGGGATTGGACGAATCGTACTTGCCCAGATGGATTGGATATGGGTTCGGTTCGCTTCTGCTCTTAAATCACTTAGTTGGTATTGGTTCAACCACTATCACTCCAGCGCAGCTTGTAATCAAACCTCTACATCTAGATTCTCTTAATTTTATTCCTGCAATGGGTTTCAGTTGTTCGTTTATTGTTTGATTTCTAGAGTGCAGAAGTTTTGGGGCTCTCTCTGGCTTCCGTTTCCATTGCGCTTCCTTACTTTGGAAAATTTCTCAAGGTAACTTTTACATCTAAAACCTTTTGTTCTTTCTGGGCCCTTGGGCCATACATCATTTCCTTCAAACTCGTTCATTTGTTTACGTACGTTTGTGACCAATACACTCTGACTTTAAAGTTTATTGACCTTTAACCCTTTGGTAATTGATAATGGCAAAAGTGTTCAGTAATGTTTAACTTGAAATTTTGTATTTTCTAATTTTCTTCGGCCAATGAAAAATTTGTCGTGTCTTTTTCAATCATGTGAAAAGTAAGAGAATTCTAAATGAAAATTTCATCGAAGTTTAGAATACTTGAAATTAAGTTGATGATTTTTTGGTTCATGTTTGATAGGAAAACTTCCATTATGACCATTTCTGGAAATTGCAAGATCATGGAAATATGAACTGCTTATAATTAAAATTTGCCAACTCACTAATATTGCTTTAGGGAGAAATGTATTATAGAATCTCTTGTCTTTAAGTGGATTATGGACCGCTGGTGACGAAAATAAGGTTAGAAAAGATGAAACTGTAAAGGACAAACTTTTTGGTAAAGAATTGAAGTAATATCTTATCTTTTCAAGTCATATATTTTGAGAAGGTTTTGCTTCCAAGTGAATAAATTTTTCAAGGGTAAGTGCACATGGAAAGACCACAAATTTGTGTACGAAAGTTACAAAGTTTTGTAACATATTTTTTCGAAGATTAATGGTAAAATTTATCACACACTCCAATAAGAACAACAATAACAAGTCTTGGCTCACTTAGGTGAGGTATCGGCCATAAAGTGTTTTTAAGATTACCACACACTCCCTGATTGAAAAAAAAGTTATTTTAAGATTATTTGCACACTAGCAGAACACATTCTGTTTTATAAGGATGTGGATGTGAAATTAAAAAATGAATAAGGGCGGCCCAGTGTACGAGGCTCCCATTAGGTGAGGTCTGGGGAGGTTAGATATACGCAGCCTTACCCCTATTTTTTATAGAGAGGTTGTTTTCAGTTTGAACTCGTGACCTCTAAATCACTCAGCGACAACCTTACCATTGCGCCAAGACTCGCCCTCGAAATTAAAAAATGAATAGATGCACTTAAAAGTACATTAAGAATATGTGCATCAAGTGAACTCTTCTTCAAGTTTTTATTTTTTTAAAAGGATATTATTTTATACATTGCCAGTGCATAAGGTTCTTTATAGTTTATACTATTAACCTGCAAATCATAAAGTTTAATAACGAATAGCTAAGTATGCTTACCTTTCCAATGTGATATTTACAAAATTTTCATACTTTTTAAGTCTCAAAACTAGTTTATTTAAAATTACTTTTGTTTGTAAATTATATGTGGAGCTCAAGTATAAAATTATCATGAATATTATTGATCCTCAACCTAGTCTGGAAATATATCCAGGGTGCTCAACCAGCAAATCAAACAATTCAACCTGAGGGTGCGGAGCAAATATTTGTTATGTCTACAAATCTAATGGGTATTCAGAAGGAGGATCTGGCTTGGGCATCATACATTCTGTTGCGTAATACAAATGCCATAGCTGCAGTATGTCACATGCTTAATCATTGTGAATTTTAATAAACACTTCAAAGGTTGACCTGGCAAGCAATGAAATGGAAGAAAAATGATATAGACAGTTCAGATGTATAGTAGATTTTGTCATTTTGACGTGAACTATATTTTGTTATAAAGAAAAAGTGAAATAGAGAAATTAATAGTGAAGTTCATTTTCAAAAGGAAAACTTTTTGATTGATCAATTTTTGGAATGCATGTGATTTCAATGTGTTTAGTTAATTTCAATTCGAGGAGATATATGTGCACGGGGCTACTGGTACATACCAGACAACTCATCAAAAGCAAGTCTTCTTGGATGGTTTCTGGAAAAAATAGAAAAAGTTGGCCTGTTTGATTTGAAGGACACCCTTTATTTTCCACAAGAAGCAGGTACGGCCATTTTTTTTTTTAAACTTTTGGTTAATTACTTAGTGGAAGTTGAAATACAAAAGTAGCTTCATCTGCTCATGTAGTCTGCACTCTGCAGCAAGGTATAGAAGCATCTGTATATTTACTTAAATTTTGTAATCATTTACAGTAACAGAATGTTCCAAGAAAATTTTGCCTTTCCTTATTTGTTTGATGATTTCCTTTTACCTTATACTGGATCCATGGTAGAACTGTGTCTGGAACCAATGTTGTTTTTTAATGATCTATTATGTTTCTAATGGAATTGAGTGGAGGAAAATTTTAAGGGCATTATTGAAATTAAGATCATGAAGTATCCCATTCAATTCTTGCTCACTAACCGGCAAAAGATAGTTGAACTCATTTGCGAGCATACAGTGATGTGGTACTGATGGAACCTCCAGCAGTCTGATATTATTTATGAGCAAATACAGTAATCTTTGTCCCAAGACACAGAAAAATAGAAGGATGATTCACAAACCAAGAGCTTACTATAGAAAGAAAAATAAAGAAAAGAAATAAAATGCAGAAAGGTCATATCACCTCAGGCATTCAAGAGGCTAGAGAACTCTCCTCACACGCAAATCCTTACCTCCTCTGAGACCCCAAACCCCTCGATAAACCCCTCCAATGACAATCTCTCTCTCCTCCAACTCACCCACCCTCACATGCCACGTGATATAGTTAGTTATTAGATGTTACATTCCCCACCCCTTGTGCCACCTCAAACTTAGCAGGTAAATCTCTCTTTCCCCTCCTTTCATAACTTTGAGACCCGGTCCACTAATATTGGGTCCATTGTTCCCTTCACCTGCAAGTTGCACCTTGTCCTCAATGTGAAAAGTAGGGAACTACAACCTAGTGACTTCATAATCTTCCTAAGTACTTTCATGATCAGGAAAGCCTTCCCATTTGACAAGCACTTATAGAGCTGCCTATTGACCATCTGCCGAGTTTTCTTGATACTCTCTGGTTGGACATGAAGCTTCATCACTTGAGTAAGAGATAATGGGGTATCTTGTGTAAGAATAGTAGGATGTAAGGCCCATTGCTGAGAAATGTGAAACATAGAGTGAATTGAGCTGTCCTGTGCAATTTCAACTTATAGGCTACTTTACCATTCCCTTCCAGCACCTTATAAGATCCATAATACTTTGGGGAAAGCCTCTCATTTTGCTTCTTGGCTAAGGTCTTCAATTTATATGGCTGAAGCTTGACATCAACAAATTCACCAACCGCAAACTCAAACTTCCTCCTTTTCTTATCAATGCTTTCCTTCATTTGTTTTTGTGTCGGCTCTGAATGCATTTTAAATTTAGCCAAACTCAGGTTCCTTTCTATCAATTGATCACAAACCTCTTCTACCACAACCATGACAGTATCAAATCTATTTGATTTAGGAAGCTCAATGACAAAATCCATGTTAATATCTCCCCAAACATGCTGAGGCATTGGAAGCTTGTTTGAAATGGTTACCTTGTATATTGCATGATAATCCACATAAGACCGCTAGCTACCATCCTTCTTTTTCACCAATAGTATAGTACTTGAGTAAGAGCTCACATTTGGTTTTACAATTCCAGTTGAGTGCATAGTGATATGGATCACCTTTGAGACAAATCTAGCCTTCCTCTCATGTAAGATTGTCCCTAGCGCATTCTTATTTTGCCAAGAGACTCTGGCCGAGCTATTCTTAACACTAAATCAACATTTCTTGGATCAAAGGGATAAAATATTTGCACAATTTGCATGCCTTGCAACTCTAAGCACTCCTCTTTTGATTCTCTCGTACTATAAATGCGTCTGCCATCCCCCACAATCGAGTTCAATGACAGCTCCATATAGGCTATTGACATAAATTGTCTATCCATCATTTTACCTCGTAGGATGCCTTCATGCAGCATGTTTATATCTCCAAACTTAAGCACTAGAACAGAAGCATGAGAAGACAAAGGAAAACTGGCAAGTAATCATCCAAAGAATGTAAGTTCAACACAGCCCATTGTAAACTGTGGGGCATGCTCTGTTCTCATAGCAGTGAGGAATCACAAGGTCCATTCCCTTACTATCCATAGGAAATATCACATCAGATAATATGCTCTTTGGACTCCCTGTGCTTCCATCTTTACACACTGAAGTATAGACTTGTTCAATGCAACCACCAACATCCACAAGAGTCAAATAAAGAAATTCAAGATTACTTATCTTCTCTTGTACACCACTGTTTTTTATGTTAAACCATTCATATAAGCACTCTCCTTTCTCAACTCCACTATAGAGAGCATTAAAGTTCAAGTGCTACCCCTCTATTAGTGATCCAAGAAATACCAGAGAATGACACATTGGGAAGCTAGGTATTATAGGTCCCAATTGTTCAAAAAGGATCATAGGACCACAAGCCCAATCACTTCGGATAGGCTCACATGAAGCAAAAATAAAGAAGCCAATGTTATCAATTGAGGGCACATATGATGCAAAAGTGGCATCCCTAATTTCACTTTGTGTGTCATTTGAGTGGGTCCTAAACTAGTGGTATGATAAATTGAATTGCATTCTTCACCAACCCAATAATTCTTTTCAACACTCAAGGTTGTTACTTCAATAGCATCACTAACTATTTGTAAACAAAGCAATCTAGGGCTTCTAAGATGAACACGCTCTTGGCATTCAAAATTAATTGGTATGCATACAAAGGCCAAATGCTGGCCAACATGCTCTTTGGTCAAGGAAGATTGTGATGTTAATAGAAAATCTCTCTGAGGAAGTAAATCTAATGGATATTCAACAGCTATCACTTCATCACTCTTAGATCCAATCTCTTTCTTAGGTGCTTTTCCTCTTTCGGCATTATCATCCTCTTTGTGTTCTCCATTGTGCTCTTCTGCCATAAGTAACAAGTGAAGAAGTTGATTTTGATTCTGATATGGCATCCCCAATTTTTCAGCATGATCAAAGAAGAATTTCTGCTCCATTGCTCTAGTGCCCTCTATTGTGAATTTTCGAAATTTTGTGTTTAATCAATGAAGAAGGGATGTTGCTGCTTACCTTGTTCCTGTTGCTTTAGTTGACGTTTAGTGAGCATCCATGATATATAGCGTTTTGTGGTCTCCTTTAGGGTAGGATTTGGCATGAGCCGTGAGCATTGAATAATCAGGCCCGCTATGGTGATTGACTCAAACACCCTTGGGCCTTTGTTCCTTTTGAGTAGCCTAGCCTCTTCTAGAGCCCATTTTTTTTTCTTTTTGCCCAATTAAATTTTGGACTTCTTTCCCATTTAATTACCTCTACTTGATCCAAAATCCAATTAGTCTCCACCTTTTTGCACTCATCGTTGTTGTCTTCTCCCAGATGGTGTCTTCAATGTTTGTGTGTTTCCAATAAAAGATTGATGAAATCCATTCATAAGTAGCAATCATCCTTGAATGGCTTGCAATTCCATCTTCATGAAACATTTTAGAAGTTGGAAATGAAGTTACTGGTTGGCTTCCATCACTAGCTTGCCTTTTCATTTAAGCAATTGATTTCTTCAAGTATACTTAGGTTTGGCCATGGGATCTTCTTGCAGTTGTTGGATGAGTCTTTGTAAATGGGCATCTCCTTCCCAACATTTCTTGACTTGGGTAGTGAGTTTTGTAGCTACTGATGTTATAGCTGCACAAGAAACCTTTGAAGTTGGTTGATCTCACTTGGATAATGCATTTGCAGCCTTATTTTCTGCACGTCTTTTGTATACAATGTCATAACTCAAGCCTCAAAGCTTGTGAGCCCATTGATATTGATTTGTAGTAGCCTTTTCTGTTCTAGTAGGTACTTTAAAGGAAGGTGGTCAGTCTTAATAATGAATTTCTTACCTTAAAGGGAAGGATTTCATTGTTTGACAGCAAAAACAATAGTTATGAGTTCACATTTGTAAGTAGATAAGTTCCTTTTAGAAGGACATAGGACTGTACTAGCAAATGCTATAGGGTGGCCCTTATAGGAGAGCATTGCACCTATACCAACACTTGAGGCATTTGTCTCTATCATGAATGGTTCCTCCAAGTTTTGTAATACTAGTACTAGAGTTGATGTCAAGGCTGATTTGAGTGCTTGAAAAGATGAATCAGCCTTTGGACTTCAATGAAATGCTTCATTCTTCTTCAACAAGTTTGTTAGAGGCCTGCTTATGCTGCCATAGTGCTGAGCAAAACATTTATAATATCCACTCAGGCCAAAAAAAATTCTTAAGGCTGCAATAGATGTAGGTCTTGGCCAACTATTTATTGCTTTTATCTTCTTTGGATCAGCTTGAGCACCTCGTGTTGAAATTAAGTGGTCCAGATAATCCACTTGTATTGCTCCAAAAACACGCTTTTCTTAGCAGAAAGTGTGTTGTCTTAAGGTTGCTAGGGTAATCTATAGGCGCACCGCGTGACTCCTAAGTCTTGGTATAAACCAGAATATCATTAAAGAAAACCAAGATGAATCTTCTTAGAAAATGTTTAAACACTGCATTCATCAAGCTTTGGAATGTGGTAAGGGCATTAGAAAGGCCAAATGGCATAACCACAAATTTGTACAAACCTTCATGGGTACAGAAGGTTGTTTTATGGATGTCTTCATCTTTCATCCTTATTTGATGGTAACCAATTTTCAAATCAAGTTTAGAAAATTCATCAAGTAACTCTTCTATAACTAGAATTGGAAACTAATTCCTTATTGTCTACTCATTTAAACGTCGATAATCAACATAGAACTTCATGTGCCATATCCTTTTTTTCTTTTCTTTTCTTTTCTTCCTTTTTTTCCAACTAGAACCACTGATAAGGCAAAGGCACTATTACTCCATTGCTTAGCATTTCCTGTACATGTTTGTTTATTTCAGTTTTTTGAATGTCTATATGGTTTGGAGCTAATTGGCTGATCTAGGTTGAGATGGATTGGGTGATCATGGGAATGATATGGTGGTAGTGTTTGGGGTTCCTATAAAACATCATCAAATTCTACTAGGATGTCATCTAATTGGGTTTGCTGCTGTATTGTTAAATGAGATGGTCCCTTTCCCAAACATAAACCTTGTTGCTTTTGTACTTGTAACAAAAAGGCCTGTTGTGTAGCTAGAAATTCCTTCCCTTGTAGTTGCTGATATCTAAGGGAGGTACTAGGTGCATTAACTCCTAGCAACAACAATAAATCTTTTTCCACTTGGTGGATTTGGTTACATGGATCAAATGATGCCATAAAGTCCTCTCGTGAATCATGTTTTTAGACAAACTATTTAAATCTAAATTCTTTTTAATAGTTTTGCTTACTTCTAATTATTGGATTACATTCCATTTGATCTACTTTTAGGGTCTTCAGCTAAGTCTAAAAGAAGTTTTGTCAATTGTATTACTCCTACAGTCCAGTCCTACTACTATAAGGCTGAAATTTATATTAGCAATTGATATCTTATTTTATTAAATTTACTCTATATTTGTATGAATTGCAGTTCACTTCTTTGCACATTATAAGGTTTTTTTCATATAAACTGAGATTTTAATAAATATATCAGATTTTGAATTTCAGGAACTTCTACCTAAAGGGGTTCGCTCTCTCCTGGTGCAACCATTGTTACAAGTTTCGAGCCAGACTTCTACTGGATTGGAAAATCCTGAAGGTTTTATTCTTTTGGCCTCAACTACGACATATGCATTTAGCATGAAAGACAGAGCTTGGATTGCAGTTGTGGCCAACAAACTTAGAGGTATGAGTAAATTTATAGATTTGTGAATGCATTTACATCTCGCATGTGATGAGTCAAGCAAATTGGCAATTTCCAATTGAAACCTCTTTCTTCCATGTATTTATGTATTTGTCAACCTAGTTTAGTGTTGAAATGGATATTGGTTTTCTCTATTTTCATGTTTCAATGTTTAAAGCTGAAAGAAGTGACATAACTTGAAATTTTGCAAGCGTCCAATGGGAAAAATGCTGAGCATTTAAATGTTTTGTAAGAGATTTTTCGTGTGATACTATATATTTGTTGTTGGCTAGAAAAAAGAGGAAGTAATAATATTTGTTTTTGTTTATTTGTTAAATTTGTTTTTTGCTCATAGTCTTTCTTATTTCTTAATTGATATGACTTGAGATGAAGCTCCAAAACTTGTACATGTGTTTAGAAGTTTGAACGCCCCTCACCCTATGTGTTTCTTATGTTGCTATTGAATATTAAATAAAGTCATTGATTTGCATAATCCAAGATGACAAGAGAACTAACAATAACTTGATTTAATGATAACTACAAAAATAAAATGCAGAGAAGCATTAAACTTTCCTGTTGGAAGGTTTTGATACCTTTGAATCCCTTTGTCTAACAGTATCATGGTAATGATCATGTATGATCCAATTTTTATTGATTCAGAAGTTAGAACCACACATAATATAGAATTACAATAATAAAATTTTTGTGATATTGTGAGGGTCTAACCATCTAATTCCCTAATTATGGCAATGTAAGTTATCTGGAAATTAGAATACTAACAAAATTGAGTAGGAAATATATATTTATTGATTAATATGGTGTAATGGAGATATCTACTATCCACAAACCATATTTGTAGATATGTTAATATGCATCTGTGATTGAAGCCATGAATTGACTCCAATAAGACACTACCTCTTTAGGAAACTAAATTTCATCCTTCCTATAGAACCATGAAGGCATTGTTTTGCCAAGGTGGTTTATTGAACTGCATGCTTATATAATATGCTATGTTTATGTTACAAATCCTCCTTAATTATTGTAATTATTATTAGAATTCTTGTAATTATTATTTAACTCTAGGTATTAATTGATTTAGCTTTTTTGTCAATCCTTAATGGTTAGGGATTTATTTCTTATTTATTTTCTTTTTTAGAATAGCTTCCTCTTGACAGGATAAATACCCATATACTTTGATTCTTTTTCAATGACAAGAACTTTAGACTTCTTGTCATGGTATCAGAGTCGTAGAGTTTCTAGGCATTTTTTTCATCTTGGCTTTCATAGCCATTTTTGACTGTAGCCTTCATTGCTACTGTGATTTTTGGTTTTGTTGTTTTGGATTTTTACTTGGCCTATACACCACCTCCAACCACCCCAAACCTCGTCGATCAATGTCTTTGTGTTGATCAAACCTCCAACAATTGTTGCACATGTTGCCACATGCCAGCACAACGTCCTTGCAATGAGTCCCATGCGTTGGCGCATGGGGACATGTGATGCCTCCTCTTTAGCTACCATCAACCTAGATCACGTCACTAGACATTCTGGAAGCTTGGCCAAGGGTTCTCCAGTTCTGTTTTGACTCCGAAAGTAGTGTTCTTTTATTTACAATCAAGTTTATTGATTCTGTTCATTATTTTTTTTGTTTTTTGTCTCTGTTGTGTTATTGCTCTGACCATGTTTAAGTCCACAGTAACTAGCAAGATCTCTGACATATCTTTGAGTAGTCACATTGCTCCCATGAGTGATTAGCCACACATTTAACCGGTATATAGATGGAAAGGGAAGAATTATTTGAAATGGTGTCAAATGGTTCGCACATTCCTCAAGGACGAGGCTAGTTGAGTCATTTGCTAGGTACCCATCTTAAATTAGTGGATCCCAAATTTGATGCCTAAGGTGAAGAGGATTTCTTGGTAATGTCTTGGTTATGGAACTCTATGTTACCTGAGATTAGTGACACATGGATATTCCTTCACTTTACTAAAGAGATATGGGATGCTGTTCAACAAACCTATTCCAAGATTTGTGACGTAGCACAAATTTATGAGATTAAGACCAAAATTTCCACCACTAAATGGGGCAACTGGTTAGTCATTGAATAGTTTAATTTGTTAAAAGGGTTTTGGTAAGAGATAGATCATTACCAATGTATTCAAATGAGGTGTAGCGAGAATGCAACTATTCTTAAGTGATTTGTTGAAAAGGAGAGGATTTATGAATTTCTTGCTAGATTTACCATTGAATTTGATGCTATGCAAGTCTAGATACTCGGCAGGGAGGAGTTACCATCCTTGAATGAGACCATTGCTATTGTGTTGACAAAAGAAGGGAGAAGGGGTGTAATGATTGATACTTTGTTGGTGGAGAATTCTGCTTTAGTGTCCAAGCATTCTGATGAAGTGAGAGGGCAAACTAAACAATTAAAATAGTCCAACAAAGACACCTTGTGGTGTATTTAATGCAAGAAGCCTAGACACATTAAGGAGAAGTGTTAGAAGCTTCATAGTAAGCCTCAATCCATGAAGAAGGGACTTGGTCAGACTCATAAGGCAACCACAAATTCTAGCATTGAGGAAAACTCCGTTGTTGATTTCAATAGAGGATAAATTGGGAAGTTATGAAACTTATTGGGAACATTGGAGAAAACTCCTGTAGGTACCTGTTCTATGGTATTTTCAGGTACTTCTTCTCACCCTTTATTTGTCTTTAATTCTATCTCAAACACATCAGAAAAAGTTTTCTCTGACTCATGGGTCATTGACTCAGGGGTCACTATCATATGACTTATTCTTTACAAAAATTCATTTCATATACCCATTATCTGAGCAATCGAAAAATCATGATGGATTAGCATGATGGATTAGTATGTACCATGGCTTGTCAAGGAGATGTTTGTTTAAGTAATTGTCTTACACTTAAGAATATGCTTCATGTTTCTAAACTCTGCACCAATCTTATCTCAATTCAAAAACTTGCTATTGATTCTTAGTGCGGTATAACCTTTTTCTTTATTCGTTGTGTATTTTAGGAGCAGGGTATGAAGAAGATGATTACATATGCTAAAGAGAAAAACAACTTATATTATCTTGAAGAGAACAATGGATAAAATAGAGTTAAGAGTTTGTTGTCTCTCTTTTTTTTTTTCCTATTATAAATTCTAAATCTTTCAAATCTAGTAGAGATAAGATTTGGCTTCACTATCTTTGTCTAGGTCATCCATCATTTTATGGTATCAAAATAATGTTTCCTTTTTTGTATAAGGGATTAGCTATTGAAAATTTTCATTGTAAAATTTGTGAACTTGCTAAGCACAAACATGCTTCTTTTCCAATCAGAAATAAAAGAACTTTTGTTCCTTTTACTTCAATTCATAGTGATGTTTGAGGTCCTTTCATTGTGTCTAATATTTTTGGAGTCCGATAGTTTGTTTCATTTATTGATGATTGCACTTGAGTGATGTGAATTTACTAGTTGAAACAAAAATCTAATGTCAATTTTATATTTTCTATTTTCTACAATATGATTAGAATTTAATTTGTGGTTTGGATATAGAGATTTTGATCTAACAGTGGATAAGATTTTTTCAATCAATTTCTGTTTATTTTTTTCCAAACACAAGGAACAATGTATAAGTCCTCTTATGTTCATACACCTCAACAAAGTAGGGTAACTGAGCAGGAAACAATGTTCAAAACAATATTGGGGAGATGTTGTTTTAACTGCTACTTATTTCATTAAAGACTCTCTACCCAGGGTCTTGGTTTTTGTAGTCCAATGCACTTATTTTTTCAAACTTTCAATGCGTCTGATAGTTTTGTTTCCAAAATAGTTGGATTTGTTGCCTTTGTTCAAGTGCATTCTAGAAATAGGACCAAATTGGATCCTTAAGTTCTTAAGTGTATTTTCATTGGCTATTCTTGTACTAAAAAAAGTTGCAAGTGTTATCACCCTCTGATAGGGAAATTTCATGTCTTCGCTGATGTTGCGTTCGCTGAAAATACTCCATAATTTAACAATTTTTATCAAGGAGAGAATTCCTCTATCACAGATATAGATACGGCTCATTTCAAACTTCATTACAATCTATCACCATACCTAAGCCATAATTGTAGCCCAAGCAAACTCAAGACTCTATTCATCCATTAATAGGTTTTTTCTTGAAGAAAGAGATCGATATCCTGACCAAAGCCAGTCCTGTCATCTCCTTCTTCCCTTCTCAGTATTGAGGTAACACCTTTACCCATTGATAATGTTTCTAAAATTCTTCTATACAAGGATTATGATATTTCAATTGCTTTATGAAATAGTACAAGATTTTGCATTAAGCACCCTTTATCTTCTTTTCTTTCCTATAAACATTTGTCTCGTAATCACAAAACCTTTATCACTAGTCTACATGCCATCCCTATTCCCAAAACTTTATTTGATACATTGCAAAATGAGAATTGGATACATGCTATAAAAGTTGAGATAGAAGTACTTGGAAAAAATAAAACTTAGGATTTGTTACAGTTATTAAAAGGAAAAAAACCCGTTGGTTGTAGATGGGTATTCACCATTAAATATAATTCAAATGGTACCTTAGAGTGGTACAAAGATTAGCTTGTTGCTAAAAGGTATATTCAAACTCATGGCATAGATTATGTGGAGACCTTTGCTTCGGTTAAAATGAATATAGTAAGAGTTTTATTATTTGTGGTTGTCAATTGTGGTTGGAAATTCCAATAGTTTGATGTCAAGAATACATTCTTACATGGCGACCTTGAGGAAGAAATTTATGTGCAGATACTACCAAGATTCGACTTTCATATCGAACTAGGCACCGTGCATAGATTAAAAAAAGTGTTATATGGGCTAAAACAATCCTCGAGGACGTGGTTTGAGAGGTTTTCCAAAGCTATGCTTGCTATGGGATATAAGTAGAGCCAAGGTGACCATCTGTTATTTGTGAAGCATTCATTCTTAGGGGGAGTGATTGTACTATTGGTCTATGTCAATGACATCATAGTGTACAGGAGATGATTTAGAGATTATAGAATTGCTAAAAGGATAGCTGATAAAGGAGTTTGAGATCAAGGAGTTGGACATGCTAAAATACTTTCTCAACATCGAAGTTACTCACTTACAGTAAAGCATTTTAATGCATAATCCTAAAGAATCATATCTCAACGTAATCCATAGAATTTTACTATACTTGAAGAGTACACTAGGGAAAGGAATCTTGTTCAAAAAAGGTGAGGGACTTACTCTTGAGCCCCATACTGATACAAACTATGCCGGATCTCTAGATGATAGGAGATTAACTTTAGGGTATTGTACTTTTTTAGGTGGAAGCCTTGTCACTTGGAGAAGTAAGAAACAGAATGTGGTGGCAAGGTCTAGTGGAAAAGCTGAGTTCAGAGCGGTGGCACTCAAAATTAGCAAATTATTATGGCTGAAAATTATTTTAGATGATTTAAAGATTAAGTGGGAAGGGTTGATGAAGTATTTTTGTGATAACAAATCTGCTATCAATATTGCCCATAACTTGGTACAACATAACCATACTAAACATATTGAGGTTGACCAATACTTTATTAAAGAAAAACTGGATAGTGATCTGATCTATATTCCCTTTGTTCCTACTGGTAGTCAACTCGCAGATGCGTCATCTTTTAGAACATAATCATAAAACTTGGCATGGATGATATCTACTCACCAGTTTGAGGAAAAGTGTTACAAATCCCCTTTAATTATGGTAATTATTGTAATTATTGTTAGAATCCTTGTAATTATTAGTTGACCTTAAGAATGAGTTGATTTAGCCTTTTTGTCAATCTCTAATAGTTAGGGATTTGTTTCTCACTTTTTTTCTTTCTTAGAATAACTTTTCCTTTACTATATAGATACTCATGTGCTTTGATTCTTTTTCAATAACAAGAATTTCGGATTTCTTGTCAGTTTCATGAATAAAATTCCTAATTTCAGCTCATCTCCAAAGGGAGAGCAATATTTTTTAAAAATTTATGGAACACTTAACCATTGTAGAACTCAACAAGAGTGGATAAAGAAGGAGTAACTTAGAAGTTTCCAATTTTTTTGCAGATCAGCTCTAGTGCCTCCCTTTATGTCATAAAATCTAAATTTAGTTCCAAATTATTGGATCCATTTAAAAATAAACTAAATTTAGGAATTTATTATGACTGATAATACTATTATATATCCCTAATTAATATTGTAAAAACAGAGTATTCATATATTATATCTTTGTAATTGAGGTTGTAGTTTAGTGAACCATGGGGAAGGGCTTCCTTATGGTAGTATACTGGTATGCGTGCATTTATTGCGGGTGTATTCTTTGTATTTTAACTAAGGTCTGGTTGATTTTAAATGTTCAGTAAAAGCATAAGACCAAGACATTTGTTGCTTTTATAACATGATGGTATGCCAAAAACAATATTGATCTTGTAAGTAAATCATAAGCTATGTTGTAAAGCAAATTTTATATTTTTGAGTTTTTTTTGAATGCTCTTACATGTGACTCCACATGTATGACTTTCCATATAATATCCCAACCTCAATGGAAAGGGGATTGGTAAACAACACATTTAGAGACTCTAATGTCGAGCTTGGGTCTTAGAAGAACAAAGAATTCATTTAGATAAAATAGGAGAATCTCAGTTTAGTTTCACCATGTACTTTCTCTGTCTGTTTGTCCCTACTTTCTTTTTTCTTTAGTTTTCTTTTCCCTTTCCCTTTTCGAGGGTGCTTGCTATCACCAAATCTCTAAAAGAATGTTTTCATGTTGTCTGAATCCTAGTTGGATGCATGAAATAATTGAAAAATTGTAAGTTCATTTTGTTAAAGACATGGTTGAGCATTTGGGCCACTGGAAAGTATTTTGGATGGTCCTGTTTTTTCTCTATTTCTTTCTTTCAACCTCCTCCGTGATGTTTGTTTACAGGCTGATGTGGACGTCCATTAAGTTTGAAACAAAGTTTCTGACAAGGAGACTAAAGATCTCTGAGAACTTTTACAGAAACTTCTCCAAGCCATATACCAAATTCTGCATGGATGACAAGAATGAAATAGTTGAAGCAGAATGATGAATCAAACTAAAAGCTACAACTTACATAATATTACCTTAAGGCGAACAACCTTTCTGATTGCTAATAGCAGGCCTGGCATAAGACACTGCACATCTGTGATATCATGTTTAAGAGTGTAAATCTGCAGCCAACAAATCTGACGATCAGAAGATACATTTCTCAGAAGTAGAATCAAACTAGTTTATGTATATATATATACCTCTCCCGGACCGGAGAAGTGAACTGTTGTACTGGAGGGAAGCCCTGGAAGGACCAAGCTGTGCACGCGAATTCCATCTTCTCCCAGAACTTGACCCCTTGCCTAATGAGACAATTATTCTATGAACATGCTTGCCTTTTCTTTTATATCAATTAGGACTACATAATTGAGGTGGTTTTATGCTTACCAGGACGTCTGTTGAAAGATCTTCTCTGTTGTAGATTTGACCAAGGTTAGAGAGATTATTAGCAATTTGGATTGCATCTGCTGATGGAAGATCCTGTTTACGAAAGACACATTCATATAGCACTAGCATCTATATCTTGAGGTTGGTCTCCTACGTCCAACATACTCTTTCTTGAGACTCCTGTTTATGATATGCCTTCTAATAGGCCTTAGGTGTTGTCCCTTTTACATCCCAATGATTATAATATTTTTTTGGGCTGCTTTTGTTCACTAATAACCGAAGTATATTACTTAAGCACAGTTCACTTTTGGCATTCTTGTTTACATTCTTTAACCATCAATTTACTTGCCAATTATACTTCATTTCAACACAGAGAAAAGAAAATACGAAAATATTGATAGAACTATAGATAAAGAATGAAATCTTACATTTGCATTAGCCTTTGATTCCACAATTTCGACATTGCTGTAATGGAAGGAAGCGGAAATGGCAGCTTGTTGAAGCAATATTGATCCTATGGATAGGGTTGGTGCAACCAGAACACCCTAGCATTAAACAAATAAATAACCTAGGAGCGAAGTCTAGTCCAAATTTGGAACTCTTGCAAAATCATTATGGGGAGTAACAAACACAATATTGACCACAAAAACACATGAAAAACAAAAGACATTGTATTATTATTATTATGCTTCACCCTGTGCTCACCATGCTGGCCTTCTCGCAGAACGCAGATAATGCAGCTACCGTGTCTAATTTAATCCGAGGCACGTAAACTACACTTCTCATTCCAAAGGCCGTTGCCTATATTGAAGGGTGAACACTGATCACCTTAGTAGGAAGTAATGCTAGAATCAACACTTAGCATAATTCTTTAAGTGTGCTATTATGTTTATTAGAATTGTAACATCTAGAGAAATTTTTATAAGAGAGTCGAAGAAGAATTGTTTAGTTAGTTATAAAAAATATTCACATTACTTTTTTTATTAAAAAAATTTAATAATAAACACGTTAGGTTTGAATGTACTTGAGCTTTGCTCTAATTTTCATTCTAATCCTAAAAGGATCTAGCATAATACTAGTTTTAAAAGACGAAAAGAAGAGAATAATTTAGGCAATAAACTATAATCGTATCAAATTATGTTTAGATAATTACAAGAAAATTACGTAGTAGAATGAAGGTTGCCAGCTATGAAGCCAAACCTGCTTTACGTTCTCATAAACTGAGGAGGGGTCAGTGAAATCAACGACAACTGCAGCATCTTTGGACTGCCAAAAAATGCCATTCAATACGCAAAAAAAAGAAAGGTTGTCAATGCAAAAGTTTCTTGATTAATATTGGTTCACATTACCTGAGAGATGGAACCTAAAACCATAGTGAGGTCATTTAGTATTGGAATCTCAAGAGGCTCTTCCATGTCACTCACCTACCAAAACATAACAAATTCATAACGGACTAAGGTTTAAAACTTTGAATGAAGCTAAAAGGTAAAATCTAGAAGGCGAACAAAATGCGAAGAGAAAAATAAAAAACCTTTCCAATGTCTTCCCCAACATGGTAAGTATCCACTGCTCCAGCCACTTCCATTCCTCTGGCCTTGGTCACTGCCACTACTGCTGCTCTTCCTATTTCCTTTGCAGCTCCATTTATCACTACCTTCTCCCCAATACAGTGCAGAAACCAGTCAGTACATTTCGTTATGTTTTTGGGTGAATTCGATGAATTAAGAAGTGCTGTGAAAATGCAATTCTAGAATTGATACCTTTATGTTGCTTTGTGTGGGTTGTGCTGAGCAAGAGATGGAATGCTTGGTTCTGGTTTTGACGCTTCGAGAAATCAACAAGTTGGGGGGATAAAATTGGCAGCTTAAGGCTGCCATGGCTACTCAAGCCTCAAACAAGATAAACCTATGACTTTTGTGGCCATTTATGTGCACGCGATGATAAGGTGTTCGCGTTTTTGATAGGCCTTGTTATGTGGGCCAGTGAGTTTTGAAAGTAGGTTCGCCTTGAAGAAGATGACAGGTGGCCTAATGGGCAATAAAAGAGTCAGACAGGCATGTGAGTGCTCAAATAAACAGTCAAATGCCATGCACATTATGGACAAAAAAATAAAATGCCACGCATACTTGGTAGTTTTGCTCCCCTCCCGGAAGAAAAAAGGAGGCAGAAAATCCTAAACAAAACAGATTGAAATTAAGAAAAGAAAAAAAGAAAGAAGTAAAGAGAAATGAAATTTGAATACCAAGGAATGTTTTTAGTCTTTATATTTGTAAGTACTTAAATAGAGGGGGGGGGGGGGACTTTTCATTTTAAATTTTGACAATGAAACTCCCTCAATTTAAACCATCTTAGCAATCTTTTTGTGTCCGTATCCCATGCTTGAATTTTTTAATTAATCACTGGGAAAGTTTAGACATTTCACCAATACAAAGTAACTATTGAAACACTTGAAGTGTTCAAGAGAATTTAGTAAATTTTATAAATGACTCTTATCATATGAATTGTAATTTTAAAAAATTAGATTAAATTTAATTTTCATGAATTTAACCCTTATCCTCTCTCACTCCTTAAATTTTGAGACCTTAATTGAGAATAGAGGTGTTGATAGGCTAAGTTTGGTATGATTTTGACTTAAATCAAACTAAATCAAACAAATAAGTTATCAAAAGAAGAAGACACTATTCAGTTTTATTTCACGGTCAATTTTAAATGAGTTGATTCATTTTAATTGAACCTTTTTTCATTTGAACCTATATTTGTGAAGGAAAATGGCTAGCACCACAAAGAATAGGCATGCTAAACAATTTACAGATAGCTTCTAGATTTAACCTTACATTTAAAAATAAAATATGCATTTCACCAAATGATGAAAATGAAGTTTAATTTTAAAAAAAATAAATAAAAAGAGGAAAAGTTCCATTCTAAGATCTTGATTCTAACCTCTAGAGAGGCATCTAACATCTTCATAGTTGACCATAATATTTGAGGCTCTCCAGGGTGAAGGGGTGCTCTATCTTCTGAGTAGCCTGGTGAACATAGCTAAAAAAAGCCAAAAACACCAACAAATTGTAAAGTGGTACAACAGCAACCCTGCTTGCACTGTTAATGTCACTTCCTACATGACATTATACGTGCTGACATCATTCAAATACGTTAATGCCGATCCAATTTTCGACTTTCAAATAGAAACTATTAAATTAGTATTCATTTTGTTCTAAATTATATATAAGCTTCATAAGACTTTTTTTTCCTAATTAAAAAGACTCGCCAATATATCAAATCTATCAAATCACTTATTCAAAAATACTAATGGCTATTTGTTATACAAAGGTTGTTAGATCATAAAGAGAATTTAGCAACATGATTTCTGGGCTTGTGGAGTTGTTACATTGTGATATTTATTTATTCTTTATTTAGCTATTCTTTCATTTATGAGCTGTAAGTTTCTCATCATAATTTTTTTTTACCTTTTTTTAGTCGCAATTGTTATCTATAGCTATATAGTTTGTTTAGCTTAAGGGACACCTGTCAAATGGTGGTTAGTGTGCAGCAATAGAAAGATCTATAAATGGGGATTATAGGTTTTAGGTCAGTTCCTCTTGCTAAGCTTGCAAATTTCTTCTTCTTCATCTGTTTTAGCTTGGCATTAGAGCATCTTAGCTAATCACAGTAGAGTTGCAAACTAGTACCACTCCATCTGTAGTAGTCTCCTTAAACAAACAAGCTGCTGAAAGTGCAATCCCCCTCCATCGTAGTAGTTATGAAGATGGTGCCATTGATGAATTCTCTTAACCAAGCTTATTCTATCAAGTTGGATAGAAACGACTTCTTACCATGGCATCCAATGATTTACCTAGTGATTTGAGGACACAAACTGGATGGGCTTGTTCTTGGAAGTAAAAGATGCCCTCCAAAATTTCCTTCTAATGATGTAGAGAAGATCAACCCACTGTTTGAAGAGTGGGTTAGCACTAGTCAACTTTTGCTCAGATGGCTCTTTAACACCATGACTTTGGACATATGACATCACAAATTATTCACTGTACCATTTCTCATGATCTTTGGAAGGTTGCAAAGACTTGTTAGGAGCTTATACTCACTCCAAGTTTACTTTATATAATAATGAGTTATAGAGAACTTGCAAAGGGTCAATGAAGATGGAAGACTACTTAAATAAGATAGAAAGCATCTTAGATACTTTAACCTTGGTTGGAAGTCCTATCTTTGTGAATGATCTTGTCACCTAAGCATTAGTTGGTCTTGATATATAGTATAATCCTATTGTAGTGCAACTAGTTGATAAGGAAAATCCAACCTATATTGATTTGTAGGACTTTATTGACTTATCAAATCATACTTGAATAGCTGCAGAGCTTCAACAACTTTAGTATAGGAAACTCATTTGCTAATTTGGCTAAGGTAGAGCATTGTTCAACTAACTTTAATTTTGGACATGGAAATTGGAAAGGATTAGGTCAGAGGTCATTTCAATGTGGTAAAGGTAGAGGAAGAACCAATAGAGCTAATAAACCAATCTATTAGGTTTGCAACAAAATTGATCCCATAGTTGCTCATTGCTATTTTTGTTTTGATAAGAGCTACATGGATTCAATACCATATTAGAATAACAGTAATGAAGGATATTTAACCTACTATGTATCACCTAGCACATTCAGTGATCCAACTTAGTATTTAGACAATGGGGCAAGCAACTATGTTACTAATGATGCAAGTCAAGTTGAAATTCCTGTGAATAATTCTAGGAAGATGAAATTTATTATAAAAAATGGCGATAAACTTGAAGTTTTGAGATTTGACACCTCTGAATAACATGTCTAAAACTCACAAAATTTAGTGTTGAAATATGTTTTGTTTGTCCCTAAAATAGCCAAAAATTTATTAAGTGTATCTAAGCTTACTATAAATAATGATGTTTATATTGAATTCCACTCATATGGATGTTTTGTGAAGGAAAAAGTGATAGAGAAAATGTTACACCATAACATATTATATATTATCTTTATATGTATAAGTCTATTTGTTGCAAAATAATGATAACCAAACTTCTAACAATAGAAATTTAGTTACTCAAAGCATCAAATGGCTCCGTAATACTTAAACATGGATTTTTACCATTTCATTTCACAAATTTATGCTTAAACATCTTATTCCATCCAAGATAACATTTAGATAAAGATTAAATTTATAGAATTAGTCATATGCTCATTTTGACCAGAGAACATATAATGGAGCTCAAATTTTAAAATTTTATAATTTGAGCTACAGAACTCTGATTAATGCAAATTAGGTGTCATTAGAAAGTTTATGATGTGAACTTTCTACTATAAAAATTTCAAGTCAAAATGAATCTATTTGGTCTCTCAAAAGGCATGAAATCCGAGACTGTATTAGAATAAATAATAACAAGCCTTGGTAGTTTTTTGGGGCCAAATTTGAAAATTCACCAACTATTTTATAAGGCTCCAAAAATTATGACTTTAGTTTATAGAAAGCTCTAGATGTTTTCTAAATGCTCACCAAATTTCAACCCCAAATTTGATCATTAAGGTTGTCTAAGGTAAAATGATATCTTATGGCTCAAATGGTCAAAATTTTGGTTCCATATGGTACTAAATGATCTCTAAAATGCTATTTCTCATCATGAGAAAATTTCAATCCACATATGCAACATATAGCAATGATTCATCATATAAGAATTGCCTTGAAACTAAAAATCACTATCCTACATGCAAAAATGCACATAAGTCATATAGGCATTCATATACTAAATCATGTTCCATAACCTTGTATTTGCATCTATTGATCATAAAATCAATGTCCAACACTTTGACATATGTTTCCATTTCATTCCATCAAAATATAAAGATACATAGGTCTAGACTAATTTCCTTATCATAAATGACTTCTAAGTCTTTTGCTCATCTTTGTCCTTGTTTTGCACATTACCTGGCTATGGTTAGTGGAGATAGGAAAATGTGAGATTCAAATAATGCCAATAGCTAAACTAACATTAAAACATATATATGGTTTACTTAAGCACATAAAAGCGAGCGTTCATATCCAAATCATACACAAGATAGTAAATCTATACTCAAACAAAGGCAAATCTATGCTCTCAAGGTACTTTTGGCCTGAGATTGAGCAATCCCAAACTCATTTCCCTAGCCTCACCCATCAAAGAGCCACCCCACTCACAAATCTAAATAGGGATCAAGCAATTGCATATTCTATTCAACAATTAACAAGTTAATCCATTGTAAACAATACACACAAGCAACCAAGGACTCAAGCAAACCAACCATACATATGAGAATGAGGAAAAAGCTACCTTATCAAGCAAAAATCAATCAAATCCCTTTGCCTCCTTTTCTTGATTTTATGACCTTATACACACACCTTAGTGTAATCTTACTTGCTTGGCCTAGACACATCAATTGAAGCATGAAATAATTACTTAAGTTATATTTAATCCTTAATTTAACAATATATGCAAAACTAGGTCTTTGAAGTATAATTTTAGATCACTTTGAATGCCTTAAGGTGTAACTCTCAAAATTGAGTATCTAAGCTTTAAAAACTCACCATATAAGATCTTCATAATTCCAATGGAACACATTAAAGCCATCATCAAAAGCATATTTAAACATGCCTAGAGCCATATGGTCCTATTAGGCATTCTTGAATCTTAACTTTTCACTTATAAAAATAGGGTTCATAAATTCATTCCAATGATTCCATGAGTGTTTATATTTCATATCTAGCTCATTTAAAACCTTAGAATCAATGAAGCATCTTCTTACGCACTTAATGCAATGTCCGATTTTTGTAAAAATGATGGAAACAAATACGTTTTAAGAGTAAGTCCTCTAAAATGGATTGGTTAAGGTTCAAAAGATTAGAATAATAATCTAGATATTAAGTAATGAAAATAAGAGGTCAGAGGTGCCCTGAAACAGAAGCCAAAATAACCAGATGAAATTTAACGAAATAGCTACGTAATGTAATGACATTTTCTTAATTTTAGGCAATTTTTAGAATACTTATAGGAGGGCTTTTCAAATGGAAAATTTGAACTCTCTGGGGTTCTCAGAGCCTTGAAAACCATAAGAAGTCTTGGAACAGTTAAAATCCCTCCAGTGTACGTTTTTTAATGACAGTTGACCTAAACTTGACCCTTTCATTCGGGAATGTTTTAGCTCCAAATTAAGTGATTCCAAAAGCATTTTATAAGATTGAGAATCTAAATTTTATGATGAAAAAGACTGTTATAAAAAAGGAGCTAAAATGAACAAGAAACGAAAATGCCAAAAAGACAAGACGTATATGGAATTTTCTTGAAACAATTTTAAACCCTTCCTATATATATGATGTGCCCCACTCTTCTCCTCATTTGGCTGACTTCCTTTCTGCCCTAAAACAGAAGTGAGACCAAGGGAGAGAGGTGCACAAGAGAAGGGAAGAAGAAGAGGAAAAGCAAGGCAAGAAAGGTATGATTTTCATGGAATTTCCTAGTTTTCTCTTTAGTAAACTTGTTCTTCTCCTTCTCCTCTTTCTTTCTATGGATTTGTTGCAGTTTTTGGTGCTGTTTTGAGGTCAAAATAGAGGGAAAAATTTTGAATTTGGGGAGGAGAATCCAAGCAAAAGAAAGAGCATCCAAGAAAGGCTAAGAAACCAAGGTAGTTTGGCTAGTTCCATGCTTCTCCTTCCTTGTTCTTCTTCTTGTGTGTTTCGCCCCATGTATGGACAGCCAAGAGGGATTGAATTTTGAACCAAACTAAGGACAAATATGAGGAATTAGAGTGTGAGAAATAAGAATATGCAAAGGAAATAAAGAAAGAACCATGATTTTCCAAGATGCATAACCTAGGATTTTAGTTGCACCTTGGTTTGTAAGATGAGTTCTAGCCATTAATTAAGATGTTTAAGAGTTCATATGAGTTCCTAAGGCATCTAGGAAGCCTCTCACATGCTTTTCCCATCAAAGATCTCAAAACAACTCCATTGGTGTTCCAAGGAAGCATAGCCTCAGCCAAGGAGGGTTCATGCACCTAGGGAGTATTTTAATTTTTTTCAAACTTAGTTTTGTATCATATATGATGGGAGAGTATAAGAAGAAGCCTTGAAAAAAATTTAGACAACTTAGAAAGTGTAATAGAGGTATAGGTTCCATATTGTAATATAATGAAGCAACACCTAGATAGGCTCCTTAAAATGAATGTGTGATGGCTCCAAGGAGTTTAAATAGAGTCAAGAGTCATAGATTAAGGGAGAGAATGGAACCAAGATCATGTTTTCCCAAGGTTTCTTCATTAGGTGCCTTATGGAACCATAATTGAACTTTAGAAACAATCTAGCTTTTCAAGTGCATGTATAGCTTTAAAAATTGTTCCAAGGGTGTAATTGGCTTCCATGTAATGTGTTTAGGCCAAAGAAATCAAGTCTGCCATCCTTGTAAGTGTGTGGCTGTAACACCATATATTTCTAGCTTATTTCATAACATTTTCATGCTTTACATCATCAATCCCATGAAGGAGTAAGAAAAAGGGATTAAAATAATACATTTTCTTGCATTACGTCGTGTATAAAAATTCCATTTGATATCATGTGGATCATGTGAGCTTATACAACACATTCTCATATTTAATTATATGGATACAACTCATTTGTATCATGAAATGTGGCTTACAACTCATGGAACTCGAAGGGAAGCTTAAAATATACATACATATTTCGGGCCAGAATTTGGCTCATTTCTGTTACAATTTTAGAAAATCATAACTAATTCTGGAAAAATTAAAATCATGCATTCTTGGATATTATGAAAATATACACATGTCTACTTCATGCTAAAAATATGTGCAAACCATAACTCTAACACAAAGGATATTTGACATTCGAAATGGTCCAAAGGTTAGGCTGTCCACTGGTGCTATCACAAATTTTTGCAGCAAACTTCAAAAATGTCCAATTAATTCTACAAAACTCTAATCTATGCAAATGATACCAATATGGAAATCTATGAATGTTAACTAGAGGGAAAAATAACTTCAGACTAGTTCAGGCATGCCCATACCTTGAAATCCAATCAAATAGTAACAGAGGTCGGCTGGAGTTCCTGATACTGGACAGGATCTTTGAAAATTCATATCTCGCTCTCTAGACATCCAAATGGGGTGCTTTTAGTTGACACAAGTCACTAGGAATGTCTAGTTTCTCTGTATAAAATTTTGTGGCAATTGGATATCATTTGAACCCTATGTGACAAATTTCATTTTTGGACCAGTATGAACAATGACATGACCAAAAGCAGAAAATTTTCCAACTTTGAAAATTTATCAAATATTCTCTAGGCCTCCAAATTCTGTTCTTTAGCTTCTCAAAAATCTCTCAACAAACTCTAATTTCATGCCAAATCTTAGATCAAGAAGAGCTCATTTGGACAAAGGATGACATAGGGTTCCATTATGGTCAAATTTAGCTCTATATAGGATACCAAAATGTCCAAATGGCTTTTCTTGGGGTTTGGCACCTCTTGGGTAAGTCCAAAAGCATAATTAGGACT